>JAYESD010000006.1:86954192-87202390 GCA_036927565.1 Tuctoria greenei
CCACCGACAGTTGGCGCGCCAGGTAGGGGGTGCCCGAGATTTCGAGGATGGTGAACTCTGCTGCTGGATCGTCCAACGGCAACATCGATGCGCAACCTACTAGAGGCAATCCCTCCAACATGCAACAACCAGCAGGTGCCATGGCTCCAGCAGGAGTCATGCCTCCGCCGCCACCGCCTGCACCAGCAAATCAAGCTGGACAGCGGGACGGAGCATCTGCGTTGATCACAGCGTCGGCGAATAACAACAACCCCAAACACGCGCTCCATGTAGCACGTGCTCTTCTCCAACGCCCACCACCTCCGGGTGCATCTCAGGGTGCAATGGAGCAGTGGAGGGCTCATGTAGAACACTTGGTTGCAGCAACAGCCGATCGCATCAGCAACCAAGGTCCTCCCCCCTCGGGGCGGGCCCCATCGCAACATCGGACTTTATCGGGTAGACTTGGTCCGCATGCTTCCCAAAATAGGAGGCGTGCTGCGTCTCAACAAGGGATGTTGCTGCCTTTTGGAGCACGACGCACTCATACAATAACCAGGCTTTCAACTCATGAACTCTGGGCAGAGCTTGATCGGCGTTACCGTCAACAGGACGGCCGCGTCCATATCGAGCGTGCTCGCGAAAGGCGAGAGGCTCGTGACAGTCCTACTCCCGAGGGAGTAGGAGGAGGCTATTATGCTCTGGCCATGCACCTACACATGGTTAGATGGCCACAAAAGTTCCAGCCTCACCTGCCGGAGATATTTGACAGGATTGTCAATCCCGTTGAGTTTCTCCAGATTTACTCCACTGCAATCCTTGCAATCGGAGGTAACGAGGCTGTAATGGCCAACTACTTTCGAGTGGCTTTAACTGGGACCGCCAGGTCCTGGTTCATGAGCCTTCCGCCCAACTCCATCAACAGCTTGGCAGAATTATGCCAACACTTTACTGCCAATTTCGGGAGTTCATACACCCGGCCAGGCACCGAACTGGACCTTTTTGCTATCATGCAGAAGGGGGGAGAATCCCTGCGTTCCTTCATTCGAAGGTTCTCCTAGGTACAAAACACTATTCCTTCTATCTCTAGCACCTCTGTTATTGTGGCATTTAGACAGGGCGTACGGGATAAGAAGATGCTGGAGAAGCTGGCGATCAAGGAGATCACTAGCGTCACAGAGCTCTTCAGCTTGGCAGACAAGTGTGCTAAAGCTGCGGAGGGCCGTGAAATGAACTCCAAACCACCTCCGGTGGATAACAAAAATCCTCCAAGGGCGAAGCCACTACCTCTGGGAGTGGCAAAAAGAAGAAAAAGTCCAACGGCAAGAAAAAGTCGTCGACTGGCACACCTACTACTGCAGCTGCTGCAGCTCCGGGTGGTCGGGGGCCACGCCCCGAGAAACGACCTCGACCTTCATCTGAAGATGGCAGCAACTACAAAATGTGGTGTCCTATCCATAAGTCGAACAGCCACAACTTGGAAGACTGCCGAGAGGTCCAGAACCTTGCCGAGCGCTACAACAAGCGTCGGGAAGAAGTTCCTTTCGAACAAAGGGAAGGAAAAAAGAAAGTCAATGAAGCTCCGGCTGAAGAGGAGTTAGGCTTTCAGGACCTTAAAAAGGTCCTGAAGGCTGTATACACCTCCGTCGATGACGACTCTGATGTCTCTGACAATGAACATCAGAAAACTATGGACACCATTTTTGGTGGTTCATGGGACATCACCTCCCGCCGTTTCCTCAAGACCATGCGGCGGGACATGGCCTCAGTAGCTCCCACCGCCAGGGCGGAGCCGCATCGAAAGTGGATGGACACTACCATCACTTTTGATGCATCAGACTGCCCTCGGAATATGATTGGAGCTGGCCAACTCCCATTGATGGTATCTCAGACCATCAACAACATCCAACTCCACCATGTAATGGTGGACGGAGGTTCGGGGCTGAACCTCATAAACTTTGAAGCTTTCATCAACATTCAACTCCGACCTTCGGACCTTCGACCCTCTAGACCTTTCTCCGGAGTAGGTCCGGGGGCCATAACCCCACTTGGTGCCATTAATCTCCCCGTGACCTTCGGGACTCGGGAGAACTATCGCACTAAGAAGTTGGTCTTTGATGTTGCTCAGATCAACTTACCCTTCAACGCCATTCTGGGCAGGCCAGCCTTGTACAAGTTCATGGATGCGGCATATTATGACTACCTGGTGTTGAAGATGCTGACACCAGCTAGTGTTCTCCGGATCTGCGGAGACCGCACTGCCGGAGTGACTGCTCTGGAAGAACTTCAGGCGCTTGCTACAGCGCAGGAGGAAGAGTTCAGGCAGGATCAAGCTCCAAAACCCCCAAGAATTCGTCAATGAAGCTCAACCTCTACACCCCGTGTGCAACCAAGCGGCGACACCGACATTCCCATCAAAGTCGTCCAAATAGGTTCAGAAGCCGTCCAGACCACCCGTATATCGGGAGGCCTAAACGACAAATAGGAACTCGCGCTCATCACTTTCCTTCGGGCTAACGTCGACGTGTTTGCCTGGCAACCGTCACAAATGCATGGGATCCCTAGGGAAGTGATCGAGCATAATTTGATGATGCATCCTGACACTCAGCCTATACATCAGAAGCCTCGGAAGAAATCAGTAGAGCGACAGAACTTCATACGACAAGAAGTGAAGAAGTTGCTCGAAGCTGGATTCATCCGAGAAGTCTTCCACCCAAAATGGCTGGCAAACCTAGTCGTTGTACCCAAGGCTGGCGGGAAGCTTCGGATGTGTATCGATTACAAAACACTGAATAAGGCATGTCCAAAAGATCCATTCCCACTACCTAGAATAGATCAAATAGTGGATTCCACCTCCGGGTGTGAAATACTTTGTTTCCTAGACGCATATTCTGGGTACCATCAAATCAGAATGTCTAGGGAAGATGAAGAACATACTTCTTTCATCACAGTAGATGGATTGTATTGTTATAATGCCATGCCATTTGACTCAAGAATGCAGCCTCAACATTTGTACGAGCTATGTACAAAACCTTTGGAGAGCTCATCAGAGACGTAGTGGAAGTGTATGTTGATGACATCGTCATCAAAATCAAGGACAAGGAGTCACTTCTTGACACCTTGTAAGTTGTCTTCGACAAGATGCAGGTCACCCACACGAAGCTGAACCCAGACAAGTGTGTCTTCAGGTTAGCTCCGGAAAGCTTCTTGGTTTCCTGGTAAACCACCGGGGCATAGAGGCAAATCCGGCGAAGATTAAAGCTATTGAAGATATGTAGCCACCAACCCGCATCAAGGACGTCCAGAAGCTGACTAGATGTCTAGCCGCCCTTAGCCGGTTCATCTCAAGACTGGTGGAACGGGCACTACCCTTCTTCAAGCTGTTGAGGAAGTCCGGACCATTTCAATGGTCTGAAGAAGCAGAAAAGGCGTTCCAGGAGCTAAAGCAGCTCCTCACGGCCCTACCAACCTTGGTAGCTCCGAACCCTAGTGAGCCTTTAATGCTTTACATTTCGGCAACTGACGAAGTTTTTAGCATGGTCCCTGTTGCAGAGAGACCAGAACCTTCACAAGCTTAGGAATCTGGACCCCTTCGGGAGGGTCAGGAGGTTCTCGATGGCGAGTCTGGGTTCCAGCCCCCAGACTTGGATCTACAAGGAGTTACTCTTGTTGAAAAGAGGATCCGGACCCCTCCGGGAGGGTCCCCGTCACTCCAGAAGAAGCTCTGGGTTCCTTCAGCAAGGACTCGGAGGTCCCCGAAGAAGGTCCGGACCCCTCCAGAAGGGTCCGGGTTGATGAGGAGGAAGCTCCGGGCCCCTCCGGGAGGGTCCAGACAGTCCAATGCCAGTGTACTTCATCAGCGAAGTACTCCATGACGCCAAGACTCGATACCTAGAGGTGCATAAGCTGCTCTATGCAGTTCTCATCGCCTTCAGGAAGCTTTGCCATTACTTCCAAGCTCATAAGATCTCAGTGGTGACCTCTTATCCATTGCGTGCGATCTTGCATAATCCCAATTCCACTAGGAACATTGCAAAGTGGGCAGCAAAATTGGTCGAGTTTGACCTAGAATTCGTCCCAAGGCAAGCGATCAAGAGTCAAGCATTGGCGGACTTCGTGGCAGAATGGACCCCCTCTCCATCAAACCCTGGGGGCCCTAGTGAGCAGAGGCCGGAACTCAAGGCTCTCGTCTTCACCGAGCCTCACTGGACCCTCTACTTAGACGGCTCCATGCAAAAGCAAGGGGCCGGAACTGGAGTCCTTCTCCTCGCTTCAACCGGGGAGAAGGTTAAATACATGGTCCACCTTGACTTCAAGGCGACCAACAACATGGCAGAGTATGAAGCACTCATTTACGGATTAAAGGTGGCACTGTCATACGGTGTCAAGCAGATGTTGGTCAAGGGAGATTCGCAGCTCATCATTAAATAGGTGAAGGGTGAATGCTCCTGTAACAATCCCCAAATAGCTGCTTATCTCCTTGAAGTCCAGAGGCTTCGAAAGGACTTTGAAGTCCTGGACCTCCACCATGTCCAGTGTGTCCATAATGCTGAAGCTGACGAACTCTCGACGAAAGCGTCAACCGGAGCTCCGGCTCCTGACGGAACCTTCATCCGGAGGTTGTCAAAACCCACAGCTCATCCTGCCGAACTGAGCGAAGGGGGCGAGACCAGCACCCCGAAGCTGGCGGTCCCGATGGTCCTGTTACCATGGCAGCCATCAAGGGTCGTAGGTGCTGCCGGGAGCTCCGAGCAACCCAGCACGCAAGACTCAAATGCTCAAGCTAGTCCATGCATGGATCTCGGACATCCGGAGCTACTTGAAAGACAATATCCTTCCTGACGATGATGTATCCACTGAAAAGATAGTCAGATTGGCTAAAAGATACACGTTGGTAAAAGGGGATCTCTACCAGCGAGGTGCCAATGGCGTCCTAATGTGGTGCATCACAAGGGAAGAAGGTCGTGAGCTCCTCACGGAAATCCATGGAGGTGAGTGTGGGAACCACACATCTTCGCCCACGCTGGTCAGTAAAGCCTTTCGGCATGGCTTCTACTGGCTTACAGCGCTCCAGGATGCAACTGAGCTGGTGAAGAAGTGTGAAGCATGCCAGTTTCATGCAAAACAAGTTCATGCACTGGTCAACCGGACAAGTCCAAACCAGTCAACTGGAGAGACACCCTTCTTCCTGGTGTACGGAGCTGAAGCAGTCCTTCCTCCGGAAATCACCTTGGGGTCGCTCCGGGTTCGGACCTTCGACGAAGCCACGCAGGACCAGCTCCGACGTGAAGACCTTGACCTCCTTGAAGAGCGAAGTTGCCAAGCAGCTGTTCGGAATGCCCGATACCTCCAAGATCTTCGGCGCTATCACCAACGGCATGTTCATAGCTGACAGCTTGAGGAAGGCGATATGGTGTTACGGAGAATAAAATCCAGAGAAGGGTCAAACAAACTTTCCCCCAGCTGGAAAGGACCCTTCCGAGTAATCAAAGTATCCCATCCTAGATGCGTTTGCTTGGCAATCGAGGATGGGACACCTCTCCCAAATCCTTAGAACATTGAGCACCTCCGTAAGTTCTACGCTTAATATCACAAAGATGAGTCTGTAATTACATGTGATGTATGTTATAGAGTCATTATACAGAGTCGGGTAGCTCCTCCGGGAGGACAGTCGGACCTACCCCGTTAGGTCAGCAACATCCATGCAACACTTGTCACAGTCTCAGAACTAAAAATGTAGCTAGCTATCTTGGGTCATACGAGAAACGAAACACACTTAGCCTGGTTCTGTACCCTAAGAGTGTACTTGTTTCCCCTGTACCCTGGACCTATAATGAAAGACATCATTGTGTGAAAACAGACTCCACGTGCATTTACTTTGTACAAGCTCAATATTTTTTTATTTTTCTCTTTCTTGTCTATAACAAAATTGTGCAGTTCTTAAGAAACTTTAGCTCGACCAGTTCATGTACGATTCGAGTTGCATTGTCTATTCTTCTGGGTTCAAACATTGTTAATGGTCTACTCATCTGAATGCCGCCAAGCCAATCTAGGGCCGGAGTGTGCTATCGACTAAGCCTGGTCATGCACCCTAAGTACGCCACTCTACCTACACCCCGGCAGGCCGAAGTAAGGCGAGTCCAGAAACGATCGGATCTGAAGGAAACAAGGCAGTGCACTTGATTGTATTTAGAATTGTGTTCGATCCAAAAATTTCTCGGGAATAGTAAGTCACAATGAAGTTATAGATAGGGAAATGAATTTTACTATTTTTCTTGACTTCAGTGTGCAGAAAAAATAAATATTTCACGATGATGGTGAATGAAGCCGGAGCTGCCAAAGCTCTGACATCCTCTAGGTGGCTTGTGGTCGATGTTCAAACATTGATAGCGAGCATCGCTGGAGCTACTCAGCTCCGGTAAAGCTAGGGGGCCAGCCATCAACGTGAAGAAGAGATGGTGGGAAGACTCTATAGTGGAGCCTACTGTTGACACACCACGTGTTGACAGAGGTCACTGCTGGAGCCATCAAGCTCCGACACCCCAGAGGACAAACCATCGATGCTTTACGCGTTGATGGAGACTACCGTCGGAGCTACTAAGTTCCGACGATGGTCAATGCTGGAGTTGCTAACCTCCGACAACCTCAGGGGACCTTCACTATTGAAGACTTCGGACCTACATTCTACAAGTTCGAAGTGTGCAAGTCTTCAACAACTGTTACATCCTATTGGTACATGTTCACAATCAAATTGTGTACATCTACCAAGGGGCCAAGTGGGACAAAGGTGTTGAAGACAAAAAATGAAATTCACAAAAAACATGGATTTCATTCATCTGGAGACGAGAGATTACAAAATTGGAGAAAAAGAAGAGAGGATACAAGTGGGAGCTACAAAGAGATGGTCCTAGACCCTATGGAAGAACGAGGCGACCTTCTGGGCAGCCTCCGATACACTAGCTTGGGCAGCTTCTCCCTCTCCTTCGATGGGGCCTTCAAGCACTGGGTCCAGGGCGAATTGAGGGTCCCGGCTTGTGTAGCACGTCAGCATGAATTCTGCGACGTCTTTCGCCAGGGATTGTCCCTCAGTCTCCAAATGATCCGTGATGACGTCGCCCATCTTGGTGAGTTTGTTGTCTGCCGAACTCAATGCATGCAACGCCAGGTCCGGCTCCGGCTCCGGATCATCCGGACGCACGGGACTAAAACCCATTGGCGTCAGCGCGTCGTTGGCTTTGCCAAGGAAGTCCCAAACTTGTTGGGACTCCACAGTCCTCGAGCCTCGCATCTCCTCCAAGGATCTTCTGGTTGCCGCAAGCTCCGAATTCTCACGGGCAAGGCGTTCAACCTCTTTGGCGTTCTGCTCAATCTTTTCAGCAACTTTCCTTTCGAGTTTTCTGAGCTCTTCCTCCCGGAGGTGGATCTTGTTCCGGCGGTCGACCAGGTCCTTCTCCCGGCCCTGCACTTTCTTCTCCCTGGCAACAACGACGTTCTCCCTCCTGTGGAGTTCCTGCCCTCGTTCCCAAGCCTTCTTCTCCTCTCGCTCGCGGCGCTCCTCCAATTTCTTGGTGCGCTCCTCGAGACTCTTGTCACCCAGAGTTAGCCTCTGAGTGAGCTCTTCCTCCCTCTTCACGACGTCGTCCCGCAGCTCCAGGAGTTTTTGCTCTTCATCCTCGAGCTTTCTCTCCCGCACCTCAAGAGCCTCCCGGCGCTTGACGAGACTGACGTGGTTGGTGTCGAGCCTCTCCTGGCGATCATCCGCTGGACTATTAGCAGCCTTGGCCTTTTCATAGATGGCTCGGGACTGGTTGTCAAGGGATCACGTCATGCTTTCTCTCTCATCTAGCAGCTTACCCCAGTATTCTAGGTGGACCTTCTCCTTTTGCACCCACTCCTTGTCGTCAGCCAGCCTCGACTGCGCCAGCTTGGTCCGAAATGGAGCCAGTTGCGCCACCTCCTAAGAGTTTGGCGCTCCTCCTCGAGGGCCTTGCTGCCGTGGTAGAAAGCCAGCTGGACCTGACGAAGACTGGAGCAGGCATTATCAATGGACAACGACAGGGGGATCGGGTCAGGACCTGCCGGGGTCATCTTCGCTAGTTCCAGCGGGTTCTCCGTGAAAAAAATTGGGTCCCACTCTACAAGAGCGGTCCCCTGAGCTTCCACGGCACTAGGGTCGTCCTCCGGGATAGCCTCGGCCGTCGCCGAGGAAGGTCTTGCAGTAGAAGTTTCGACCTCCAGAATTGGCTCCGAAGGTTTCGCCGCCAGGTCATCAACAACTGGCCCCTCAGGCGGGGGGCCGACAGCTTCATCTTGGCACCCTGGCTCAGATGCAGGCACCTCTAGGACCACAACTTCCGGGGCGGACGTAGAAGATTCTGCTAGAGCTGAAGCCACATTCGGTTCCGACGTTGGCGCCTCCTCCACTGCCGGTTCCGGTGCTGACGTCTCGACCACCATGGGCTCGAGCATCGGCACCTCTACAGCAACTGGCTCAGGCGCCAATACTTCTTCGACGACCGGCCCTTCCGTTGGAACTTCTGCAGCAACCGGCTCTATCGCCAGAGCTTCCTCGACAACCGACTCAAGCGCTGGAACTTCATAAACACCCGACTCTACCGCCGAGGCCTCATCAACCACCGGCTCGACTGCCGGAGCTTTAACAACATCCGGCTCCAGGGCCGGAATTGCAGCCACCTCCGGCTTTGAGGCTGGAGCATCCATCATTTCAGCATCCGAGCCCGGAGCTTCAACCTCTGGGGTTGGTGCCGCTGGTACGTCTTCATTCTCGTGGTCCGGCGCTACCACGGGAACTTCTGGGGATGAGTCGAGGTCCAAGAACACGACAACTGGCACCGGAGCTGCCGCAACCTCAGCCACCTCTTGGGGCAGCGCTGGAATAGGAGCCAGAGCTTCCGCCTGCACAGCCTCAACTGCTGCTGCAGGAACTGGAGCTTCAGCCCCTTTCTTGGGCACTCTGTGGATGAAGGACGAAGAAAATCAAAACATAGTTACAACAAAAAATAATCAACTGAGGTAAAAAATCAAAAAATACCTCAGAAGGCTTCTGCACCAGTTAGCAAGGAACCTCTTTTCCGGACGCTCGGAGCCAGACCCTGTCGCCACTGGCGTGGTGGTTCCGGAAGGTTCCCCGGAGCTCGCTGCTGCGGCGTCACTTTGGTTGAGGACCCCTTGACCGGGAAGGACCTCCGGACCTATAGCCTTCATCTAGCCCTAGTACTGGAGCCGCATGGTCGGAGCTAGCACCCCGGGGAGATGCTGATGCCGGAGTAGTTGCCACCGATGAAGACCTTCCCCTCCGGGGAGAAGGAGTCGTTGTGGAAGGAGCAGGCCTGACAGACCTCCCGTCAGCATGCTTCAGCTTCCCCTTGCAGCTCGAGGACTCGACCAACTCTTTGCCCTTGCCCACGACTTCAACTCTCTGTTCCGGGACGGAAGGGGGACCACCCTCGGAAGCTCCGGAGATCGCCAACCCGGTGATCAAACTCAATGATGCCAAGGTCATCAAGCACCGGCATCGTCCGCCGGAGCTCCCTGCTGAACTCTACCTCCATGTTCAGAGGGAGAAAAGCCGCTGGCGGAGTCAAGTCGTCACCCTCGACGTCGATGCCGTGCTGGAACTTCTTGAGGTGAAACTCCAAAGTTGCACCCTCCATGTTGGACTTCAAACCGGTCTCAATCCGGTCGTCGTCCAACACACTGTTGAGGGTCCAAGCAAGCTTCTCCCTCTTCTTCAGCAGAGCCCACCTGTTGGTCAGGAAGTTGTAAAACACCGCCTGAGGAGTCACCCCTCTTTCCACGCACTGGCGGATCCTGGTCAGAGCAGGGTTGAAGGCGTATGATAACACCGGAGCTTCACTCCAAACTGCAGTGTCGACGTTGGGGAGGCCTTCAGGCAACTCCGGCTTCTCATGCTCCTCCACCTTGATGACGATCCAATCCTTCTTCCAGTCGTCCCACTTCCCAGAAGGGAACGACTGCAAGTACTTGTACGGGCACTTCTTGCGCTTCACAAAATAATAGAAGCCAAAGTACTCGTCACTCTTGCCGGTGGTCTGGACAGTGAAGAAGGTGCGGAAGAGCTCAACGCAGGGGGGAATGCCCACCCACATCTCGCAGAAGTGGACAAAGATCAACACTAGAAGAACGGAGTCGGGGCCAAGGTGGTACAGCTGCAGACCATAGAAGTCTAGCAGCATCAAGAAGAAAGAGAAGAAAGGTGGGATCAGTCCCACCATGGCATACGCGGAGAAGTACACCATGTCACCGGCGTGCTTCTTCAGGAAAGAAGCTTGCCGGCGCGGACCAGGTGGTTGAAGAATTCAGGGGACCACCCCATGAGGGCCTGGACCTTCTTCAAATCACCGTCAGTCTTTAGTCGGCTTTGGCGAAGACCCAACTCCATCGCAGCACAGCGAGGCGAGAAATCAAAAGCAACCAAAAGTTTGGAGGGTTTGAGCGCAAGTTCAAATGAAAGGCGTAAAGAACCCCCAAACGGTGCATGCTTTCCTTCTTAAGTAAGCCCCCACAACGCTTGGATGGAAATCGTAGAGGAGCCAACGATACCATTCAGAAACCTCACCTTGCCAATGACAAGGGGGCCCAGGACGATCCCGACGATCAAGTCGAGGTCCTTACCCCAGGCAAACGGTTGTCATCATGAATGGCGGGAAACTCGAAGGCGGCGGCCTGACAGGGCACGCTGAACTGATATGATTTTCATATCGGGAACCAGCGACCTTCAATTGTGTGAGATCCGCACGCTAAGATCTCACCTTTCGCATCCAGGATATGCCACGCGGCGGTAGTTTAACTGCGAACTACCGCCAATGGGACATCCGAAGACCCTTGAAGACACGACTCAAAAACTAAAGAATGGACCCACCTCCGGCAGAATGACTTCATCCCAAAGGTCCCTCCCAGAGGTGGGCCCAGGGGGCCACTGTCGGAACCCTGCGTACCGGATACCCCTTGGGATTGCAAAGATCACAAGGAAACTCCATTTACCAGTTTTGAAGACCTCCGTAGGCCCCACATATCAGCTGTAAGCAGACCTGCTTCCCCAACATGGTTAGTCCCAGGGCCGCCACGTGTATCATAAGACCGGAGCTACCGCCCACACATGGGAAAGCTCCAGATTGGATACCAGTATGGCACCCCCAGACCTAACCCCAGACAGAGGGAAGCTCCAGTACCGACACGTGTCCAACAGCACCGGACCTACCCGTCCACGACGGTAAGCTCCAGAGCTTCCACGTGTCCGAACCACTAGACCTTCAACCTCAACAATCAGACTGGTGGACCCCCGACGGCTCAGACCTTCAAGGGGCAATCAAGGACTTCAAGACCCGATTAAGTGTCATTAATACCATATTAATGACACACAATCGGAAGGCCTTTAATACAAGTATTGGCACTATTAAGGCCCATTACCACACTATCAGGGGTAATTAACCCCATTTATTGTGTATTAAACATTAGTAACCACCAGGGCCACATGTCGGGCCAGGCTTACAGTGTAACGACCAGTCCTTGTGCTATAAAAGGACTGGTCGACGATACACAGGAAACTCTCTGGGACTCAGAGACTCTCACACGCCCTCACACATATACTCACTCAATACAACATCAACACATCCGGTGGAGTAGGGTATTACGCTCAGGCGGCCTGAACCACGTAACCTCTGTGTCAATTTGCCACCATCTCTTGAATCTCTGCGCGCCCATTACGGAACTATAAACTCCACGAACTACTAACAGTAGTGTTGGGAGATCTGCCGGATTCAACCAACGACATATAGTAATTGGAATAATTACTTACACTAAATCTAGTCATGGTCGAACTTTCTTGCTGTTTTGAACTTGTTGCATGCTCACAAGTGCTTTTAATGATAAAGAATTTCTTTAATCAAGTAATCAACTCACATGTTGAGTTTTTATGAACAAATATAAATTGAGAAAAGATCAAGAGAATATGCATGCATCACACTTCTTCTTTTGAGATTGCTTATCAATGCACTTAGATATGAACTTGGAAGAAGTTGTGTATAACGAAAATCATGCCCTTAAGCTTCTAATTGTGAAATGACATAGGCTTGGCTTGGTTGGTTAGAATAAGGTAGATACGGCATATAATCTCTTGCAAATGTTATATGTTAAAAGTTTGCGCTTTAAATAATAAAATGCAGCAACAAGTGTCATGCTTTGAAGTTTTGAAATAGTTAAGTTTGTGAGATGTGACTTGTTTAAATTGAAAATTACATTTTGTAACATCTCGTATTTTATAAATAAATAAAAAATGTTTATACATTAATCTAGTACATAAATAAATAAGCATAATTAAATAAAATAATAAAATCTGAAATTCAAATAATTTAAATCTGTTAACAGCACGCCGTCTGCCCTTGACGCGCGCTCTTTATTAGCCTCATAGTCTGTGCTCCGCGAACCGCGACCGTAGCATCCCGTCGACTGCGTCGCGCCACCCGCTAGCAGATGCACCACCCCGGCAGACTCGGCGTGCACGCCGGCGATGATTCCATTGCCGTGAGACCCGCGCCACCGCACTCACACGCAAAGAAGCGACCAGAGCTTGAGCCTATCTGCTGTGAAATTAGTTACTTCATCTACCCATCACCTACTCACCGGTGCACTATCTGTATAAAAATATCTACGTACCAGTCCTTATCTCATTCCACATTAGAACCAGCAGCTTCTTTCCTCCTCTCTCCCGTACAGCAAGAACGCCGCTGCCGCGGCGATCTCTGGCGAGTAGCTCTCCCGTTCGAGCTACAACTCAGGTGAGCATCCCCTCCGTTGCTTGAGTTCCTGATCCCGGTCTCTAGTTGTTTCCCTATTCCAATCGATCTAGCAGCGACCTTGTTCATCCATGGCTGTCTGTACCCATGGTGTTTGCTGTTCCTTCCGTCCCTGCCTCGAATCAAGGCCGTAGCTGAGCGAGCCATGTCCCCAGGGCGTGTTCCCCTCTCCTGGCTGCCCCCTCCCTTGAAATCCCTACCGATTTGAGCTCCCAGGTTCTCCCCATGGTGACTGAAGAGAGAGAGTAGTGGAGGAAGAAGAGGACTCCCGTACGTATCCCTCTGTTAGGCCCCTGCACTAATTAGTCATTATCTCACCTAATCAAGTTAATCCTTGGCCCATGTATAATTAACTAACTCAGTGGCCCACGTTAGATCAATGGGGCAGCAAGTCTGATGGCTCACGTAGCCAAGTACAGCAGCAAAATAATTAGCCCACTCATTAGTGTAATTAATTTAATCTTTAGTCAATGCTTAACTTGTGGCTTATGGCTTAGCCCAGGCCCATTCAGTGATGTTGCAGGTTCTAGTGTAATACGGTCTCTAGCTGCTCTAGTTAAATATCCTGTTAACTTGAGATGTAGGTGATATTAGCTAATTCCTTTTCTAGCTGATATATACTCTAGCTAACCCTTCATTAGCCCAGGCCTCGTCAATACTGCTAGTTGTGCTGCCGTAAGATCAAACTTAAGTACAATAGACTTGCAAGAAAACAAGTTAACTAGCTAAACTATCTGAGTTAATATTTATTTTCGGATTTAATAATTGACCAGCACGGTAAAATCCTTAACTTACTCATATAAATTCCGATTAACACGATTATTCGTCTAAAATCATATACAATCATAATCTATTAAATACAACTACTTTTTAGATGATGTATTGAATATAAGTTTGTGTGGCTTGTATGTTTGCTTGCGCGTGTGCCGATTCAGAGCAAGTGCCGGAGGGGAACCTGGAGCAGTCGCAAGACCTGGAGAACTACACCGCGGAAGACGGTAGTGAAGGCAAGTTGCATCGTCCCCTTTTTGTTCATGTTGCACCTATGTGAGAATTATCCGTTGTTACCAATATACTACACTATTGCAGTTGCGAGTACTAGTGACTTGAGTGACAGAGAGAAGCCATGCTGATTTTATGATTGCATATTGATATGATGTCATGATATTGATGATGGTGTTGATGGTACATTGGGTGAGGGCAGACTGGATATTGAGACTAGGGCAGACGGGTTGGTGTTGGGTAAGGCTACCGTGGTTGTAGACTTACAGTTCTGGCTTGGTGTATGGTGGCTGCCCTGGTGAACCTTAAGGACCGAGTTGTTTTGACATCTCACCTAACTTTTTCAGTATACCCACATGATCCTGTATGGGCAGGGCGTAGCCTAATCCTAGTGGCTAGCCTTGACAGTCGTCCACGGTGAATGGTTCTTGGGTGTCGAGTGATACTAGTCATGACCCGGGGTTTGAGGGCGATTGTATAGGGTGATGCTCTGACTAGGTGTCGGTTATACGAACTATCTTTGGATAGTTCTGTGCGTGTGTGTTGTTTACAACCTCTGCAGAGTGTAAAATCCGTTCGAACTGGTCGTGTCCTCGGTAAGGGACAGGTTATGGTGTGGTCCTGACAACTAGAGAGCTACCTACTTTGAGTTTGAGATGATGGATGTCTCCGGGTGAGACATTTGGTTGCATTGGATTGCATTATTATTTGTGCATCGCATTAAATAGCTTGCTGAGTACCTTCGTACTCAAACGTTGCTAATATCTTCAGAGGATCCTGACTTTCTGCCGGAGGACTTCAAGTATGGTCGCGTCCGCACTCAAGTGGCAAAGGTGGAACCATGTGCGAGGAGGAGCTAATCGCCTCCGTGATGTTGACTATTATCGCGTTCCTGTTAGTTGTTATCGTTATTATCCATAAGACTATTCTGCTGTAATAAAGCTCTGTATGATTTGGTTCCACTTGGATTGTAATATATTATACCGAACATAGTTTCTGGTATTATATTACAGGTTTAGTTCCGATCATCGGGTTGGGACGCTTCAAGTGGTATCAGAGCCATACTTGGTTGTAGGATGCGGACCCTAGTACGTAAGTGACCGTAGGAGACCGTATAATGGCTTCACTATAGGAACCATTGAACTTTAGAGCCTTGGTGATAGGTTTTGCCCTTAACTAATCCTTGTACCATGTTCTAAGCCATATGGCCGACGATCGCATCACTACCTTCTGCATCAACGAAGATGGCTTCCCCATGGTGCTCTATGGTGCAACCTTCCGACTTGGTATTATGGATCACCCGGAGTACGTGGGTCATGAGTTTATGGAGCATGGAACTGAGAGTTGTGAGGTCACAGTGCACATTGGTGCCAGTGACAAATTCCTGGAGATGAAGCCATGGAACGTCACCGCTACAAGATGCCGCATGAAAGACACTTGTCAGCTTGTTGCCCGCAAAGCTCCGAAGTACCTCTGCCACATGTTTGACTGGCATCTGGGTTCCACACCCATGAAGTATTTCCCGCCACTAGATTGTACTCGTCCTGACTGGACAGCAAGGATCTGCAACCTGGAAGGCCTTGGGTCTACTAAAGATGATCCCACCATTGTTGCTATGTCCGGTTACTTGTTGAGCTTGGACGACTTGTGCGACCTGCAGAACCAGCATGTGAAGACCCTCATCAAGCGCGCAGAGGCATTGGAAACTCGTTGGCGGAAAGCTAAACTAGCACTAGCAAAGGCTGATGCGCGTACTGATAGCGCCGAAAGCCGTGTTGCCCTGGTCGAGGAGAATCTCAGGGAGCAGGAAGACCGCCACAGCCAGCTACTTAGGGGTGTCTACCTCGTGGAGCGAGCCAAGCGCAAAGACCGCCAAGCCATCGCAGCTGTTGAACTGCTTATCCTGGAAGGAGTTCCAATGTATCACTTGTCTAGCCCTCGTAGGAGGATTCGTGAGCCTGTGCCACTCACCCCTCTGACATGGCCTCGTGGAGGTGAAGAGGAAGATCCTGAAGATCACACTGCAGGACCCAGTAGTCAGGCAGAGGTCCCAGCTGATCCTTAAGAGGACAGACCTAGGGACGACATGTCCTAATGTATCATGTATCTGTTTTCTTAATGAATGAATGTTTGGTGTGTTGCTTGCAATGATTGATGTTTGTGTGCTTTGCATGGTATATATAATAATATATATATATATATATATATTGATATGTGTATATATAAAAGCACATCGATAAATAACGAATATTATCCTTAAGTAAAGTAATGTTATTAAAATCAACTGTTGGCTAATACCCACCCTCCTTGTCACAGATGTCTCGCCGCACGAACCGAGGCAGGATGGGGCAGGAAGTGAACCAAAATCTCCCTGATCAAAATGCCCCAATCCTTCCGGTCGGAGCACAACAAGAAGAGTCGGCAAACAGTACACCTGCAGTAGCACCCGGAGCACCACTACCACCACCGCCACCACCTCCACAAGCACCCATTTATGACTCGACTGCTATCTTGGACCGTCAGACTCGACTTCTTGAGATGCTGACGAACACACTTGGTGCTCAAGGCAATCTGGACATGAACCACCATCAGCCAGCACCTCAAGGCAACCACCAGATCGCAAACTTCAGTAGGATGAACCCACCTAAATTTGTTGGATCTGATGATCCCATTGAAGCAGATGATTGGTTGAGAGAGATCGAGATGAAGCTCGAGGTTGTACATGCAAATGAGATGGATAAGGTTCTGCTAGCAGTGCAACAACTGAGAGGACCTGCTTTAGCTTGGTGGCAGAGCTATAGAGATATGAATGCAGATGCCAAGACCATGATATGGGATGAGTTTGTAAGGCTGTTCAGAGATCATCACATTCCTAGCAGTGTGGTGAAGATGAAGCAGGAGGAATTCAGGAATATGCACCAGGGAGGTATGACCATGATGGAATACTTACATAGTTTCACAAGCTTGTCACGCTACGACCCTAGTACCGTGGACACTGATGAGAAGAAGCGGGATGCCTTCCTGCGTGGCATTAACCCCGAGATTAAGACCCTGGTTGGAGCATCTGTCTACCCAAATTTCAACACCATGGTTAATAGAGCTATCATCACATAGAAGAATAAGAAGGATGAGATGCAGGAAAAGAAGAGGAAGTTTGAGAGTCAGAAACTGTCCCAACAAGCAAATCCTAAAAAGACTTATAAACCGGCTTATTTTGGACAGCGGACCCAACAATTTTCTTACTCTATGCCGAGGCGGCAGCAGTCGACTTACTCAGGTCAGATGACCCAGAGTGGAGTGTCCAACAGGGCACCATCCACCACATTCAGACAACCAATGCACTCTGCCAAACCTCAAGGTTCCTTCAAACCCCAACAATCTGGAGTGAGTCGAATGGGTGACCAGAGGATTTGTTACAACTGTTGTGAACCTGGTCACATTTCTCCTTATTGTCCCTACAAAAATAAACCAACAGCCTCAACATTCTCCAACTCAGTTAATGGACCAAGGCAACCAGCAGGAGGAAGTCGTGGACCACCCTCTAAGACGCCACCGACCTTCGGAAAAGCCACAGTGAACCACATCTACACCGAGGAGGCAGATGCAGCACCAGGAGTGTTACTCGGTGAGTTTTTGATTCAGTCAGTCTTAGCTTCAGTGCTATTTGATTCCGGTGCATCACACTCGTTCATATCATCACACTTCATGGAGTTGAATGATATATCAGCAGTGGCCCTTAAGAGGCCTTTAATAACCAAATCACCGGGAGGTTATATACCTTGCCATCTAGGAGTTAACCATATCCCTTTGAATCTAAGTGGGGTAGTATTCTTTGTCAACCTAGTAGTGCTTGACTCGCATGGAATTGATGTGATCCTTGGCATGAATTGGTTGGTCAAGTGCAAAGGAACCATAGTTTGTGCAGAAAGGCTGTTGACAGTGACCAACCATGAAGGAAAACTATCACATGTCATGTCCAACCTAGCGTATCGGAACCAATGATAAATCACATGAAGGTTACAAAACTTCAAGGAATACTAGTAATCAGAGAGTATGCTGACGTGTTCCCAGAAGAATTACCAGGCATGCCACCAAAAAGAGAAATTGAGTTCTCCATTGAACTAGTTCCCGAAACTGCCCCAATTGCTAAGAGACCTTACAAGATGGCTGCCCTAGAACTAGCAGAGTTAAAGAAGCAGTTAGATGAGCTGCAAGAAAAGGGATATATTAGACATAGTGCATCACCATGGGCTGCACCGGTCCTCTTTGTAGAAAAGAAGGATAAAAGCAAGAGGCTCTGTACGGACTATCGAGCTCTTAATGCGATGACCATCAAAAACAAGTATCATCTACCTCGGATAGATGATTTGTCTGATCAGTTGAAGGGAGCTAAGTTCTTCTTAAAGATTGACTTGAGGTATGGATACAATCAAGTGAGGATCAGGCTTGAGGATATACCCAATACTGCATTTGTGACTTGCTATGGACAGTTTGAGTACACAGTGATGTCCTTTGGACTAACCAATGCTCCAGCTTACCTTATGACCTTGATGAACTCAGTGTTCATGCAAGAACTAGACAGGTTTGTTGTTGTCTTCATTGATGACATTATGGTCTATTCACGCAGTGAAGAAGAACATGAGCAACACCTGTTTGTTGTCTTGGAACGACTCCGAAGTCATCAGTTGTACGCCAAGTTTAGCAAATGTGAGTTTTGGTTGGGAAAGGTTAGTTTTCTTGGACATGTTCTGACAGCTGAAGGAGTTGCAGTGGATCCAAAGAAGGTTGAAGATGTGTCATCTTGGAAGCAACCGACATCAGTTAAGCAGATTCGTAGTTTTCTGGGTTTAGCAGGATACTACCATAGATTCATTGAAGGATTATCTAAGCTTGCTCGACCAATGACAGAATTGCTCAAGAAGGGCAAGAAGTTCATTTAGACTGATGCTTGCGAGCGAAGCTTTTGTGAGCTGAAGGAGAGGCTAACCACTGCACCTGTGTTGATCCTACCAGATATTCATAAGAACTTCGTCATCTATTGTGATGCTTCCAAAAAGGGACTCGGATGTGTCCTAATGCAAGAAGGACGAGTAGTAGCATATGCCTCTCGTCAGCTAAAGCCACACGAGCAGAACTACCCGACACATGACTTGGAGTTAGGTGCAGTAGTACATTCCTTGAAGATTTGGAGACACTATCTGATCGGTAACAAGTGCGAAATTTACACAGATCACAAGAGTCTCAAGTATATTTTTACCTAGTCAGATCTCAATCTGAGGCAAAGAAGATGGTTAGAATTAATCAAAGACTATGATTTGGAAATCCATTATCATCCGGGTAAAGCCAATGTGGTAGTGGATGCCCTCAGCAGGAAAGCCTATTGCCACCACTTCGTAACACAAATACCACAACTATGTGATGAGATGTGGAAGTTGAACCTAAGAGTTATACCCCACTCTTGCAGTTACAACCTTAGTGTTCAGCCTATGCTCGAAGAGCAAATCAAGAAAGCGCAACATGAGGATGAAAAGTTGATGGAGATCAAGGGACAGTCCGGTGAAAACAAATCTCCAGATTTTAGAGTTGATAGGAATGGAATATTGTGGTTCAAGAAACGGTTGTGTGTGCCTTCACAAGGTCACTACCCAAACACCATCATGGATGAAGCTCATAACTCCGCATACTCTATACATCCTGGAGCTACCAAGATGTACTTTGATCTCGAAGAGAAGTATTGGTGGGTTGGCATGAAAGGTGATGTAGCTCGATTTGTGGCCTGTTGTGATATATGTAAGAGAACCAAAGCTGAACATCAGAAGCCGAGTGGCCTACTTCGGCCGTTACCAATTCCAGTGTGGCAATGGGATGAGATAGGAATGGACTTCATCACTGACTTACCAAGAACCAAGAATAGTAATGATTCCGTATGGGTAGTGGTTGACCGCCTTACAAAGGTTGCACACTTTATTCCTGTGCGCACTACCTATGGTGGAGACAAACTGGCCAAGTTATACATAGATCATATCGTAAAGCTCCATGGTATACCTTCAAGGATAGTTTCAGACCGAGGTACCCAGTTTACCTCAAGATTTTGGAAAAGTCTTTAGAAAGCACTTGGCACTAAGTTGGACTTTAGCACAGCATACCACCCTCAAACAGATGGTCAGACCGAAAGGATCAATCAAATCTTAGAAGATATGTTGAGAGCCGATGTGCTCACTTATGGTAAGGATTGGGAACATAGTCTACCATATGCCGAGTTCTCCTACAACAACAGTTTTCAGACCAGCATTAAGATGTCCCCATTTGAAGCTCTATACGGAAGGAAGTGTAGGACTCCGCTCATGTGGTCTGAAGTGGGAGACCGTATGGTGGAGCGTCCGGATTTAATCGTCGTAGCTGAAGACAAGGTAGCAGAGATCCGAGCCAATATGAAAGCAGCTCAGTCACGCCAGAAAAGCTATGCAGACAAGAGACGACGTGAACTCACTTTTGAAATTGGGGATCACATGTATCTTAAAGTATCACCAATCCGCAGCACGCGCAGGTTTCAAGTGCGCGGGAAGTTGGCACCGCGGTACATTGGACCGTTTCCTATTTTGGGAAGGATTGGAGCCGTAGCATATAAGATCCAGCTGCCTGAAGAGATGTCAGGTGTTCACAACGTCTTCCATGTATCGCAACTAAGAAAATGTCTGCGGGTACCTGAAGAACAAGTGGTTCACAAT
This sequence comes from Tuctoria greenei, assembly GCA_036927565.1. Classification (NCBI taxonomy): domain Eukaryota; kingdom Viridiplantae; phylum Streptophyta; class Magnoliopsida; order Poales; family Poaceae; genus Tuctoria; species Tuctoria greenei. The sequence continues at coordinate 86,974,738 of JAYESD010000006.1, forward strand.
ATGTTAGACCTGTAGGATGATTTGCGCTATCAGGAGGTGCCAATGAAGATCTTGGATACCGTTACTCGAGGAACACGAACAAGTTCTGTCACACTTTGTCGAGTTCAATGGAGCAGACATTCAGAAGCCGAAGGTACTTGGGAGAGAGAAGATGCATTAAGATCAGAGTTTCCCCATCTCTTTGAAGAGTAGCCGAATCTCGGGGACGAGATTCAATCTAAGTGGTATAGGTCTGTAACATCCCGTATTTTATAAATAAATAAAACATGTTTATACATTAATCTAGTACATAAATAAATAAGCATAATTAAATAAAATAATAAAATCTGAAATTCAAATAATTTAAATCTGTTACCAGCACGCCGTCCGCCCTTGATGCGTGCTCTTTATTAGCCTCATAGTCTGTGTTTCGCGAACCGCAACCGTAGCGTCCCGTCGACTGCATCGCGCCACCCGCTAGCAGACGCACCGCCCCGGCAGACACGGCGTGCACGCCGGCGATGATTCCATTGCCGTGAGACCCGCACCACCGCACTCGCACGCAAAGGAGCGACCAGAGCTTGAGCCTATCTGCTGTGAAATTAATTACTTCATCTACCCATCACCTACTCACCGGTGCACTATCTGTATAAAAATATCTACGTACCAGTCCTTACCTCATTCCACATTAGAACCAGCAGCTTCGTTCCTCCTCTCTCCCGTACAGCCCTCTCCCGTGCAGCAAGAACGCCGCTGCCGCGTCGATCTCTGACGAGTAGCTCTCCCGTTCGAGCTACCACTCAGGTGAGCATCCCCTCCGTTGCTTGAGTTCCTAATCCCGGTCTCTAGTTGTTTCCCTATTTCAATCGATCTAGCAGCGACCTTGTTCATCCATGACTGTCTGTACCCATGGTGTTTGCTGCTCCTTCCGTCCCTGCCTCGAATCAAGGCTGTAGCTGAGCGAGCCATGTCCCCAGGGCGTGTTCCCCTCTCCTGGCTGCCCCCTCCCTTGAAATCCCTACCGATTTGAGCTCCCAGGTTCTCCCCATGGTGACTGAAGAGAGAGAGTAGTGGAGGAAGAAGAGGACTCCCATACGTATCCCTCTGTTAGGCCCCTGCACTAATTAGTCATTATCTTACCTAATCAAGTTAATCCTTGGCCCATGTATAATTAACTAACTCAGTGGCCCATGTTAGATCAATGCGGCAGCAAGTCTGATGGCTCACGTAGCCAAGTACAGCAGCAAAATAATTAGCCCACTCATTAGTCTAATTAATTTAATCTTTAGTCCATGCTTAACTTGTGGCTTACTGGCTTAGGCCAGGCCCATTCAGTGATGCTGCAGGTTCTAGTGTAATACGGTCTCTAGCTGCTCTAGTTAAATATCCTGTTAACTTGAGATGTAGGTGATATTAGCTAATTCCTTTTCTAGCTGATATATACTCTAGCTAACCCTTCATTAGCCCAGGCCTCGTCAATACTGCTAGTTGTGCTGCCGTAAGATCAAACTTAAGTACAATAGACTTGCAAGAAAACAAGTTAACTAGCTAAACTATCTTAGTTAATATTTATTTTTGGATTAATAATTGACCAGCACGGTAAAATCCTTAACTTACTCATATAAATTCCGATTAACACGATTCTTTGTCTAAAAATCATATACAATCATACTCTATTAAATACAACTACTTTTTATATGATGTATTGAATATATGTTTGGGTGGCTTGTATGTTTGCTTGCGCGTGTGCCGATTCAGAGCAAGTGCCGGAGGAGAACCCGGAACGTCGCAAGACCCGGAGAACTACGCCGCGGAAGACGGTAGTGAAGGCAAGTTGCATCGCCCCCTTTTTGTTCATGTTGCACCTATGTGAGAATTATCCGTTGTTACCAATATACTACACTATTGCAGTTGCGAGTACTAGTGACTTGAGTGACAGAGAGAAGCCATGCTGATTTTATGATTGCATATTGATATGGTGTCATGATATTGATGATGGTGTTGATGGTATATTGGGTGAGGGCAGACTGGATACTGAGACTAGGGCAGACGGGTTGGTGTTGGGTAAGGCTACCGTGGTGGTAGACTTACAGTTTTGGCTTGGTGTATGGTGGCTGCCCTGGTGAACCTTAAGGACCGAGTTGTTTTGACATCTCACTTAACTTCTTTAGTATACCCATATGATCGTGTATGGGCAGGGCATAGCCTAATCCTAGTGGCTAGCCTTGACAGTCGTCCACGGTGGATGGTTCTTGGGTGTGGACTGATACTAGTCATGACCCGGGGTTTGAGGGCGACTGTATAGGGTGATGCTCCGACTAGGTGTCGGTTATGACGAACTATCTTTGGATAGTTTTGTGCGCGTGTGTTGTGTACAACCTCTGCAGAGTGTAAAATCCGTTCGAACTAGTCGTGTCCTCGGTAAGGGACGGGTTATGGTGTGGTCCTGACAACTAGAGAGCTACCTACTGTGAGTTTGAGATGATGGATGTCTTCGAATGAGACGTTTGGTTGCATTGGGTTGCATTATTATTTGTGCATCGTATTAAATAGCTTGCTGAGTACCTTCGTACTCAAACGTTGCTAATATCTTCAGAGGATCCTGACTTTCTGCCGGAGGACTTCGAGTAGGGTCGCGTCCGCACTCAAGTGGCGAAGGTGGAACCATGTGCGAGGAGGAGCTAATTGCCTCCATGATGTTGACTATTATCGCGTTCCTGTTAGCTGTTATCGTTATTATCCATAAGGCTATTCCGCTGTAATAAAGCTCTGTATGATTTGGTTCCACTTGGATTGTAATATATTGTACCGAACATAGTTTCTGGTATTATATTACAGGTTTAGTTCCGATCATCGGGTCGGGACGCTTCACATTTGATCTCTATCATGGCTTACACTACATTATGTATCTCATTGATGTGATAGTGTAAGTTACTTGATAGTATGACTTGGATGAGCTTGTTTATATGTATATCTTATAATATGCTCATGACATTTGAAATTTCTCTTTTGAACCTTGCTGCATACAATGTCAAAGAGGGAGAGATAATATATGAATTTTTAACATTTTTAAAAATAAGTATGCAAGCACGATTCTTCTCAGGGGGGAATTTGTTTTTCTTCTCATTTTATTTCTGTTTTACAAAGGGGGAGAAATTGTTTTCAAAATTTTTAATGTTAATAAGCCAATGTTCGGATCTTAAGTGGTGTTGCCAGTGCATTCATCAAGGGGGAGATTGTGAGACCTATGTGTGCTGAATACATTGGCTATGGCGATAAAAGTTTTGAATACTACCAAAACACCTTTATCATCAAGGTCCGGCGCTAGGTTGTACTAGCTTTGGCAAGCTCCGGCGCTAGGTTGTACTAGCTTTGGTAAGCTTCGGCTCAAGTTCTGGTTAGCTTTGGCAAGGTTCAGAGCTTGATTGCAATGTTCCTTGTTTTACTGTGAATTGTCTCGAACTTACTTTACATTGTTGGAAAGATTGCTTAGTATTCATTTGCTAAGTTTTTGATGTGTTTTGGTGGTTATGGTTGATATCATTTTCCTATGTTTTGCAACATGCTTAAGTGAGGTGCTCACGTAAGATGTTGTAGTTTCAGAACTAACGAGAGTCAAGTCGAGGACTTGTGCTCGGAAGTATTGGTTGTTTATTCATGTGTAGGTGTTGCTTGAGTTCAAGATATGGCTGGTGACGGGATCCATTGAACTAGTCTTAGGGAAAAGATGAGGTTCAACAACCAAGTTCGGGAGGAAATGTGGTTGAGTTGATCGGGAGGTCGCGTAGCATGTTTGAATCAAGAATAATGCATATGAAGGTATCGTGGACATCTTTGGAAGATGTTTGCACGTGTGCAATGAGTGCATGGATGTGGCTATATGGTTTTCAGGCATGATGAAGAGATGTGGATGTAAAGAATTGGTCGGAAAGGTCCAACCGACTAGGTTATGAACTCAAGCTGCGGCTGAGTCGTGTTTGACTCAAATATGGAAATATTTGAGTTGGTTACGATAGGATTTCATGTAGGTCACGAATTTGAGTTGTTTTAGGAATGTGGGATACGTTCCTAAGGTGTTTGGAAGTCTTAAGATTGCTTCTATCTGCGTATAGAAGAGTCCTAAGCAGTTATTGAAAGTTTCGATTCGTGATTTGAGTAGAATTAGAGTCCTAGTTGAGATTGGGTTGGCCTAAGGGAGGCCAGAGATCGTGAGAGACGACTTTGGGCTGTTCCTCTTGTGTTCTATTGAATAAGGATCGTAGTTTAAAGGAACTTTTGTGCCTTGTTCGTCTGACTTGTTTCCGTCAAGTCTTTCTCGTCGAGTTTCTGCACAGTAATACCTTTCTTTGGTGGTTTTATCATAACTCGAGTTTTGTAAATCCAATTAATGTGATTCTTTTTGGGTTGTATTCAAAACTTGATTATCTATCATCTGTCAAAATTTCACGGTCATTGGATTTGTGGTTTTTGATCTACATGAGTTTTTTTGTAGTATTACAGATCTGTTTTTTACTCGGTAGAACAGATTGACCTTTGTTCGATCTTTCGATCGTAACTTGAGTTTCTCTTGACGGATTTGATTAGTTCTTGTTGTATTGTCTTCGTGAATTGATTCTCTCTGATATCTATTACTTTTGTCACGGTGAAACACATTTAGATTAGTCTCACACATGATTTCTTTAACGTATCGTTTTTCCGCCGAGGGGTTTTCATTGCTTCTGTTGAAAAAGTTTTAATATACCATTCACCCGCCTCTGGTAGCTTTTCACGTGCTCTTCGACCCTACACGGGTCCCGTGTGTTAGCCTCTGTTATTCCTCCTTCGGATTAGGTGTGGCTGCATGATTTGTTGTTGCTACGCGGTTAAATCCGTTGTCGGTGTGGCCCAATCCGATTGGCCCATTTCAAATAGGTGGGACCGACTGGGTTTATTTAAACTTTTCCTTTTACAAATAATTCCAGATTTTGAGCAAACTTCTAAAACTCAGTACTCCTAGTAGATTTGCTCAAATAATTCCAAATAAATTCTGGTAGACTCATCTTTATCCCAACTTTACAGTGGCCCAATTTGATGAACATGAAAGTCCAAGGATTTCCATAATTAATTCGTTTGAGCTAACTGCTTGGGAAATTAAATACCCCTGTTCTGTTAATTTTAAAATTGCCAATTTTTGTAAGAACACTCTCAAAAATACACTTGATCTACAGTAAAATTTTCTAGTTCATTGGTCTTCATTTACTGCACTAAACAGTGTTCAAATAACCTATGTCAATTGAAAAAATGAAAATTGTACAAAAACATTTTCTGAATTTCTTGCAAACTTGTAAAATCAATTTCTCCTAGTATGAAGCTCAAAAAAATTTGAAACAAATTTTACCAGAACCAGAAGAACCTCCTCTACCATAATCATCCACTTTGAGCCATGACAAAACTCCAGGATTAATACCAAATTTCAGAGAAGGCTTTTACTTGTTGGAATTTTAGAGACAACAAGCTTCCTGGAACATCTCCAATTCTTGGTCCAGATCTTACACATACAACCTAGTATCCACTATAAAAATACCAAAGCCAATTAAAATCACTTAGTAGCAGAAACCGTATTTAGAATTTGATTTGTATAGTTCTATGTTATATGCTTTCATATAATGCACCTCATATAGTAACATATATTGAGGAGGAGCCGGAGGACATGGACAGCATACTCCCTGTAGCTAACTTTGAATCTGACTCGCAGCCAGGCCAGCATCCTCCCAGAATCTAACTTCCCCTCTGACTCACAACCAGGCAAGCCCCAGTTTGCATTTAAGTGCTATTTAAAAGTTTCTATTCGTATCACTTATGTCAAGGATGATTTTGTGCATTAGGGCTAAGGTGCTTGTTACTCCACTTGCATGTCCCACAAATCCCATGGAGTATTGGGTAGGTCTACAGCTTGACGAGTGGAAAATGCCATGCTAATGTTTTGATGAATCCGGTAGAAGTCGAGTAGTTGGAATCTACTCGCGAGATAGGAATTTATCACACGGGATGGATTTGATCAAAGATTGGTTTATGAATATGAATTTGAGACCGAGCAACGGGTAGGATGCAGCGAGACGTGGTCTCACGTGCGTAGCCCTGCTTATGTGGATTGAGGACTGATCCGTGTGCGGCCCTGCTGGACAAGTTTGAACTGTACCGGATGCATACTGGCTATATGAAAACCATGAAACCGATGTAATTGGTTAAGCTGGGTGTCGAGGTTTACCCTACCATTTTCTAGGAGTGGGTTGAGGATAGCAAGGTGTAAATCTGTCGGCGGGCATAGACACGCTCCGCGTGGGGACCTCCTGCGCATTACGAAAGGACCGGTTTGGCATTTCGGTTTCCTTTGAAAGATTGTTGCATAGAACATAGTATTGATGTGTGATTCGCTCCACTTTCGAAATGGGTGTATGTGACGTGTTATCCGGGTGTCTACTGATTGCAATCACCGTCCCTCGCAGTTATTTGAGTATCGCTTGTTCACTGCACCGTGACGTAGTAAGTACTAAAGAAGCCAGGAGAATATTATGTATTGAAATATAATTGCTTTGCAACTATGATTGCTATAGAATATGCTCTCTAAAGTTCATTTTATTGAACCTTTAAGCTGCTGTTACTAAACTGCAAAATAAGAGTCAACATGCAGGCGAGTCATTTACTGCTATATCTTTGACTATGTTAAGTAATCTTGCATGTACAGTTCCATGTTTAGGTAAGACGGTTAAGTCTTGCTGAACCTTCGTGCTCACGGTTGCTATATTAAGTTGTTGCAGGTAAGACGTATGAGGAAGGGCCCAAAGATGAGGTGATGCCCCCGTCGTGGTATACCGCCGATTGGGAGCCTACACGCCGCCGTGATATTTTGTGCGCTGCTAGTGTGTAGCGTCACCGGGTTGGACGGCTACACTTTTGCATAGCTAGGCTGAGAGTTTAGCTATTAGTATTATCTTTTGCTGTATGTTAAGTATTGTAAAAGACATCCGCTGTTTATATAAATAAAACTTTGTATTTTGTTGTATTCTTTTCGTGTGTGCTGTTGGGTGTCACATCGCTTCGCACCACACTCTGCGATTCCTGGAATGTGTGGACCCGGTCCTCACACTTGGCTAACAGTTAGGTAGATACGCCTACTATGCTTCTAATGTACATACACATAGTCTAAGTTAGTTACTAATGATTATGCTAATTATGAATTGTCATGCTAAGTGGATTAACACATTGGGCATGGGTTTACTCCTAGCAACACTAGGCGACTCCCGCCAAGAACCCATGACATAGCCGAACGTGGAGGATTACAAATGACAGATATGGATGTCACCACCTACTGCCTACCTCTTCAACCCGTGGGTCTACGAGACATTCAATGCTACTCTCTATCCTAGCACTATGCTAGCATATTAAGTAATTACCTTAAGAGCCTAGGCATAAGTGAAAGTGCATCTAGGACTCCCTTGTGGGTTTTGGATGATTTATGACAAGCAATTGGGATCCTAACCTTTTTGTTGAGATGAATGCAGGCCAATAATGAAAAATGAGCAAAATACCAAAAAGAAGGGATAATGAGGAGCAAAGTGAACTTGAGCTCGAGGAAAAGAAATAGTAGATTATTGTGTATGTAGTGTGTTAAGGAAACACACCCAAGAGCTCAATCATATTTAAGCACACACACATATTGCACAAAGTTACACAGGACCGGACTAGTCCGATATCAACCGGACTAGTCCGATATCCTTCCTGCACCAGATCGGACAAGTCCGATATCTGTCGGACTAGTCCGATATCTTTCTGACTTGAGTTGGACTAGTCCTCCCCAGGGCGGACTAGTCATCAACACACTTCACAAGTCACACAAAATCGAACAAGTCCGTTGTTAACCGGACTAGTCCGATATTCCTTCTGATCCACTTCGGACAAGTCCGATGTTCACACAGACTAGTCCGAAATACCCACTGATCTAAATCAGACAAGTCCTCCAAGTGCGGACTTGTCATCCAACACACTTAGGGTTTCACATGGCCGGACAAGTCCGATGGCTATCGGACTAGTCCGAAGATTTCCAGTAGTGAAATTGGACAAGTCCGTTTTCGACCGGACTAGTCCGATATTTCGGGACACTTAGGGTTTGCTACACACAGCACACCGGACTAGTCCGGTGACCACCACGGACTAGTCTGATCTTTCTGAACCCTAACGGTCACTTTTAAAAACCCCATCTAAATAGAGGTGCAAGGCCCACTTTTATACACTCTCGAACCCTAGCGCTGTCACACCTCCCAAGAGACTCAGAAACCACTTCTCTCCACGAAATTAAGTGCAAGATCGATCAATCCATTAAGGATTACTTCTAGATCATTGGAGAGACACTTGGCACACATCATTGAGCTCTTGGTTTGAATCTCTAACACACTCCTGCATTTCAATTGTAATTTTAGAGTATGTTTTTGGTGGCATTGTGATTTGTAATCAAAGGGAGCTCTCAACGTGTGAGAATGCCCCTTGAATTTGGTTATTCACCCCTTTGTGATTAGTGGAAGAGGGTTGGCCTTCGTGGCGATCCGACGAGGGTAGGGTTGGAGAAGACCCGGTCCTTTTGTGGACTCCTCAACGTGGACATAGGTTGCCTTCGTGGTAGCCGAACCACGGGATAAATCGTGTGTCTTGTCCTTTTGTGTTCATCACTCAAATTGATCAACTTACTCTAGGGTTTGATACACATTGTTCAATTTACAATAAATTGTAGAACACAAGCCTTAATTGTGATACAATCCAATATACAACTGTTAAACTATTGTTTGATTCTATGTTTCCGTTGTACACATTGAAGAATCAACCTAATCGAATAATCTTGATCAACTTAGTCTGTGAACACCGGACTAGTCCGCACTTTACCGGACTAGTCCGATTTATCTGGTGTTGAACTTGTTGTTGAGTGTTGCAGGATCCGACAAAAATTCAAAAGGCCTATTCACCCCCCCCCCCTTCTAGGACTACATTCAATTGGTATCAGAGCTTGGTTCTTCAAGAAAGAGTTTAACCACTCAAAGAGGTCATGTCGGACATGAAGGACGTCCACAAAATCAACAACCAAGAGGAAGTCAATAACGACAAGACCCAAAAACTGGAGAAGTACCTCGAAGCCATTCAAGACTTCGAGGACGACAATGAGGAGATGCTGGAGCTAAAGGCGCTCCTCAGAATTAAGGCACTTTCAAAAGGGAAAGCGAAAGTTGAAGAGAAGAAGAAGGGGAGTAGTCACACCGACTACTCCCGATATCCTTTTAATTATGATCCTCTAAATTCCAATAACAATCACTACTTATCTATCCCACTTGGAAAAGCCCCACACTTCGATGGGAGTGATTACTCCATGTGGAGGCAGAATATGAAGATGCATTTGATTTCCCTCAACCCAAGTTTATGGCATGTTGTATGTACAGGGATAGATATTCCGGATGACGACGAAGAGCTCACCCCAAGTCAAGAGCAGGACATCCATAGAAACGCTCAAGCGGCAGCCGTAATCACCTCCTCTCTCAGTCGAGACGAGTTCACCAAGGTGGATGGACTCGAAATTGCTAAGGAGATATGGGATACACTACAAACAGCACATGAAGGTGACCGGCATGTGCGTGAGGCAAAAATTGAAATGATCGAAGGCGAACTAGGAAAATTCGCAATTGAGGAAGACGAGTCACCCCAGGATATGTACAATCGATTGAAAACACTTGTCAACAAGGTTCGATCATATGGGAGCAAGAAGTGGAATGACCACGAGGTGGTAAAGCTCATCCTTAGAGCTTTTATGCCTCGCAATGTCACGCTATGCTCAATGATCAGAGAAAGCCCCGGTTACAAAAGGATGACTCCGGATGACTTTCTTGGTAAAGTTATCAACTTTGAAATGATGGAGAAACAAGCCAAGCACGTCAAAGAAATTGCCGACCTCACCTCGGCCAAGAAGAAAGGAGTTGCCTTAAAATCTACTCTCAAGCCTCTATCCAAAGAAGCAAGAGAAGCACAACTAGAGGAGGACAGTGATGACGAGAGTAGTGAGCTAGATGAAGAGGATATGATTTTGTTTATGAAAAAGTTCAAGAGAATAATGAAGAAGAGACAAGGAACAAAATCAAGTGAAGGAAAGTACAAGGAAAGGACGAAGCCAAAGATGAGGCGGGCGTGCTATAATTGTGGTGAGTATAACCACTTTATAGTCGATTGCCCGTATGAGGACAACAAGAAGAAAACTAAAGAAACCAAGCCTCAACCTAAGAAATTCTTCAAGAAGAAGAAACAAGCCGAATAAGCACACATTGGGAAGGAGTGGGACTCAAACGATGAGTCCTCATCATCCGATGAAGAAGAGATGGCTAGCATAGTCATAGAAAGCACATCCAAAAATCCACACTCTTCCCCACACTCGGTGCAAAGAAGGGAAATGGCACTTGTCTCATGGCAAAGGAAGGTAAACGCAAGGTAAACATCAAAACCCCTTCCATGCATTCCTAATCTAGTGATGATGAACTAGATAGTGATGATGAGGATATGCTAAATGGACTAGATAGGAAAACTGCTACTAAAATGAAATTTTTACTTGACCAACTTGTTGAGAAGGAGAGGTTAATTGATCGTCAAGAGGACATGATTATCTCCCAAAAGGAGAAGTATGTCAAACTTGACAAACTCCTAGAGCTTGAAAAGGAGAAAAACAGTTCACTAGAGCTTGAGCTAGCTTCAAGCAAGAAAACTTGCTTGGAGTTAACCGACTCAAATGTTGCAATCAAGGACCAACTTGCTGACCTGATCAAGGTTAACAAAATCCTTGAAGTGCAAGTTGAGTCACTCAAGCTAAGTGAACCTTCCTCCTCTTCAAGTTCACCTTCTCAACCCACTAAAACTGATCTTGTTCATATGTGCACATGTAGTAAAATCAACACCAGTTTGAAGGAGAAGTCAACCTCCACAAAGGATAAAAATCCTACCCAGTATGGAATATTTGACAAGGAGAAGATCAACTATGCACATAGTGCATACTTGGTACAAAGACCTCCAAATGTCAAATATGGCATTGGTTACTCTTATGATGAAAAGCAACATGCTGGAAGTCATAAGAATAACAGGGGAAGGATCTCCTTTGTGAAGGGAAGATCCTCTAAAACTGATAAGTTGAAGAATAAGAAACTGAACTCGCATGAATGGACTAGTCCGGTCGGTGTCCGGACTAGTCCGGTCATCCGGACAAGTCCGGCCACCCAGACTAGTCCGGTTCATAAACAATAGCAGCTTCTATTTAGAACTTTTGATGCCTCTTATGTATTAATGAGAAACAATCTTGGTAAGGTTTATGCTTATTATGTTGGACCACGCCATGGGAACACAAAATCCCATGTGTGGGTGCCCAAATGTATTGTAACTAACCTCCAAGGACCCAAGCAAGCTTGGGTACCTAAAACCAAAGCATGATTTGTTTTTGCAGGCCTATTTCTCCGGTGGATCCAAATGGGTGCTAGACAGTGGATGCACAAACCACATGACCGGAGAAAGGAGGATGTTCGTGGAATATGAAGAAAACGAGGACCCAAACGAAGGCATCTACTTCGGAGATAATAGTCAAGGAAAGGTGCTCGGTACCGGTAAAATTGCAATATCCTCTGAACACACGCTTTCTCATGTTTTACATGTTGAATATTTAGATTATAACCTGCTTTCCACATCTCAACTATGTGACAAAGGTTATAATTGCTTGCTCACTAACGAGGGTGTGACCGTCTCAAGGAGGAGTGATGGTTCCGTTGCATTCAAGGGTATGTTGAAGGGAAAGCTTTACCTTGTTGACTTCAACAAGGATAAAGCCGAACTCGACACATGCTTGATTGCAAAAACCAACATGGGTTGGCTGTGGCATAGACGGCTAGCGCATGTTGGTATGAGGAATCTTAAAAAACTCCTCAAGGGCGATCACATCCGAGGTTTGAAAGATGTTGTTTTTGAGAAAGACAGGCCTTGTAGCGCGTGCCAAGCCGGGAAGCAAGTTGGAGCACATCATCCCGCAAAGAACATCATGACTACAACAAGACCGCTCGAACTACTTCACATGGACTTGTTTGGTCCAGTTGCTTACATAAGCATCGGCGGTAACAAATACGGTTTAGTTATCATTGATGATTTTTCTCGCTTCACTTTGGTTTTCTTTTTGCATGATAAGTCAGAAACACAAGGAACACTCAAGAAATTCTTCAAGCGAGCTCAAAACGAGTTTTCATTGTCAATCAAGAGTATTCGAAGCGACAATGGCACGGAGTTCAAGAACATACAAGTGGAGGAGTACCTTGATGAAGAGGGCATCAAGCACGAATTTTTAGCGCCATACTCACCACAACAAAATGGAGTTGCCGAAAGGAAGAACCGAACACTCATAGAGATGGCAAGAACAATGCTCGATGAATACAAGACTTCGGATCAATTTTGGGCAGAAGCGATTAACACCGCTTGCCACGCCGCAAATCGGCTTTATCTTCATCGACTACTCAAGAAAACTCCCTATGAGCTACTCACCGGTAACAAACCAAACATTTCATACTTTCGAGTTTTCGGTTCTCCATGTTATATCCTGAACAAGAAGCCCAGGACTTCAAAGTTCGCTTCAAAGTCCGATGAAGGTTTCTTGCTCGGTTACGATTCGAACACCTACGCCTATCGTGTTTTCAACAAGGCCTCTGGACTTGTTGAAGTAGCACGTGACGTAGTGTTCGATGAGACTAACGGCTCCCAAAAGGAGCAAGTTGATCCATGTGAATTAGGTAAAGAAGAAGCTCCTTGTCTAGCATTGAAAAGAATGGCTCTAGGTAAAGTTCGACCACAAGAGTCACCTTCACAGATAAATGAGGAAAATGAACCACAAGAGGAGACCAACAATCAAGGGGGAGCTTCAACACAAGCACGAGAGTATGAAGATGATCAACAAGTCAACGAGGGCAACCACTCAGGGGGAGAAGAAAACGATCATGAAGACACAACTCCCCAAGTGCCCCACCCAAGAGTACACCAATGCATTCAAAGGGATCACCCAATCGAGAACATCATCGGTGACATCCAAAAGGGAGTAACCACTAGATCTCGCATAGCTAACTTTTGTGAGCATTACTCGTTTGTCTCCTTTTTGGAACCACGCAGGATTGAGGATGAATTGAAGGATCTGGACTGGGTGGTGGCAATGCAAGAAGAATTGAACAACTTTAAGAGGAACGAGGTGTGGGAACTTGTGGCAAGACCCAATGCAAACATAGTGGGCACCAAGTGGGTCTTCCGCAACAAACAAGATGAACACGGAGTGGTAACAAGAAACAAGGCACGACTTGTGGCCAAAGGGTACTCACAAGTCGAAGGTTTGGATTTCGATGAGACTTTTGCTCCAGTAGCTAGGCTTGAATCTATTAGAATATTACTTGCATATGCTACTCACCATGATTTCAAGCTGTATCAAATGGACGTGAAAAGCGCCTTCCTCAATGGACCGATCAAGGAAGAAGTGTGCGTGGAGCAACCACCCGGGTTTGAAGACGAAGAATTCTCCAACCACGTATATAAATTGCGTAAGGCTCTCTACAGCCTCAAACAAGCTCCTACAGCTTGGTATGAGTGTCTTAGAGATTTCTTAATTGAAAATGGTTTTCAAATTGGCAAAGTAGACTATACATTATTCACAAAGAATTTAGATAATGATCTTTTTATCTGTCAAATCTATGTTGATGACATAATATTTGGGTCAACTAACCAATCCTTCTGTGAAGAATTTAGTAGAATCATGACAGACAGGTTTGAAATGTCAATGATGGGAGAATTGAAGTACTTCTTGGGATTCCAAGTGCGGCAACAAAGGGAAGGAACGTTCATAAGCCAAACCAAGTACACGCAGGACATATTCAAGAAGTTTGGCATGGATAAGGCAAAGCCCATAAAGACCCCCATGGCAACGAATGACCACTTGGATCTCAATGAAGATGGACCTAGCGTCGATCAAAAGGTATATCGCTCCATAATTGGATCTCTACTTTACTTATGTGCATCTAGGCCAGATATTATGTTGAGTGTATGTTTGTGTGCACGATTTCAAACCAACCCTAAGGAATGTCACTTGACAGCCGTAAAAAGAATCTTGAGATATTTAGTTCATACACCCAACCTTGGTCTTTGGTACCCAAAAGGCTCAAAATTCAATCTCATTGGTTACTCCGATGCAGATTATGCCGGGTGCAAAGTAGATAGAAAAAGCACCTCCGGCACATGCCAATTCCTAGGGAGATCCTTAGTTTCTTGGTCATCCAAGAAACAAAATTCCATTGCTTTATCCACAGCCGAAGCGGAGTATGTTGCAGCCGGGAGTTGTTGTGCACAACTCCTTTGGATGCGACAAACTCTAAGAGATTACGGTTACAATATGAACCGTATTCCTCTCCTTTGTGACAATGAGAGTGCCATTAAAATAGCCCACAATCCAGTTGAGCACTCTAGAACTAAAAACATAGACATAAGACATCATTTCTTGAGAGACCATTCCATGAAAGGAGACATTACCATCTCACATGTCAACACCCAAAAACAATTGGCCGACATATTCACCAAGCCACTTGATGAAAAGTGTTTTTGCGAACTCCGAAATGAACTAAATATCCTTGATTCTCGGAGTGTGGCTTGAAAAGTTGCATACCTGTATGACCTCTTCAAAATTTTGACTGAATTGTGAAAATCATCCCTCTTCATTTTTTCTCGAAAAACTATGTCAATTATTAGATCATGATGAATTATGATCATTATGTGATTGTTGTATGCTTACTGGTCAAATTCATCAAGATTAATTGATTTGTTTTGTCCCACCTATTCTCTATTAATGAACCTTCAAATATATATGAATGGGCTATGCAATTTCTTCTGGTGACCACGGTCTAGTCTATGGTTACCCGGACTAGTCCGCTCTTGCAGACTAGTCCGCAGAGTGCCGGTTAGACCGGACTAGTCCGATAGACCACGGACTAGTCCGATATAGCTCTCTGGATGACTTCGGACTAGTCCGGTCATGTCCGGACTTGTCCGATATAGCTCTCTGGATGACTTCGGACTAGTCCGGTCATGTCCGGACTTGTCCGATTTTTCGTGTCCATAACCCTAGCCGCCACCAAACCCTAATCTTCTCATCCCCACATTTGCTCACGCCTTCCTCTCTCTTGTGCTGGAGCTACCAAGGTGATTCTCTGCTCCCTCCGTCGAAAAAGTCCACATTTGAGCGGAGATCAAGCTTGACCTCTTGAGGATTGAAGCTAGCGGACTTGTCCGACCTCCAACCCCCAAACCTTCAAGCTTCAATCGATTTCTTCAGTAACTTTCTTCAAAACCCTAGAAATCTTGTTTTTCTCCATTGTTGATCGTATAGCCTAGCATCCTTCACTAGACACATGCTTATTTGATGTACTACGTGTATGCTAGACTAGATTTGCATTAGGAATCATTCCTTGACCAATCTGTTAGGTTTTTGAGGATGAACACCGGACTAGTCCGGTCCATGCACGGACAAGTCCGATCCTCCGGACTAGTTCGTGCCTGTGCACCGGACAAGTCCGATGTTTCTGAACTGAAAACCTAATTTTTCAATTCCTCAATGCAATTCATTGCTATCTTTTCATACCTATGCCTTGTATCACTTACCATCATTATCGCAAAATCATTCTCAGATCATGTCGAGCTCGAACAACGAAATCTCCGACTTTGAGGCCGAGTTGGACCACGAAGTGGCACCTCGGTCCTCGACAAGTCTTGGAAAGAAACGCCAAGAAAGACCCTCGGAGCCAGCTCCTTCACCTCCTCAGGTTCGGAGGAAGGTGCTGGCAAAGAAGCCAGTGTCGAAGGCAGCAGCATCCTCAAATGCCTCTCGCCCAGCCAAGGGCAAGGGCAAGGGGATAGCAACAGGGCCAGTCGGGCCTTTGAAGCTCCATGCTCCCAGGGAAAGGGTCCGGGACCCTACTGAGGAGAAGTTCAATGGCAAAGGCAGTGAGTCTGCAGCCAAATTCAGAAGCATTGACTGGTATGGCAAGCCGAAGCAAGCTGTCGATGGAAGGTTCTGGTGCAACTTCCATGCTGATTTCTACAAATTGGTGTATCTCCCAATGAAGACACCGGTGGTGCACAGTTAGTGGATTGATTGGGCACACCTTGAGAAGAAGAAGTGCTCAGCTTTTGATGAAGTCATTGCAGTAGTTGAGAGGCATGGCCTGAAGGATCTCTTTGCCTTCGGGCATAACTGGAATGATGAAGTGATTGCACAGTTCTTTGCAACTACCACTTCTCAAGTGAGGATGAAGAGAGTGTTACTTGGATGACACACGGATCTAAGTATAGTATCACTCAAGAGGACTTTACTAATCTGCTCCATCTGGACACCTATGGACATGACAAGTTGATCATCCACAACATAGGTGTCATGGAGAAGGATAGGATGAAATTCCTATATGAGCAGAACTCAAAGTATGTCCCTCCCTCTACAAAGAACATGAAACCATTCTTTGTGGTCCTCAACAGAGTGCTGAGGAAGACTATTACTCCTAAAGATGGAGATGCTGGGAGCGTGCAGGGTTACCTCCGGACCCTAATGAGGTTCATAAGCAAGAACAGGCAGTTTGATATTGCAAACTATATCTGGAATGACATGGTCAACATATCCTGCACACCTAACAGGTCATGTGGCTATGCTCCCTACCTCATGTATATGATTGAGAAAGTCACAGGTATTGAGTTCGTGAAGGATGTGGAGCACACTCCTTTGAGGCCTCAGAAGCCTCAACCAATGAGTGTCCAGGCTGCTCCCTCGCCGGCCTCCAGTCCCGAGGCACCGACAAGATCAAGAAGTGGTGCTAGGGCTGTCCCTACCTCTACAGAAGCCCCCCAGAGAGAATCAGCTAGTGGGATCATCAAGTACCTGGCCGCCATATTTTCCTCCTGCAAAAGGACCGAAGTGAAGGTCCACAAGCTCAACAAGAGAAGAAAGGAGGACACGAAGTATATAAAGGCCAATATGAAGCAAATCTGCCAGAAGCTGGAGATCGACCCCATTGGATCTCCAGTGATTTCTGAGGATTCTGACCCAGACTTCACTTAGCTCGCGCCCTTGAACCCCTCCGAGCTTGCCTACTTTGGCATTGGGGGCTCGAGTGGCTCTGTCCCTCCTCCTTCCCCTCCTCGTCAAGCTGATGATGATGAAGACGAAGACGACGACGAGAGGACCGACAGTGAAGAGTGAAGACCCTAGGACCCTCCTCTCCTTCTTTTTGGTGTTTTGATGCCAAAGGGGGAGAGATTGAGGGGGAGTCTTAGCTTTAGCTGTGGTAGGGTGCGAGGAGAGAGTTCTCTTTATCTTTCTTTGTGATTGTAATGCTTTAACGCTGTTTTCATGTTAACTATGGTTCTGTGTTGAAATGCTTAATTAATTTGCAAGTATGTGTTGAAATCTGCAACTTTGCTCCTGAAATGACATATGTACTTTGTATTGATTCATCAATGTAAATTATGTCATTCTCAATGTTTCAATGCACTTAGATATGCATCTCACCATAAAGAATGCACATATGGATATTTCTCTTACTGCTTGATGTATTTTTGAGTCATATGTGCATACTTTATGAAAATCTCATCCCCTTTTGTCATATTTTGTGAAATCTCAATTGGTTGTCATCAATCACCAAAAAGGGGGAGATTGAAAGTGCATCTAGGACTCCCTTGTGGGTTTTGGATTATTTATGACAAGCAATTGGGATCCTAACCTTTTTGTTGAGATGAACGCAGGCCAATAATGAAAAATGAGCAAAATACCAAATAGAAGAGATAATGAGGAGCAAAGTGAACTTGAGCTCAAGGAAAAGAAATAGTACATTATTGTGTATGGAGTGTGTTAAGGAAACACACCCAGGAGCTCAATCATATTTAAGCACACACACATATTGCACAAAGTTACACAGGACTGGACTAGTCCGATATCAACCGGACTAGTCCGATATCCTTTCTGCACCAGATCAGACAAGTCCGATATCTGTCGGACTAGTCCGATATCTTTCTGACTTGAGTCGGACTAGTCCTCCCCAGGGCGGACTAGTCCTCAACACACTTCACAAGTCACACAAAATTGGACAAGTCCGTTGTTAACCGAACTAGTCCGATATTCCTTCTGATCCACTTCGGACAAGTCCGATGTTTACACGGACTAGTCCGAAATACCCACTGATCTAAATCGGACAAGTCCTCCAAGTGCGGACTTGTCATCCAACACACTTAGGTTTTCACATGGCCGGACAAGTACGGTGGCTATCGGACTAGTCCGAAGATTTCTAGTAGTGAAATCGGACAAGTCCGTTTTCGACCGGACTAGTCCGATATTTCGGGACACTTAGGGTTTGCTACACACAGCACACCAGACTAGTCCGGTGACCACCACGGACTAGTCCGATCTTTCTGAATCCTAATGGTCACTTTTAGAAACCCCATATAAATAGAGGTGCACGGCCCACTTTTATACACTCTCGAATCCTAGCGCCATCACACCTCCCAAGAGACTCAGAAACCACTTCTCTCCACGAAATTAAGTGCAAGATCGATCAATCCATTAAGGATTACTTCTAGATCATTGGAGAGACACTTGGCACACATCATTGAGCTCTTGGTTTGAATCTCTAACACACTCCTGCGTTTCAATTGTAATTTCTGAGTGTGTTTTTGGTGGCATTGTGATTTGTAATCTAAGGGAGCTCTCAACGTGTGAGAACGCCCCTTGAATTTGGTTATTCACCCCTTTGTGATTAGTGGAAGAGGGTTGGCCTTCTTGGCGATCCAACGAGGGTAGGGTTGGAGAAGACCCGGTCCTTTTGTGGACTCCTCAACGTGGACGTAGGTTGCCTTCGTGGTAGCCGAACCACGGGATAAATCGTGTGTCTTGTCCTTTTTGTGTTCATCACTCAAATTGATCAACTTACTCTAGGGTTTGATACACATTGTTCAATTTACAATAAATTGTAGAACACAAGCCTTAATTGTGATACAATCCAATATACAACTGTTAAACTGTTGTTTGATTCTATATTTCCGCTGCACACATTGAAGAATCAACCTAATCGATTAATCTTGATCAACTTAGTCCGTGAACACCGGACTAGTCCGCACTTTACCGGACTAGTCCGATTTCTCTGGTATTGAACTTGTTGTTGAGTGTTGCAGGATCCGACAAAAATTCAAAAGGCCTATTCACCCCCCCTTCTAGGCCTACATTCAATAAGCCATCCTAAGGCAATGAACTAAATCATCATTGAACCAATGTTAATTTATAGCATAAGTGATTCACATTAACATAGTCATATCATAGCTAATTAGACTATAGTGGAGGTTTATAGTGTTTATGATAATGTAATGAACATGGTATAGCACAATCATAAATAATATTCCTACCACATACATGGAATCCACAATCAAACACGAAACGCTTCATCCAACAATCCAAGAAAATGAGCAATAGAATATTAAAGATGTCATCTTAATTATGAATAATGTCACAAATACACATAGGAATATGGAAGGAATACCTTTGCCAATTGGGAAGAGACTCCTTCTACTCGTCTCCTACTTGGAATCTGGACTAGGGACTCTCATTTCTACAGCCTATACTCCTCTAAACCTATGGAGAGTAGTGAATACAATGGATGAATACTCAAGTGGTGTGTGTTGAAGTGAGGGGTGAGGGGTCCTATTTATAGCTTGGAGAAGGGTCGGTTCCTGCCACCAAAAGCGCGAGAATCAGTCACCCATGACCACTTCAAGCCAAGAAAAGCCACCACATGGAGTTTGACTGAGAAAGGTGCCAGGAACTAGTCGGCCGACTAGGGGGGTCGACCGACCTAGTCCTAGCCCCTTTTGCAGTGTGCTTTCTCCAGGTGATTGACAAGTGGGTCCCCTTGACTGATATTGGCGCTGCACCGTTTGATGGCCTCGAATACATCTGTTTGTGGGCCATTTGATCCATGTGGTGCCATGTGGCATCGTCTGATTGGCTGGATTGATATTTTATAGGATCCATCCCCTTGTTTCACTTCATTTCTGCATAGAATCCCGCATGCACTACTTTCTCCAAGGACAAAAGGAAATAGGTTAAATACAAAACTGATGTGTGCAAGAAATGACAATTCCTTCACATAATTGAGTTATATTAATGGGTGAAATTGGTGTATAACAACCGTCAACACCGACTCCTTCAGGCGTCCTTCGGATCAATGGGGATTGCACTGCTATATTCACTGCACGGGAAGAACTTTAGGCGCTCGCAACAACGCAGGAAGAAGAATCTGGCAAGGAGCAACCAATTCAACAACCTTCGAGCTTATGTCAGCGTGGCCCAACTACTGCACCTCGTGTGCAACCAAGTGGCGACACCGACATCACTGTCAAAGATGTTCAAATTGGTTCATATGCTGCCCAGACCACTCGTATATCGGGAGGTCTGGATGACAAATAGGAACTCGCGCTCATCACTTTCATCCGGGCGATTGTAGACGTGTTTGCGTGGCAACCGTCACATATGTTTGAGATCCCTAGGGAGGTGATCTAGCGCAGCCTGAAGATATACCTCGATGCATGGCCGGTACATCAGAATCCAAAGAAGCAATCTATCGAGCGGCATAACTTTATCAAAAAAAAATCAAGAAACTACTCGATGCTGGTTTCATCCGGGAGGTTCACCATCCTCGGTGGCTGGCAAACCCAGTCATTGTACCAAAGGCCGGCCGGAAGCCTCAGATGTGCATAACCTACACCACCTTGAATAAGGCATGCCCAAAAGACCCATTTCCACTTCCTAGGATAGATCAGATAGTTGATTCTACCTTCGGGTGTGAATTACTATGTTTCCTAGACGCATATTCTGGATATCATCAGATTCAAATGTCTAGGGAAGATGAAGAGCATACTGCCTTCATTATAGTAGATGGGTTATATTGTTACACTGCCATGCCTTTTGGTCTCAAAAATGCAACTTCAACTTTTGCGCCAGCCATGCACAAAACATTTGGAGAACTGATCAGGGACCTGGTAGAGGTCTACGTCGATGACATCGTCGTCAAGGTGAAGAACAAGGAATCCCTCCTCAACAATCTGCAAACCGTCTTCAACAAGATGCACTTGACACGTACGAAGCTTAACCCGAATAAGTGCATCTTCGGGGTTAACTCCGGAAAGCTTATTGGTTTCTTGGTGACTCGCCGAGGAATTGAAGCAAATCCGGCTAAAATCAAGGCCATTGAAGAGATGCGACCCCCAACATGTGTCAAGAAAGTCCAGAAGTTAATGAGGTGTCTAGCTGCGCTTAGCCAGTTCATTTCAAGACTGGTAGAGCAGGCGCTTCCCTTCTTCAAACTGTTGAGGAAGACTAGTCCATTTCATTGGTTTGAAGAAGCAGCGAAGGCGTTCCAAGAGCTCAAGCAACTCCTCACCACACTACTAGTTTTGGTAGCTCCAGAGCCTGGTGAGCCTCTTCCGCTTTACATTTCAGCAACTACAGAGGTTATTAGCTTGGTCCTGGTCGCGGAGAGACCAGAGCCATCTTCAGCTCAGGAGCCTAGACCCCTCCGGGAGTGTTCGGAGCTACCTGAAGGCGAGTCTGGGTCCCAGCCCCCAGGCACAAATCCTAAAAGCAAGATGCCTGAGGATCAACCTCTCTCAACTAAGGGAGTTTTTGCTGAACAAGAAGAAGGTCCGGACCCCTCCGGGGAGGTCCGGGCTGATGACGAAGAAGATATGGACCTCTCTGGGAGGGTCCGAGTTGCTCAATAAGAAAACCCGGACCCCTCTAGGAGGGTCTGGGTTGATGGAGAAGAAGCTTCGGGCCCCCCGGGAGGGTTTAGACCGTTGAACGACCAGTGTACATCATTAGTGAAGTGCTCCATGACACCAAGACTTGATACATTGAGGTGAATAAGCTACTATATGCAGTCTTTATTTCCTCAATAAAGTCACATCACTACTTCCAGGCCCGCAAGATATCAGTGGTAACCTCCTATCCACTATGTGCTATATTGCATAATCCAAATTCTACTGGAAATATCGCCAAGTGGGTTGCAGACCTGGCAGAATTCGACCTCGAATTCTTGCCTCGACATTCTAACATGGGTTAGGCGCTGGATGACTTTGTAGCGGAGTGGACTCCTTCTTCATCAACTCAAGGGGGCCTCAGTGAGCAGAAGCCGAACCCTAAAGTCTCGGTCTTCACTGAACCATATTGGACACTCTACTTCGACAGCTATGTGCAAAAACAGCGGGCCGGAGCTGGAATCCTTCTCCTCGCTCTGACAAGGGAGAAGGTCAAGTATATGGTACACCTTGACTTCAAGGCAACGAACAACATGGCGGAGTACGAAGCTCTCATCTATGGACTCAAGGTGGCGCTATCATATGGCGTCAGACAGCTACTAGTGAAGGGTGACTCGCAACTCATCATCAAGCAAGTCAAAGTGAATGCAGTTGCAACAATCCCCAACTCGTTGCTTCTTTACTTGAAGTCCAAAAGCTGCAAAAGGACTTCCACGTCCTGGATCGCTGTCATGTCCAGCATCTCAACAACATTGAAGCTGATGACCTCTCGATGAAGGCTTCAACTGGAGCTCAAGCTCCAGATGGAGTTTTTGTTAAAAGATTGTTAGGTCCAGCCACTTAGCCCGCCGAACTGAGTGATGGGGGCGAAACCAACACCTCGAAGTTGGCTGTCCCGGTGGCCCTATTACCATGGTGCCCACCAAGGATCGTAGGTACTATAGGAAGCTCCGGGCAACCTAGCACGCAAGATCTAGAAGCTCAAGTTAGCTCCGATGCATGGATCTCGAAGATCCGGAGCTACTTGAAGGATAATATCCTTCTTGAAGATGGTGCTACTGCTGATCGATTTGACAGATAGGCTCAAAAATACACGTTGGTTGAAGGGGATCTCTACCGACGTGGTGCCAACGACGTTCTGATGCGGTGCATTTTTCGAGAAGAAGGATGCGAGCTTCTCACGGAGATCCATAGAGGCGAGTGTGGGAACCGCGCGTCTTCCCGCACGTTGGTCGGTAAAGCCTTCCAACATGGCTTTTACTGGCCTACAGCACTACAGGATGCAGTCGAGTTGGTAAAGAAGTGTGAAGCATGCCAGTTCCACGCGAAGCAGATTCATACATTGGCCCAGTCAACGCAAATGATACCTCCCACGTGGCCATTCTCTTTGTGGGGGATGGACATTTTGGGACCTTTCCCTAAAGCCGTCAGGGGTTACAGGTTCCTGTATGTCGCCATCGACAAGTTCACCAAGTTGCCAGAAGCTACCAAAGTTTTGACAATCAACAAGCAATCAACTATCAAGTTCTTGAAGTCCATAGTCTGCATATTTGGAGTTTCGAACAGAGTCATTACCCACAACAAAACCCAATTCACAAGTGCAGCATTCCAAGAGTACTGCAAAGATCTTAGCATACAAGTCAGCTATGCATCAGTAGCTCACCCGACAAGCAATGGCCAAGCTGAGAGAGCTAATGCAGAAATACTCAAGGGACTCAAGACACGCACATATGAGTGCCTGAAGAAACATGGTGCCAACTGGATAGAGGAGCTTTCGTCTGCATTGTGGGCAAGTAGGACAACACCTTGTTGGGCAACTAGAGAGACACCTTTCTTCTTGGTGTACGGAGCTGAAGCAGTCCTTCCTCCGAAGAAGGCCATGGGGTCTCTCCGAGTCCGAACCTTCGATAAAGCCATGCAAGACAAGCTCCAACGTGAAGACCTAGACCTCGTCGATGAGGCAAGGTGCCAAGCAGCTGTTCGGAATGCACGATGCCGTCAGGCGCTCTGGTTTTATCATCAAAGGTTCATGCGCAACCGGCAGCTAGAAGAAGGCGATCAGGTGCTGCAGAGAATACTGACTCAAGAAGCGATGAACAAAATCTCCCTAGGCTGGGAAGGTCCCTTCTGGGTTATCAAAGTTTCCCGTTACGGATGCATTCGCTTGGCGATAGATGATGGGACTCTGCTTCCCAATCCATCGAACATCGAGCACCTCTATAAGTTTTATGCTTAGCTACACGGAGGTGAGTCTGTTTGTATAAATTGTATCTCTTATAGTCTATGAACAGAGTCGGGAAGGACACTAGCACACTTAACTTGGTCTTGTACTTTAGGTGTGTCTTTACGCTCCCTGGGTTAGATCAAGATGAATAGTACACTTAACTTGGTCATTGTACTTTAAGTGTGTCCTTGTCTTTGTAAAAGCCCAAATGTTTCATGGTGCAAATTTCATAAAGGACAATGTAAAATTTGATTGGGGAAAATAAATCAAATGGCAATTAAGAAATTAAACCAATTCAAGCTTCAATAGAAGGGATTCAAAAATTCAAATCAGCTCATGTTCAAACTTTGCCAAAATAAAAATCTGAGTTCATCATTAGCTTCCAAATATTCCAAATAGCAACCCTGCAAATTTTCATAATATTTGGAGCACTAATTTTATTTAATTCAATGGGTACATTAAATTCAAGTAAAATTCAAATTTGAATTTGAATTTCACATGAAACCTATCCAAATTGAAATCCAATTTCAGAAAAAGTTCCAGAGAAGGATTGGGATGAAAAGGGTAGTGGGACCCACTGTCAGCCTCTCCCACTCAATGGAACCGACTGAATGCTCTGTTTACGGCTGTCCCCGCGCTTCAACGTCAGTAAAACTCACCACCACGACAAGGCATGCAAAGCAAGAAGCTCTGTGGCACCCAAAGTGGATTTAGACGCCTCCCCTTGTGTCTCGTCGGCCATACTCATCCCACACACTGCCGTCGCTCCTTTACTGCAAAAATAGAACCGCACTGCCTCCCTGTCGCTTGACTTTACTGGCCAACGAAGCTAGCTTTCGCCATGCTCCCAACATAAAAAGGTAGCACAACTTGGTGCTCTTCCTTCCCATCCCCTTGCTTTCTTCATTCACTACTTATCGGCGTGGTATTTTGAAGTTTTTCCGGAGCTTGCGGGTGAAGCCGTCGGTTAGCTCTCTGCTCCACGAAGACAAGCTAATACAAGCAAGTTCTCATCTCCTTCCTTGAAGCAATAAGACGCGCATAGGTACATAGATGCTTCTGGTGAAGTTTCAGCCCCTATCGTGCCTCCTAGCTTCCGTATCTCGAGTTTCACCGTGGCTAGTTCATACCAAGGTCACTATATCATCAGTTTAATTATGTTTCTACGTACAATGGTTTTTCGATCCAATCAAGTATTATCTTCTAGATCTTCCAGCGCACCATCTCACCAAAAATGAAGGGAGGTCATCGAGAGACGAGGTCGGATTTCGAGTTTTCGCGGCCGCTAATAAAAATCCGTTGGTTCGCCATTGAAGCCGTAGTTGTCACCCGTTCCACCCCGTTTGCACCTCCAAATCGTCATACACATGCTCCCAGGAACATTCCCAGATTTTTCCCGACGTTTGAGCCATTTCCGAGCGATTCCGACCATCGCCAAAACCCTAGCTCTGCCGCCGCCGTCGTACGCTCGCCTCCGGCCGTCGCCGCCGCGATTGGACCTCACCATCGTGTTGTGCGGCCGATTCTAGGGTCAGGCGGCCAAAGCCGTGCCGAGAGGAGGTCGACGCAGCAAACCCGGTGGAGCGCCGCCACGGTTCCGACGAGGAACGCAGCCGCGTCGCGAGGTAGATGGCTGGCGGGCCCCGCATGTCAGTCGCTCGGCCAGAGGAGAAGGATTTCATGTGGCCTTCGGATCCGATGCAGCTGCACAGGTTAACACCGTGGCCCTCGGTGCGGCCCAGCTCTGATTGGCCCATTTTAAATGAGTGGGGCCGGGCTGATTTATTTAAACTTTCCAATTAGAAAATAATTCCAGATTTCAATCAAAGTTCTAAAATCTATTACTCCTAGTAGATTTGCTCAAACATTTCCAAATAAATTCGGGTAGACTCCTCTTGATCCAAAATTTGCAGTGGTGCAATTTTTTGGACATGAAAGTACCAGAATTTTCATAATTAATTCCTTTGATGCTTGGGAAATTAATTATTCATGTTCTGTTAATTGGAAAATTCCCAAATTTGTTCAGAACACTCTTAAAAACACACTTGATCTCCAGTAGAAATTTCAAGTTCATTGGACTTCATTTACTGGACAAAACAATGTTCGAATCACCTATGTCAATTGAAAAATGGAAAATGTCCAGAAACTTTTTCAAAATTTTCCCCAAGGTTATAAAATCAGTTTCTCCTTGTATAAAGCCCAGAAAAATGTGAAACAAATTTTATCAGAACCATAAGAACCTCCTCTACTAAGATCATCCACTGTTAACCTTGTCAAAGCTCCAGAATTAAAATCAAAATTCAGAGAATCTTTTAATTGTTGGAATTTTAGAGACAACAAGCTTCCTTGAACATCTCCAATTTTTGGTCCAGATATTCCCCATAGAACCTAGTATCCACTGTAAAAATGCCAAAGCCAATTGAAATAATTTACATACCTGATAAATGTTTATAAGTTCTTTTCTCTAGTTTCAATATCACACATGTACTTTATATATTGCATATCATATAGTGACTGAGATCGAGATGGACCCGGAGCCCTTGGAGACTCTACTTCCATAAGCTAACTATCCCTCTAACTCATAGCCAGGCAAGCCCCGATTTGCATTTAGGTGCTATTTCAAAGTTTCTATTTGTATCACTTATGTCTAGGATGAATTTTGTGCATTAGGGCTAAGGTGCTTGTTACTCCACTTGCATGACCCACAAATCCCATGGAGTATTGGGTGGGTCTATAGCCCGACTAGTAGAAAATGCTATGCTTATGTTCATAGGAATCCGGTAGAAGTCGAGTAGTTGGAATCTACTTGCGAGATAGGATTTTATCACACGGGATGAATTGAATCAAAGAAGGGTTTAGAAATGTGAAATTGAGTTCGAGCAGCAGGTAGGATGCAGTGAGACGTGGTCTCACATGTGTAGCCCTGCTTGTGTCATTAAGGACCAATCCGTGTGCGGCCCTGCTGGACAAGTTGAAACAGTACCGGATGCATACTGGGCATATGGAACCCAGGAAAGCGATGTAACTTGATTACTTGGATGTCGAGTCATAGCCCATTGTCGATAGGGGTGGGCTGAGGGTAGTAAGGTGTAAATTCGCCGGTTGGCACAGACATGCTCCATGCAGGAACCTTATGCCCGCAATGGTGGGACCGGTTTGGCATTTGAGTTCTCTTTTGAAAGGTGGCTGCATATGACGTGGTGAGGAGCACAGCACACTCCTCAGGCACGGGTGTACATGACGTGTTATTCGGGTGGTTCCTGATTGCAATCACCGCCCCTCTCGGTTATTTGAGTACAGCTTGTTCACTGTGTTGTGACGTAGTAAATACTGAATAAGTCAGAAGAATATGATGTATTGAATTATAATTGTTTTGAAACTTTGGTTGCTGTCAAATATGATCACTAAGGTTACTTTATTAAACTTGTATGCTGCCATTAATAACTTGAAAATTAAGGATCAACATGTAGGCGAGTCATTTACTGCAATATCTATGCCTATGTTAGGTATCTCTGCATATAGAGTTTCACGTTTAGGTGAGACGGTGAACTCTTGCTGGGCCTTCGTTCTCACGGTTGCTATATTAAGTTGTTTTCAGGTGAGACGTATGAAGAAGGGCCCGAAGATGAGGCGATGCCCCCGTCGGGGTATACCGACGAGCGGGAGGCCTGCACGCCACCGTAAATTGGTGTTTTCTCCCTGTGCAAGTTTCCCCCCTTTAGTAAGCCTCCTCAACGCTTGGATGGAAACCGCATTGGGATGAAAACCACATTCTGGAAAGTTACACCGTCGATGACAAGGGGGCCCGGGACCACTTTGGTAAAAAGTCATACCTGGTGAACTAGTGTCATGATGGGAAGTTGTAACCCCTAGGGCGGCGGCCTGACAGGGCTACAAAGATTATGCTAAGAACCGATACGGATTTCGTATTGGGAACCGCCAACCTTCAATTGTGTGAGATCTGCACACTAGTGTGACACCCGGTTCCGAAAATAAACCAAGTGAACGCATATGTGTGCCCAGGATGTTCAACACACATACAAGAGTGCATTCACAAAAGGATATACAGAAAATTACCACAGAACAAGGCTAATTAAGCATTTTTATTACAATATCTTCAATATCCTCAAATACAAGCGCTAATGAATATTAATGACAAGTTTCAACTAATGCAGCGGAAATAATTAATTAAAGCAAACTAAGCAACTAAGCAAATAGGGTAGCGCAACTCCAATCAACACCACAGGCAAAGCTGATGGCAGACACGGCCTAGAACTCCGCATTATCACCGTTATACTCCCAAATCTAACCTGCAACTGTTGGTGGGGGAATCGCAAGAGTGAGTACATGTTGTACTCAGCAAGTGTGGAAAGTATGACATGTAGCTGATACAAATGATGACAATAATAAAGGCTAAGTACTGAAAGGTACATTAAAACATTTGAAAAGTAGTATATTATACGTACGTGAAGTAAAACCATCATAAACCACAATAATTACCTTAGTATAAGTCCATATTCCATATCCATCACCATTATACCAGATTTTACCATTACCATTAACCGTATCCAATACCATAATTCAATTCATAACCAGCCATAACCATATTGCCAACCATATTCATACCCATCCCAAATCCCAAGTTTCCCTCTGATCATGTGAGGGTCCAGGTTGCTCATGACCGGGAGCACGGTTATCATGATAATTTTTTTAGACACTTTGCAGAGGTTGTACCACTTTACCCACGTGTTTGTGATTTCATCACCTTTTGATGACTATAAAATCACAATTATGCCATCTCACACTTCCTTAGGTGTGTGTCCAAGAGATCACAAAATAGCCTTTACAAAAGGACTACTAGCATGTATGGACCCACTGAGGTTTCACCGGTGGCGATGTCTCCAACTGAGCATATCTTCAACCAAGGGCCCCCTCTTGTACAATTCAGATCCCAGGGGGTCCCGCCAACCATATCCAAACCCAATCCAACTACCCTTCCCCAGTGCGCCAAATGATCCATGCAATACTAGCAATACCCTAATTAATCAGCTACGCTGCACCATACTTGACCTCGTGGTGGCACTGTAAATCCTGGACGGTCGCTGCACAAACCGGTCCTTAGATCTAAAGCAAGTGAAACCACCATAACATCCAACCCATCCACATACCAGGCTTGCTTAGATCACCCTTTACCATATCATATTGACCAGTTCATATTAACCATCACCTCGTTAATGCATAATTGAATGGTATAGTTGTTTTCCCATCCCAATTAATTGAGCGAAGCAAAGGCAAAAAGCCCTTCCCGACTCTCTACCATGATTTCCAGGTGACAAGTGTGGTTAAACAAAGCCAGTAAACTTCCTATTATAGGACTTCCCATCAATTTGACACAAGCATGCAGTTTTGAAAACAAAACATTTGTTGTCGAAACAAGATCAATATGTTCAAGGACACTTGCCTTGCTCTTGAGCTAGATTAGGATCAAAGTTTTCAAAATTCTGGTACTGCAGGTCCTCGACGACACCCTCTAGCGCAGCACCTTCTATTCCGCGCAACAAACATACACAACAGTAATTACAATCAAATAATGCTCATATAGTACTCAATATGACATGACATCCATGATTAATGCAATTATGTGGTACAACTTGTTAATGAGTTGCTATTAATATTCACTATCTGGTTCTAATAGTTTTTAACAAGTTTGGACAGGTTTGGAATTGATTTGAGTCAATTTGGAATTGATTTAGCACAATTCAGATTCAGAGGCTGGACAAGTCCGTATGCAGGGGACGGACTAGTCTGCCCTGGACAGACTGCAAATTAGGGTTTTTTTGTGCTGAGAGAACTTGGAGAATTGGGGTTGAATTGACATGGAAAAAGAGAAAGTAGAAGATATACCACATGGTTTAGGACTCCAAAGATGTAAAAGCCCTAAAATAAAAGGGGCAAAGTTCATATAGGAGAATTTAAAATTTGAATGGGAAAAAGAAATCAAAATAGAAATTGAGAAATCAAACCAATTTAAACACCAATGTAGGGAATTCAAAAATTCAGACCATGCTCCTGTTCAAACTTGGCCAAAATAAAAATTTGAGTTCACCATTAGCTTCCAAATATTCCAAATAGCACCCCTGTAAATTTTCATAAAATTTGGGGCATAAGTTCTATTTAATTCAATGGGTACATTGAATTCCATTCTGTCAGTGGTTTTGATCCGGCAGATCTCCCGACACTACTAAAAGTGTTTGCAGAGTTTGAAGTTCGGTGTGGGCGCGCGGAGATTCAATAAGGTGAAATGTAAAATGACACAGGAGACACAAAGATTTACGTGGTTCGGGCCGCCTGAGCGTAATACCCTACTCCACGGGGTGTGTTGGTGTTGTATTGGATGTATGAACTCAACTCAGGTGATGTGAATTGAGAGCGCGTGTGAGCCAATCAGACCAGATGATCTCTATGTATCGTCGGCCTGTCCTTTTATAGTACAAGGACAGTCCGTTACAAGTTAGCCTGGCCTGACATGTGGCCCCGACGTTTACTAATATTGATACACATTTGATGCGCTTAATTACCATTAATGACCGAGTTACGGGCTTTGACAGCGCCGTTACTGGTAATAAGGGTTGTCCGATCGTGTGTCATTAACATAGTATTAATGACACTTAATCGGGTCTTGAAGTCCTTGATTCCCCTTTGAAGATTCGGAGTCGTTGTGGAGTCTACCGGAGGTTTGAGGCTGAAGATCCGACGGTTGGACACGTGGCAGCTCTGGAGCATACTGTAGGGAACAGATAGGTCCGGTGCCACCAGACACGTGTCAGCTCTGGAGCTTCACTCGGTCTGGTGTTAGGTCCGGGGGTGCCGTTATGGTCCATAGCCCGGAGCTTCCCCCTTGTGGGCGGTAGCTCCGGTTTGATGGTACGCGTAGCGACCCTGGGACTAACCATGTTGGGGAAGCGGGTCCGGTTATGTCTGACATGTGGGCCTCTGAAGGTCTTCAAATAAAGTAGATGACATTTCCTTGAGATCTTTGCAATCTCAAGGGGTATACGGTACTCAGGGTACCGACAGTGGCCCCCTGGGACCACCTCTGGGGAAGACCCCTTGGGTGAAGTCATTCCGCCGGAGGTGGGTCCATCCTTCGACTTTTGAGTCGAGTCTTCAAAGGTCTTCAGATGCGCCGTTGGCAACAGTTTTGGAGTTAAATCCTCGCCGCGTGGCATATCCCGAGTGCGGCAAATGAGATCTTTGGCGTGCGGATCTCACGCAATTGAAGGTCGCTGGTTCCCGATACGAAAATCGTATCGGTTCTGCGCGCCTTGTTAGGCTGCCGCCGTCGGGCTTCCCGCCTTTCATGATGACAACCGTTCGCCTGGGTAAGAACCTCGAATTGATCGTCGGGGTGGTCCCGGGCCCTCTTGTCATCGGCAGGGTGAAATTTTTGAATAGTATCTTCGGCTTCCCTGCGGTTTCCATCCAACCGTTGCAGGGGCTTACTTAAGAAGGAAATCGCGCACCTTCTGGGGTTCTTTACACCTCTCATTTGAACTTGCGCTCGAACTCCCAAACTTGTGCTTGCTTTTCCTCCCTTGCCTCGCTGTGCTGCAATGGAGTTGGGTCTCCGCGAGAGCCGCTTGAAGATCGAAAGTGACCTGAAGAAGGTCCAGGCCCTCATGGGGTGGTTTCCGGACTTCTTCAACCACCTGGTCCGTGCCGAGGGAAAGCTCCCATTCGAGAAGGAGCATGCCGGCGAGATGGTGTACTTTTCTGCGTACGCCATGGTGGGGTTGATCCCACCTTTTTCCTCCTTTTTCTTGATGCTACTAGACTTCTATGGTCTGCAGCTGTACCACCTTGGCGCCCACTCCATTCTTCTAGTGTTTGTCTTCGTCCACTTCTGTGAAATGTGGGTGGGCATCCCCGCCTGCATTGAGCTTTTACGAACCTTCTTCACCGTCCATACCACCGGAAGGAGTGATGAGTACCTTGGCTTCTACTACTTTGTGAAGCGCAAAAAGTGTCCATTCAAGTACCTCCAGTCGTTTCCCTCTGGAAAGTGGGACGATTGGAAGAAAGACTGGATAGTCATCTGGGTGGAGGAGCATGAGAAGCTGGAGCTGCCCGAAGGCCTCCCCAACATCGACACTGCAGTCTGGAGTGGAGCTCCGGTGCTATAGGATGCCTTCAACCCTGCTCTAACCAGGATCTGCCAATATGTGGAGGGAGGATTAACTCCTCATGCGGTATTTTGCAATTTCCTGGTCAACAGGTAGGCACCGCTGAAGAGGAGAGAAAAACTCGCTTAGACCCTCAACAGTGTGATGGACGATGACTGGGTCGAGATCGCGCTGAAGTCCAACATGGAGGGGGCGACCTTGGAGTTTCATCTCAAGAAGTTCCAGCACGACATCAACGTCGCGGGTGATGACTTGACCCCGCCACCAGCTTTCCTCCCTCTGAACGTGGAAGTACAGTTCAGCAGGGAGCTCCGGCGGACGATGTCGGCGCTTGACGACCTCGGTGTCGTCGAGAGACGATCGACTTCCAGGGTGGTGATCCCTGGGGCTTCTGAAGGTGGCTCCGCCCCTGCCCCGAAGCCAAGGACCGAAGTCGTCGGCAAGGGCAAGGAGCCAGCGGCCGAACCCTCGAGCCAGAAGAGGAAGCTAAAGCTTGCCGACGGAAGGTCCGTCAGGCCTGCACCCTCTGCAGCAGCTCCTTCTCCCCGGAGGGAGAGCTCTTCTACAACTACAGCGACTGTACCTACAGCAGTGTCTTCCCGGGGTGCTAGCCCCGGGCATGTGACTCCAGTACCAGGGCCAGCTGAGGTCTCTGGGTCCGGAGGTCCTTCCCGGTCGAGGGGGGCCTCAACTACGGAAATGCCCGCGGCTGCAACAAGTTCCAGGGGGCCTTCCGGAGCTACCACACCGGCGGCGGCCATGGTCAGTCCAGAACGTCCGGGAAAGACATTTCGTGCAAGCTGGTGCAGAAGCCTTTTGAGGTAATTTTTAATCTTTACTTCAGACAGTTGTTTTGTTGTAGTAACTGTTTTTTAAGTTTCTTCATCCATCATCTGCAGCGTCCCCAAGAAGAGGAGTGAGGATCCGCGCTCAGCCATAGCAGCTGAAGCTGTGAGGGCGGAGGCTTCTGCTCCTGTCCCGGTGCCGCCCCAAGTGGTGGCTGAAGTTGTGGTAGCTCCGGCGCCAGCTGTCATGGTCATGGACCTCGACTCATCCCCCGAGACTCCCGTGGTAGCGCCGGACCACGGGAGAGAAGATGCGCCAGCGGCACCTGCCCCGGAGGTCGAAGCCCCGGGTCTTGATGCTGAGATGTTGGAAGCTTCGGCCGCTGAGCCGGAGGAAGTAGTGATTCTGGCCCCAGAGCTGGAAATTGTCGAAGCCCCGGCGGTTGAGCCGAAGGTTATTGAAGTCCTGGCGAGCGAGCCGGATGTTGAGGAAGTCCCGACGGTTGAGCCGGCTACCTCCGAAGCTCCGGCCTCAGAGCCGGTTGCCACTGAAGCTCCAGCTGTAGAGCCGGTTGCAGTTGAAGACCTTCCGGCGCCTGAGCCGGTTGAGGTTGAAGCTCCGGCCTCAGGGCCGGTTGTTGTTGACCTTCCGGCGCTCGAGCCGGTCATTGTGGAGGCATCAGCACTCGAACCCATGATGGTCGAGGCGCCAACACCCGAGCCACCTGTGGAGGAGGAGCCCAGGTCGGATCCAGAAGCAGCCCCTACTTCGGAAGTGATGACGGCGGAGGTGCCTGCTGTGGAACCAGGGTGCCCTGATGAAGTCGCTGGCCCCCTGCCTTATGGGGCAAATGAAGACCTGGCGGCAGGGCCTTCGAAACCACTTCCGAAGGTCAGAACTTCTTTTGCGGGACCCTCCTCGGTGGCGACTGAGGCTATCCCAGACGACGGCCCTAGTGCCGTGGAGGCTCAGGGGACCACTCTTGTGGAGTGGGACCCAATTTTTGTAAGCGAGAACCCGCTGGAACCAACGGAGGAGACCCCAGCAGGTCCGGACCCTATTCCCGTGTTGTTGTCCATTGACAACGCTTGCTCCAGTCTGCGTCAAGTCCAGCTGGCGTTCTACCACGACAGCAAGGCTCTTGAAGAGGAGCGCCAAACCCTTAGGCGGTGGCGTAATCGGCTCTACTTTGAGACCAAGCTGGCGCAGTCGAGGCTGGCAGACGACAAGGAGTGGATCAAACAGGAGAAGGTCCGCCTGGAATACTGGGGCAAATTATTGGATGATAGGGAGAGCTTGACTCGTGCCCTCGACACTCAATCCCGGGCCATTTCTGAGCAGGCCAAGGCAGCTAATAGTGCGGCTGATGATCGCCAAGAAAGGCTTGAAGCCATTAACACTAGCCTCATT
Organism: Tuctoria greenei; assembly: GCA_036927565.1. Taxonomy (NCBI): domain Eukaryota; kingdom Viridiplantae; phylum Streptophyta; class Magnoliopsida; order Poales; family Poaceae; genus Tuctoria; species Tuctoria greenei. The sequence continues at coordinate 87,009,229 of JAYESD010000006.1, forward strand.
AAGCACCGGGAGGCACTTGAGGAGAGGGAGAAGAAGCTCGAAGACGAAGACCAAAAACTCCTAGAGCTGCGGGATGATGTCTTGAAGAGGGAGGAGGAGATCGTCGAAAAGGTGGCTCTGGCTGACAAGGGCCTCGAGGAATGCACCAAGAAGTTGGAGGAGCGTTGCGTTGGGGAGGAGGAGAAGGCCTGTGTGCGAGGGCAGGAACTCTACAAGCAAGAGTGTGCCATTGCTGCCAGGGAGAAGAAACTTAGGGGCCGGGAGAAGGACTTGGTCGATCGCCGGAACAAGATCCACCTTCGGGAGGAGGAGCTCGGAAAACTCGAGAAGCAGGTTGTTGATAAGATTCAGCAAAATTCCAAAGAGGTTGAGCGCCTTGCTCGTGAGAATTCTGAACTGGCGGCGGCCAAAAGATCCTTGGAGGAATTGAAGGGCTTGAGGACTGCGGACTCCCTGCAGGTTTGGGAGTTCCTGAGCAAAGCCAACGACGCGCTGACACCAATGGGCTTCAGTCCCGTGCGTCCGGATGATCCGGAGCCGGAGCCGGACCTGGCGTTGCAAGCGTTGAGCTCGGCGGGTGACAAACTCTCCAATGTGGGTGACGCCATCGCGGACCAATTAGAGGCTGAGGGGCAGTCCCTGGCGAAGAACGTCGCAGAGTATGTGCTGACGTGCTACACCAGTTGGGATCCCCAATTTCCTCTGGACCCAGTGCTTGAAGGTCCCGTCGAAGGAGAAGGTGAAGCCACCTGAGCCAACGTGTCGGAGGTTGCTCAGAAGGTCGCCCAATTCTTCCATAGGGTCTAGGACCATCTCTGTGTCTCCCACTTGTATTCTCTCTTTTTCTTCCCCAATTTTGTAATCCCTTGTCTCCAGATGAATGAAATCCACAATTTGTTAATGAATTTCATTTTTTGTCTTCAACACTTCTGTCTTCACTGGGCCCCCTGGTAGATGTACACAATTTGATTGTGAACATGTACCAAGAGGATATTGTATTTTGTTGAAGACTCGTTTGCTTCAAACTTGTAGAGTGTAGGTCCGAAGTCTTCGATAGTGAAGGCCCCCTGAGGTTGTCGGAGCTCAGAAGCTCCAGCATTGACTACCGTCGGAGCTTAGTAGCTCCGGCAATAGTCCCTATCAATGCGTAGAGCATCGATAGTTAGCCCTCCGGGGTGTCGGAGCTTAGTAGCTCCGGCAGTGACCTTTGCCAATGCGTAACTTGTCAGCAACAGACTCTGCTTGTGGGTCTTCTCACCATCTTTTATTCTGCGTCGACGGCTGGCCCCTAGCTTTGCCGGAGCTTGGTTGCTCCGGTAATGCTCGTTTTCAATGTTTAACATCGATCACAAGCCACCTAGGGGGAGTCGGAGCTTTGTTAGCTTCGGCTTTTCTCCATCAACGTGGATTCTTTATTTTTCCTGCACACTGAAGCCAAGAAAAATAGTAAAATTCGCTCCTTGCCTATAACTTCGTCCCGGCTTACGATTCCCAAGAAAGTTTTAGATCAAACACAATTCTGAATACAACTGAATGTGTTGCCTTCTTTCTTCCAGATCCAATTGTACTTGGACCCGCCTTACTTCGGCCTGCCGGGGTGTAGGTAGAGTGGCGTACTTAGGGTGCTTGACCAGGCTAAGTCGATAGCACACACCGGCCCTAGATTGGCTTGGCGGCATTCAGGCGAGTGGTCCATGAACAATATTTGAATCCAAAAGAATTGACAATACAGCTTGAATTGTACATGAACTGGTCGAACTAAAATTTCTTAAGAATTGCACAACTTTGTTATAGAAAAGAAAGAGAAAAATAAAAAATGTTGAGCCTGTACAAAATAAATGCACGTGGAGTCTGTTTCACATGAAGATGTCTTTCATTATAGGTCCGAGGTACAGGGGAAACAAGTACACTCTTAGGGTACGGAACCAGGCTAAGCGTGTTTCATTTCTCGTTTGACCCAGGGTAGCTAGCCACACTTTTAGTTCTCAGACTGTGACAAGTGTTGCATGAACTTTGCGGACCTTCCGGGAAAGGTCCGGCTGTTCTCCCGGAGGAACTACCCGACTCTATACAATGACTCTATAACATACACCTCAAGTTACTACAGACTCACCTCTGTGATATTAAGTGTAGAACTTACGGAGGTGCTCAATATTCCAAGGATTTGTGAGAGGTGTCCCATCCTCGGTAGCCAAGCGAACGCTTCCGGGACGGGATACTTTAATCACTCGAAAGGGTCCCTCCCAGCTGGGGGAGAGTTTGTTTAACCCTTCTCTAGATTGTATTCTCCGTAGCACCAGATCGCCTTCCTCGAGCTGTCAGTTGTGTACATGCCGCTGATGATAGCGCTGAAGGGTTTGGCGGTATCGGGCATTCCGAACAGCTGCTTGGCACATTCCCTCCTCAAGGAGGTCTAGGTCTTCACGCCAGAGCTAGTCCTGCGTGGCTTCGTCGAAGGTCCGGACCCGGAGTGACCCCAAGGTGATTTTCGGAGGAAGGATTGCTTCAGCTCTGTACACCAGGAAGAAGGGTGTCTCTCCAGTTGACCGGTTTGGAGTTGTCCTGTTGGCCCATAGAGTGGGCGGAAGCTCTTCAATCCAGTTGGCTCCATGTTTTTTCAAGTGCTCATAGGTGCGCGTTTTGAGTCCTTTCAGGATTTCAGCATTTGCTCTCTCGGCCTGGCCATTGCTTGTCGGATGAGCTACGGAGGCGTAGCAAACTTGAATGCCGAGGTCTTTGCAATATCCTTGAAATGCAGAGCTTGTGAATTGGGTCCTGTTATCAGTAATGATTTTGTTTAGGACTCCAAATCTGCATACAATGGACTGCAAAAAGTTGATAGCAGATTGCTTATTTATTGTCACAACTGGAGTTGCTTCTGGCCACTTGGTGAACTTGTCAATGGCGACATACAGGAACTTGTAACTTCCGATGGCTCTTGGGAAAGGTCCCAAGATGTCCATCCCCCACACAGCGATGGGCCATGTAGGAGGTATCATTTGTAGAGGCTGAGCCGGTGTGTGAATTTGCTTTGCATGAAATTGGAACGCATCACATTTCTTCACCAGCTCAGTTGCATCCTGGAGTGTTGTAGGCCAGTAGAAGCCATGCCGGAAGGCTTTACCGACCAGCGTGCGGGAAGACGCGTGGTTCCCACACTCGCCTCCATGGATTTCTGCGAGGAGCTCACAACCTTCTTCCCTTGTGATGCACCGCATTAGGACGCTTTTGGCACCGCGCCGGTAGAGATCCCCTTCTACCAACGTGTATCTTTTAGCCAATCTGACTATCCGGTCAGGGGATACATCATCGTCAGGAAGGATGTTGTCTTTCAAGTAGCTCCGGATCTCCGAGATCCATGCATCGGAGCTAACTTGAGCATTTGAGTCTTGCGTGCTGGGTTGCTCGGAGCTTCCGGTAGCACCTACGACCCTTGATGGCTGCCATGGTAACAGGGCCATCGGGACCGTCAGCTTCGGGATGCTGATCTCGCCCCCTTCGCTCAGTTCGGCAGGTTGAGCTGTGGGTATTGACAACCTCCGGACAAAAGTTCCATCAGGAGCTGGAGCTCCGGTTGACGCTTTCGTCGAGAGTTCGTCGGCTTCGGCGTTGTGGACACGCTGGATGTGGTGGAGTTCTAGGACTTCGAAGTCCTTCTGAAGCCTCTGGACTTCAAGGAGGTAAGCAGCTAGCTGGAGATTGTTGCAGGAGCATTCACCCTTCACTTGTTTAATGATGAGCTGTGAATCTCCCTTGACCAGCAGCTGCTTGACACCGTATGACAGTGCCACCTTTAGTCCGTAGATGAGTGCTTCGTACTTCACCATGTTGTTGGTCGCCTTGAAGTCAAGGTGTACCATGTATTTTACCTTCTCCCGGTTGGTGCGAGGAGAAGGATTCCAGCTCTAGCCCCCTGTTTTTGCATGGAGCCGTCGAAGTAGAGAGTCCAGTGAGGCTCGGTGAAGACGGGAGCCTTGTGTTCCAGCTTCTGCTCACTGGGTCCCCAGGGTTTGATGTAGAGGGAGTCCATTCCGCCACAAAATCTTCCAATGCTTGACTCTTGATTGCTTGTCTTGGAATGAATTCGAGATCAAATTCGGCTAATTCCGCTGCCCACTTTGCAATATTCCCAGTTGAATTGGGATTAGGCAAGATTGCTCGTAGTGGGTAAGAAGTCACCACTGAAATCTTGTGAGCTTGGAAGTAATGGCGAAGCTTCCTGGAGGCGATAAGAACTGCATAGAGCAGCTTATGCACCTCTAGGTATCGAGTCTTGGCGTCATGAAGTACTTCACTGATGAAGTACACTGGGCGCTAGATGGTCCGGACCCTCCCGGAAGGGCTGGGAGCTTCCTCTTCATTGACTCGGAACCTCCCAGAGGGATTCGGACCTTCTTCGCGGACCTCTGGGTCCTTGCTGGAGGGACCTGGAGCTTCTTCAGAAGCGACCTGGACCCTCCCGGAGGGGTCTGGGTCTTCTGAAGTAACTTCTTGTGGACTCAAGTCTGGGATCTGGGACCCAGACTCGCTTTCAGGAACCTCCGAACCCCCCGGAGGGGTCTGGATTCCTGAGCATGGGATAGTTCTGGTCTCTCCGCAACCAGGACCATACTGACGACTTCGTCAGTTGCTGAAATGTAAAGCAGCAAAGGCTCACAAGGGTTCGGAGCTACCAGAGTTGGTAGGGTGGTGAGGAGCTGTTTTAGCTCCTGGAACGCCTTTTCTGCTTCTTCAGACCATTGGAATGGTCCGGACTTCCTCAATAACTTGAAGAAGGGAAGTGCTCGTTCCGCTAGTCTTGAAATGAATCGGCTGAGGGCTGCTAGACATCTAGTCAGCTTTTGGACATCCTTGATGCGAGCTGGTGGCCGCATGTCTTCAATGGCTTTGATCTTCGCCGAATTAGCCTCTATGCCACGTTGATTTACCAGGAAACCAAGAAGTTTTCCGGAGCTAACCCCGAAGACACACTTGTCTGGGTTTAGCTTTGTGCGGGTGACCCGCAGCTTGTCGAAGACATCCTGTAAGGTGTCAAGGAGTGACTTCTTGTTCTTGACCTTGACCACGATGTCATCAACGTACACTTCCACTATGTCTCTAATGAGTTCTTCAAAGTTTTGTACATAGCTCGTACAAAGGTTGAAGCTGCATTCTTGAGACCAAATGGCATGGCTGTATAACAGTACAATCCATCTACTGTGATGAAAGAGGTATGCTCTTCATCTTCCCTAGACATTCTGATTTGATGATACCCAGAATATGCGTCTAGGAAACACAATAATTCACACCCGGAGGTGGAATCCACTATCTGATCTATTCTAGGTAGTGGGAATGGATCTTTTGGACACGCCTTATTTAGTGTTGTGTAGTCAATACACATCTGAAGCTTCCCGGCCTTGGGCACAACGACTGGGTTTGCCAGCCATTTTGGATGGAAAACTTCTCGGATGAATCCAGCTTCGATCAACTTCTTCACTTCTTGTCGAATGAAGTTCTGTCGCTCCATGGATTGCTTCCGAGGTTTCTGATGCACGGGCCGGGCGTCAGGGTAGATCTTCAGATTGTGCTCAATCACTTTCCTGGGGATCCCAGGCATTTGTGACAGTTGCCAGGCAAACATGTCAACATTAGCCCGGAGGAAAGCGATGAGCGTGAGTTCCTATTTGTCATTCAGTCCCCCCGATATACGGGTGGTCTGAGCAGCATCGGAACCGATTTGGACGACCTTGACGGGAATGTCGGTGTCGCCGCTTGGCTGCACACGAGGTGCAGAAGTCGAGCCTTGTTGACGAATGCTCGGGGGTTTTGGAGCTTGCTCTGTCTCGAGAAGTTCTTCCAGAGCGGTTACTCCGGCAGTGCGATCTTCGCGGATCCGGAGAACGCCTACTGGTGTTGGCATCTTTAACACCAGGTAGCCATAATGAGCAACTGCCTTGAATTTGTACAAGGCAGGCCTACCCAAGATGGCGTTGAAAGGTAAGTTGATCTGAGCAACGTCAAAGACCAACTTCTCAGTGTGATACTTCTCCTGGGTCCCGAAGGTAACGGGGAGAGTAATAGCACCGAGTGGGGTAATGGCTCCCGGACCTACTCTGGAGAAAGGTCGGGATGGGTGAAGATCCGAAGGTCGGAGCTGAAGCTTGGTAAAAGCTTCGAAGCTTATGAGGTTCAGCCTCGAACCTCTGTCTACCATAACATGGTGGAGCTGAATGTTATTGATGGTAGGAGATACCATCAAAGGTAACTGGCCTGCTCCAATCATGCTTCAAGGGCAGTCCGAAGCATCAAAAGTGATGGTTGTGTCCATCCACTTCCGATGAGGCTCCGCCCTGGCTGTTGAGCTACAACGGCCATGTCCCGACGCATTGTCTTGAGGACGCGGCGGGAGGTGATGTCCCATAATCCACCAAAAATGGTGTTCATGGTCTTTCGATGCTCGTTGTCAGAGACGTCAGAATCGTCATCGACGGAGGTGTAGACGGCCTTCAGGACCTTTTTAGGATCCTGAAAACCTAACTCCTCTTCAGCCGGAGCTTCGTCAACTTTTTGTTTTCCTTCCCTCTGTCGGAAAGGAACTTCTTCCCGGCGCTTGTTGTAGCGCTCGGCAAGGTTTTGGACCTCCCGGCAGTCTTCCAAACTGTGGTTGTCCGTCTTACGAATTGGACACCACACCTTGGGTTTGCCACCGTCTTCAGAAGATGGTCGAGGTCGCTTCTCGGGGCGTGGCCCCCGGCCACCCAGAGTTGCAGCAGCTGCAGCAATAGATGCGCCGGCCGACGGCTTCTTCTTACCGTTGGTCTTTTTCTTCTTTTTGCCACTCCCGGAGGTAGTGGCTTCTCCTTTGGAGGATTTCTTGCGATCCTCCGGAGGTGGTTTGAAGTGCATTTCACGGCCCTTTGCAGCTCTGGCACATTTGTCGGCCAAGCTGAAGAGTTCTGTTACACTGGTGATCTCCTTGATCGCCAGTTTCTCCAACATCTTCTTATCCCGTACGCCCTGTCTAAATGCCACAATGACAGAAGCTATAGAGATAGAAGGGATAGTGTTTCGTACCTGAGAGAATCTCTGGATGAATGATCGCAGGGATTCTCCCCCTTTTTGCACGACTGCAAAAAGTTCCACTTCGGTGCCTGGTCGGGTGTATGAACTCCCGAATTTGGCGTTGAACTGTCGGCACAACTCCTCCCAACTGTTGATGGAGTTGGATGGAAGGCTCATAAACCAGGACCGGGTGGTCCCAGTTAAAGCCACCGGAAAATAGTTGGCCATTATGGCCTCATTACCTCCTGCTGCCAGGATAGCAGTGGAGTAAATCTGAAGAAATTCGAAGGGATTAACGATCCCGTCAAACTTCTCCGGCAGGTGAGGCCGGAATTTCTGTAGCCACCTGACCATACACAGATGCATGGCCAGGGCTGAACAGCCTCCTCCTACTCCTTCAGGAGCAGGAATGTCCTGAGCTTCTCGTCTTTCACGAGCACTCTCGATATGGACTCGGCCGTCTTGTTGACAGTATCGACGATCAAGCTCCGTTCGGAGGTCATGAGTTGAAAGCCTTGATACCGTGTGAGTGCGTCAAGCCCCGGGGGGCAACGACGTCACTTGCTGTGATGCAGCACGTCTCTTGTTGTTGGAAACGTGCGGACCAAGTCTGCCAGACAAGGTCCGTCACTGCGACGGGGCCCGTCCTGAAGGAGGAGGACCCTGGTTACTGATGCGGTCGGCTGCTGCTGCAACCAAGTGTTCCACATCGGCCCTCCACTGCTCCATTGCATCCCGGGATGCATCCGGAGGTGGTGGGCGCTGAAGGAGAGCACGTGCTGCATGGAGCGCGTGTTCCGGGTTGTCATGATTCGCCGACGCATTGATTGACGCCGGTGCACCATCGTGCTGCCCAGCTTGATTTGCTAGTGGAGGCGGCGGTGGTGGAAGTGTGACTCCTGCTGGGACTGAGGTTCCTGCTGGTGGCTGCATATTGGAGGGATTGCCCCCAGCAGCTTGAACAACGGGATGACCATTGGATGATTCACCAGCTGAGTTCACCATTCTTGAAATCTCAGGTGCCCCCTACCTGGCGCGCCAACTGTCGGTGGTTTTGATCCGGTAGATCTCCCGACACTACTAAAAGTGTATGCGGAGTTTGAAGTTCGGTGTGGGCGCGCGGAGGTTCAAGAAGGTGAAATGTAAAATGACACAGGAGACACAAAGATTTATGTGGTTCGGGCCGCCTGAGCCTAATTCCCTACTCCACGGGGTGTGTTGGTGTTGTATTGGATGTATGAACTCAACTTAGGTGATGTGAGTTGAGAGCGTGTGTGAGCCGATCAGACCAGATGATCTCTATGTATCGTCGGCCTGTCCTTTTATAGTACAAGGACGGGCCGTTACAAGTTGGCCTGGCCCGACATGTGGCCCCGGCGGCTACTAATATTGATACACATTTGATGCGCTTAATTACCCTTAATGACCGATTTACGGGCTTTGACAGCGCCGTTACTGGTAATAAGGGTTGTCCGATCATGTGTCATTAACATAGTATTAATGACACTTAATCGGGTCTTGAAGTCCTTGATTCCCCTTTGAAGATCCGGAGCCGTTGTGGAGTCTACCGGAGGTTTGAGGCTGAAGATCCGACGGTTGGACACGTGGCAGCTCCGGAGCATACTGTAGGGAACAGATAGATCCGGTGCCACCAGACACGTGTTAGTTCCTGAGCTTCCCTCGGTCTGGGGTTAGGTCCGGGGGTGCCGTTATGGTACATAGCTTGGAGCTTCCCCCTTGTGGGCGGTAGCTCCGGTTTGATGGTACACGTGGCGACCCTGGGACTAACCATGTTGGGGAAGCGGGTCCGGTTATGTCTGACATGTGGGTCTCTGAAGGTCTTCAAATCAAGTAGATGACATTTCCTTGAGATCTTTGCAATCTCAAGGGGTATACGGTACTCAGGGTACCGACACATTCAAATTCAAATTTGAATTTGAATTTCACCTGAACCTTGACCAAATTTGAATTCAAATTCCAGAATATGAATCTCCATATTTGAATTGACATCTCCACAAAAATCTAGAATTTTTGGATCAATATAGGTAGGAGAATTAAAGGAGCAGAGAAGATTGACTTGAAGTGGTAGTGGGACCCACTGGTCAGAGAGGCAAATACGTTAGTGCCCTGCTGCGGCTCACCGTGGCGATACCGCGCGGCATGCAAGCTCCAGCGAGCTGCTTGCCTGCTTGCTGCGTGGCCTCCCTGGCGTGCTCCCTATACTCCTCGTCCCTATCTTCGGCTCCAGCCCCGAGTAGTAGAAACCCCGACGGTCATCTCTGTTCTTTCCCTGAGCGCACCACCTCGCCCCTCTATTCACTGAATAACTCAAGAATTCGGCCGAGTCTCTCCATCCTCCCAACAGAAAAAATAAAGAAAATGTCTCCCTCTATCATTTCCATCAAGCAGTTCATTGATTCCTCAATTGGTTGCGGTGTATTTTGAAGCGCCGCCGAAGTCCACCGTTGAAGCCGACGGTCCCCCCCCCCCCCCCCCCCTGTTCAACGACGCCAGGGTGAAGCAGACCTTCTTGGGCCCACAATCAAACATCAAAGTGTTGCGTATTTGATCACCGAATATGCCTGCAAATTTTTGCGGCTTGTCTTAGTGTATAGAGTTGGTATTTCCCGTTTCTCCCGACAACAAAACTAAGCATCGGGTTTAGATCGTCCGTTCAATTCCGTTTCTGCGTGCAAACTTTTTCTAACCAGTTAGGTAGTATGTTCACCACCTCCTAGCGCACCCTTCTACCAAGAATCAAGGGAAATAATCGAGTGAAGGATGAGCTATTCAAGTTTTCCCCGCCGCCATGGAAAAGCCCATCGGTTCACCGTCGAAGGCAACTTTGCCGACTATTCCATCCCTTTTTCACCTTCAGATCGTCTTCCTCATGCTCCCAGGAAGCTTCCCCGGCTTTTCCCGAGTTGCTTGCGCCATTTCCGAATGATTTCGACATAGCTGAAACCCTAGCCGCCGCCGCCGCCTTCACACACGAGTTTCCGGCCATCGTCGGCGTTCAACGACCTCCCCATCGTGCTCAACACCCTGGAAAATAGTTAGGCGGCGAGTTTCGGGGTTAATGAGGGTCGGGAAAGGGGAATCGGTGAGCTCGCCGGCGCAGTGCCACCGCGGCCGAGCAGCGTGTCGTGAGGTTGAAGAAGTCGCGCGGGTCCCACCGGTCAGCGGTTGTTTTTCCCTCGTCGGATCTCCTATGGCCACGGGATCAGATGCGGCTCCGCAGAGTAAACCATGTGGCCCATATGTGGCCCAACCGTGATTGGGTCATTTTAAATAGTGGGACCCAGTTGATTAATTCAAACATTTCCTTTTTCATTTAATTCCAGATTTCATTCAAACTTCTAGAATCAGTTTCTCCTAGTATAATTGCTCAAATAATTCCAAATAATTCTGGTAGACTCCTCTTGATCTCAAATTTGCAGTGGTACAATTTGTTGGACATGAAACTCTCATAATTTTCATAATTAATTCCTTTGAGCTAACTTCTTGGGAAATTAATTACCCTTGTTCTTTTAATTGGAAAATTACCAAATTTGGTTAGGACACTTTTAAAAATACTCTTGATCTCTAGTAAAACTTTCAAGTTCATCGGACTTAATTTACTGGGTGAATCACAATTTCAAATGTCTTTGTAGTTGGAAAATTATGAAAAGTACAAAAACATTTCCAGAATTTTCCCCAAAATTGTAAAATCAATTTCTCCCTGTAGGAAGATTAGAAAATTATGAAAAAAATTTCCTAGAACCAGTGAGACTCCCTCTACCATGATCATCTACCTTTATCCATGACAAAGCTCCAGACTTAAAACCAAATTTCAGAGAAGGCTTTTACTTGTTGGAATTTTAGAGACAACAAGCTTGGTTGAACATCTCTTTTTTTTTTCGTCCTGATCTTCCTCATAGAACATAGTATCCACTGTAAAAATCTCAAATCCAATTAAAATCATTTTCTAGACTGATTAGTGTTTATAAGATGTTTTATATAGTTTATATCACTCATGTACTTTATATATTGCATATCATATAGTGACCGAGACCGAGGAGGACCCGAAGGCCTTGGATAGCATCCTCCCAGAATCTAACTTCCCCTCTGACTCACAACCAGGCAAGCCCCAGTTTGCATTTAAGTGCTATTTAAAAGTTTCTATTTGTACCACTTATGTCAAGGATGATTTTGTGCATTAGGGCTAAGGTGCTTGTTACTCCACTTGCATGATCCACAAACCCATGGAGTATTGGGTAGGTCTACAGCCCGATGAGTAGAAAATGCCATGCTTATGTTCATAGGAATCCGGTAGAAGTCGAGTAGTTGGAATCTACTCGCGAGATAGGACTTATCACACGGGATGAATTGGATCAAGGAATGGTTTATGAATATGAAATTGAGACCAATCAGCAGGTAGGATGCAGCGAAACGTGGTCTCACATGCGTAGCCCTGCTTGTGTCGATTGAGGACCGATCCGTGTGTGGCCCTGCTGGACAAGTTTTTACTGTACCAGATGCATACTGGCTATATGGAAACCAGGAAACCGATGTAATTGTTTAACCTGGGTGTCGAGGCTTACCCTACCGTTTTATAGGAGTGGGCTGAGGGTAGCAAGGTGTAAATCTGCTGGCAGGCATAGAAGATGCTTCGACCTCCTACCCGTTACGGAAGGACCGGTTCAGCATTTTGTTTTCCTTTGAAAGGTTGCTACATACAACATAGTATTGAAGTGTGATTCGCTCCACTTCCGAAATGGGTGTATGTGACGTGTTATCCGGGTGTCTACTAATTGCAATCACCGTCCCTCGCGGTTATTTGAGTACCGCTTGCTCACTGCATTGTGACGTAGTAAATACTGAAGAAGCCAGGAGAATATGATGTATTGAATTATAATTTTTTTAAAACTTTGATTGCTGTCAAATATGATCACTAAAGTTACTTTTATTAAACTTGTAAGCTGCTGTTAATAACTTGAAAATTAAGGATCAACATGTAGGCAAGTCATTTACTGCAATATCTATGCCTATGTTAAGTATCCATGCATGTAGAGTTCCATATTTAGGTGAGACGGTTAAGTCTTGCTGAGCCTTCATGCTCACGGTTGCTCTATTAAGTTGTTTGCAGGTGAGATGTGTGAGGAAGGGCCCGAAGACGAGGCGATGCCCACGTCATTGTAAACCTCCGAGTGGGAGCCCTGCACGCCGTCGTGGTTGTTGTGTGCTGCTAGTGTGTAGCTTCCTCGGGCTGGACGGCTGCACTTTTGCATAGCTAGGCTGAGAGTTTAGCTATGAATATTACGTCCACTGTATATTAAGTATTGTAAAAAACTTCCGCTGTTTCTATAAATAAAACTTTGTATTTTGTTGTATTCTATTCATGTGTGTTGTTGGGTGCTGCATTGCACGACACCACCCTCTGCGATTCCTAGAATGTGTGGACCTGTTCCTCATAGCCTGGTATCAGAGCCGCATTGGGAATAGCACGCTCGAAAAGAGCCTATTTTTAAAACTTAAGAGTAGTCGAGTGAGGATTAGTTACTATGCCAACATAAGGTCTATTATAGTATTAGTTACGTAAGGTGGTAAGCTAACTTATGTGTTATTATATTCTGTAACAATGCTCCGACGCCAGGTAAGTGGTAAGGTACGCCACTGCAAGCAGATCAATTGCGGTAAGCTCACCATGCGAGAGGTAGCATGTGATTGTTTTTGTGGCTTGGCACGGAAATGTTAATATGAGTCTCTGAAACTTTCCATATTTTTTAGAATATATGACACGCGGTACTCCAGTGTGCTTCAAAGTTAGTGGGAGCCCCCGTCGGTGGGACATGACCCGATGCACCCCCTACTGGTGCAGCACTATGCAAAGATGTGGGACCCCGTCGGGTGGTATAAAACCCAGTCATGTACCTCGAGACGTGGCTTAGCTCGGGGCGGCCCGTATGGAACGATACAAGATGGATGTTTTTACTTTCATGTATATTATTGTGAACTGTTTGCCCGTTTGGGCTGTGCCGTACGGCACCATATGATTGATCTATCATTTGTGTGTAGTTGCAGGACACTAACAATGCTTTAAGTAGATCGAGTTGAAAACATTTGCGAGTGAACGTCATTACTGCCACCATTGAGACGTATGCCGGAATACCGGCCTAGAATTTTCTTTGGTGAGGGCGTAGTACCGGCATTGCATTTTAGTTTCATCAGGCACGTCGACGACGATATCCGTGCTGGAGGTGTGACTCGATAACAAGTAAAAATTTCCAACTTAGGACTAAGTTTGAATTTGTAATCTCTGTTTTCGAGCGTACTGGTCAGATTTACAATTAATTGTGTGTTCGCTGTGATAAGCAGGCATATGATTTGGGAACTTGAGGAAGCCCTCCGCAAGTTTCATTTTCATCTCCAAGGCAGATTTCAAGATTTAAAACTTGAAAATTTCATTTGGACTTAATTTGCCCAGTCCCTGGTTCAAACTGTGAACTGGACAGAAAATTGACTAAGTTTGGGGTAGCATAACTCCCGGTATAATTCACCTCTGAAGGTCCACCACACATGGTTTGAAATTTTAGAGAGTCCTCTAAAACTCTTATGTTCAACTCCAGACCAGAATCCCCATGTAAACTAATGAAAAATTCAAATTTCCGAACTCTGTTAAATCTAGACAGAGACTGGACAGTTTTTATATCCTGTCACTGTCTTGATCATATCTCTTAATAGAATTGACGAATGACTTCATGTAATTCATTTCTGTAATCCTGACTATGTATGAAACAATGTTGTAATTGACGATTTTTGCTTATATTGATGTTTTGTATCTGGAAAAATGTGGACAAAATCTGCCTTAAACAAAGGAGATGCTGTCAAATTTTATCCAGAAAACTGTCAAATTGCAAAAATCATATCTCTTCATACATAAATGATCTGGAGGAATATAAATACATTATGGAAATATATTTTAGTATACTATAACTTTGTAGTTGAACTCAAGTCCTGGATGTGCCTCTAACTGGACAGAATGAACAGAAACTGAGACAGAATTAAAGTGTTATGTTTCATTTGGCATTTGAATTTGAATTCACTTTAATAATTCAATTTTCACATCCATGATCTGTTTATCAACAAATTTTGTTGAATTTTAGTATTGGACTCATTCAAGTACTTCTTTTATACATGACGAATGTGATGTTGTTGCCGGACAGATGGGTATCTTCCACGTGTGCTAGCCGTCCGGGCTTCCCGATCATGCTGCTGGAAGTGCTCCAACAGTTTGGTTTCCTCAAGATGCGATGCTATTGGGGTCAGAGACGGTTGAAAGAGGCGTACTGTCATGTACCATCCTGGTCGACATCCCGGTGAGTCCACGTTTTTGTGGATGGGCTCCTTTTTTGGTCTCTATCCAGGGAGCTCGTTTGGAGGACACGTGGGCCATTGCAGCGGGCGAAGTGCTTATGAAGCTTTGCGAGTTTCATCAAGATGTCATGGCTGTGAAACAATTTGCTCTTCTCCCGTTCTGTGGTGCTGCTGGTTTTGAGTGGCAACGTCGTATGGTTGCAGCCTATCAACCATATGGCGACACAACCTCTACAACACTTGGGACTTATGCCGCTGCATCCAGCATGGTGGTTCGTACACAAGGTGAAATCCTTCGGGAGCAGTTTCAAGCCTTGAGGCAAGCGATTGAACGGGGTGACACTCTTGATTATATCAATGAGAACCTACATTCGTTCCTGGCTCCGACGAATCACCGACTGAATCAATGCGAGGATCAGTTGCATCAAACTCGCACTAGACTGCAGAAGGCTCGTGCTGAACTGTGGCAAACTCGCATGGAACTGCAGCAAGCTCGTGGTGAACTGCAGGCGAGTCAGTTGGAGGTGCAGCAATAGCAATAGCAGCTGTTGGTAGTCATCGAGGCACGAGATGAAGCCATCGAAGAAGCTCAGAATTGGGAGTTCGAGGCAGACCAACTTTGGGATGACTTGATTGAGGCCGAAGCACACTTAGCGTACCCAGTCATGTTTCCACCGGCTCATGACATGCCGCTGAATATGGGTGAGCAGGTTCCTTCAAGTCCTGAGGAGGAAGAAGATCCTGAGATACTCGAGTACATCGAGGAGGATGCATCGGATTAGGACGGGGCAGCACTACTGCCATCACGGGGCAACGTATGGTTAGTGGTTGCTCGTGTTTATTTTGTAGCCATGTTTGTATCATATTATAAATAGTAGTGGGTGTGTAGGAGATGACAAGGTGTGTATGACGACTCATGGAGACCAAGTATAGTTGGGATGCACTTCCACAGTGGGAGTCTGTCCTTTTGGAGTTCACTACTGTAAACTTGGTCATGAGATAATATATCTTGTATAAAGATTGTACTTTATCAATATATGTGAATGTTATGCAATTATCACATTGTCAATACTCACACCACTATGGTATAAATTGGATGAAGAAAATAAACATGTTGCTGATTTTTAAATCATGTGGATGCAGAATGGTGCGTACACGCTCTACGCCCAAGATGGGAGGCTCTAGCCGGGGTCGTGAGGATGAATATCCAATCCGGGAGCAAACTGGGAAACCGCAGCAACAAGTTCCACAACAACCACCACCTGAACCTCCGAGGACACTCGCGGAGATTTTGGCCGTAGTACTCGGCTCGCGTGATGAACAAACCGAGTTACTGAGGATGTTGGTGCAGAATTTGTCCCGTCAAGGGGGGTGACAAGACAATGGGCAATGCCAGCCCCAACAAAGTTCGTACTCGGACTTCTTGGAAACGCATCCACCGGTCTTCACGGAGGCCAAGGAGCCTCTAGAAGCAGAAAACTTTATCTGCACTCTCGAGGTGAAGTTTGGTTTGCTGCGATTCACCGAACCACAGAAGGCTTCGCAGCGCAACAACTTCAGGGATCCGCCGGCGCTTGATGGGCAAACTACATCATGTCACTACCGGCTGGTCATGCGGTCACATGGACTGAATTCTGGGAGGCGTTCCTCGCCTACCATATACCTCCTGGTATAATGATGAGGAAGCTTCAAGAATTTTTGGAGCTGAAGCAAGGCGGGAGGAGTGCCCACGAATACTCCTGCGCATTCAATTACTTGGCACAGTACACACCAGAGTATGTGGGGACAGAAGATAGGAAGAGAGTATATTCTTCCGGGGCCTTAATCCGAAGATGAAGGTCTAACTCGCACAATGCAACCGCGGCACCTTCAACGACATCGTCAATGCCGCGATTGTACAGGAAGATGCTCAGTGCGAGCTCGTTTCTGATAAAAGGAAACGGAGCGCGCCATCGAGCAGCAGCGGGGGTGGTCCGCAGAAATACCGCGTTGTGTATCGCTCACCATCCGGTCAGCGATGGCAGCCACCGGCGCGGCCGCAGCAGTTCCACGGTTGTTCCTTCAACGCACCAAGTTTCCGGCCACCATTTCCACAACAGCAGCAGCAGTAAAGGATGGTCCCGCGTGCCTATCCACCTCCACCACATGCACCAGGATTCCGTCCACAGTTTGGCGGGAACCTAACACAATACACGTGTTACACGTGTGGCCGTGTTGGACATTTTTGGAGGGACTGTCCTGAACAGCGACAAGGCAGCACGCAAGCACAATATCGGGGTGCAGCTCAACCCCGCAACCATCCCAAGAAACCAGCAGCAAAACCCGACAACGTCCACCACCTAGCTATTGAAGATGTGCCGGAAGGCAAACCCGTCTTTGCGGGTACATTTTCTCTACTAAAAAAATCTTGTAGTCATATTATTGGACTCCGGTGCCACCCATAATTTCATTAGCCAATCATATGTCATCAAATACCAATTACCTATCATTCCCACAAAATGTCCATATTTGATTTGCTCTGCGGGTGGGAAAGTAGCAGCTGATAGGATGGTCTATAGACCACCACTTTAGTTGGGTGAGAATCTATATCTGACTTCTCTAATTATATGAGAGAGTCAGAAGCTTGATGTTATTTTAGGAATGTCATGGCTACACCGTCATGGTGTTGTTCTCGACATAGTTCCCCATGTGGTCCATTTGAACTCTCCACTACATGAACCACACACTCTCATTCTAGACCACCTTACCCAAGAAATTCCAGCCACATATAACACGGAAGCCACAAAGCTTGAAGACATTCGTATGATCCATGAATATCCGGACGTGTTTCCTGACGACCTTTCGGGTATGCCACCGGGTAGGGACATCGTGTTCAAAATTGAACTTATTCCAGGAACCACGCCTATTTCTCGAAGGCCGTACAAGATGACACAAAATGAGTTGGCGGAATTAAAGGAGCATTTGAAGGACCTGCTGGACAAAGGTCTCATACAACCAAGTTCATCACCTTGGGGCTGCTCTGCATTGTTTGTGAAGAAGAAGGACAAGATGTTACGTCTATGTTTGGACTATCGGCCACTCAATGTCATGATGATCAAGAATAAGTATCCACTACCGTGCATCAATATCTTATTCGATCAATTAGTTGGTGCTAAAGTATTCTCAAAGATGGATCTTCGGTCCGGATATCATAAAATCAAAATTCAACCGGAGGATATACCGAAGACGGCATTCTCGACGAGATACGGACTCTATAAATATCTTGTCACGTCGTTTGGACTTACCAACGCGCTGTCTCACTTCATGTATTTGATGAATTCAGTGTTCATGCCGGAGTTGGACAAGTTTGTCATGGTCTTCATCGATGACATTCTGGTTTATTCTAAATCGGAGGAAGAGCACGCCAGAAAACTTGCATATCATGCTCCAACGATTGCGAGATCACAGGCTTTTTGCAAAATTCAGCAAGTGTGAGTTTTGCATCAGCCAAATACCATTTCTTGGTCACATTATTTCAGCGGAGGGTATCGCTGTTGATCCAAGCAAAATTGTGCAAGTGCTGAAATGGAAGTCTCCAATGTCCGTACGTGAAGTTCACAGTTTCCTCGGGTTCGCAGGATATTATTGGAGGTTCAATCCGAGCTTCTCAAAAATTGCTAAGCCAATGAGAGAACTGCTGAAAAAGAGGACTAACTATATTTGTAGCAAGGCATGTGAGGATGCATTTCAAGCATTGGTGAAACGTCTCACAATAGCCCCAGTGTTAGCTCGGCCGGATACGACCAAATCTTTCGACGTTTATTGTGATGCGTCTGGCATTGGTCTCGGCTGCGTGTTAATGCAAGAAGGCCGCATGATCGTGTATGGATCATGGCAGCTCCGAAATCATGAGCACCACTATCCAACTCATGACCTTGAGCTCACTGTCGTGGTACTCGCTTTGAAAATGTAGAGACACTATTTACTTGGCAATCTAGTGCACCTCTAAACCGATCACAAGAGCCTGAAATATATCTTCACTCTGAAGGAGTTGAATATGCGACAATGAAGATGGTTAGAACTGATCAAATACTATGAGATTGAAATTCATTACCACCCCGACAAGGCGAATGTAGTTGCCAATGCGCTGAGCCGCAAGTCTCACGTCAATAATCTGTCCATTAGTCCGATGGGAGAGGATGAGCCGAGTTTATACTTTGTTCCATATGGAGCGTTATATAATCTTGCTTCCATCCCTACCATACGAGAGGAGATTGTGGAAGCTCAAAAGAAAGACGTGGGTATGTCGCACATTCGGAGGAGAATGAAGAATGGGGAAATGAAGTGTTTCCAGAGTGATGAACATGGTACTCTATGGTTCAAAAACCTTATAGTGGTACCCCGTGATATGACACTTCGGAAGAAAATCTTAGAAGAAGCTCACTTATCCAAGTATTCTATTCATCCGGGCAGCAACAAGATGTACCAAGATTTGAAAACCAAATTTTGGTGGACACAGATGAAAAGAGAGATTGCAAGGTACGTATCCGAGTGTGATACATGTCGGCGCGTGAAAGCCGACCACATGAGAAAGGACGGACAGCTGCAACCATTAAAAATCCCGGCGTGGAAATGGGAGGATATTAGTATGGATTTCATCGTCGATTTGCCTCTCACATTCACAAGCATAATTTGATTTGGGTGATAGTCGATCGACTAACCAAATCAGCTCATTTTATTCCGATACATACAAAGTAGATTGCCGTGAAATATGTGGAGTTATATATTGCAAGAATCATGTGCTTGCACGGAGTTCCCCGGACAATTATTTCAGATCGTGGTGCGCTATTTGTTGCTCGTTTTTGGGAGCAGTTGTATGCATAATTGGGGACGAAACTGATCCGAAGCTCCACATATCACCCGCAGACTGATGGTCAAACTGAGCGGGTGAATCAAGTTTTTGAAGATATGCTACGCGCTTGTGCCATCCTCCACGGTAAAAATCTGGATGATAATTTGCCGTTGGCGGAGTTCGCTTACAACAATGGCTATCAAGCTAGCATCAAAATGGCGTCGTATGAAGCTCTCTACGGCCGGAAATGTTGCACACCACTCAACTAGTGTGAATCCAGCGAGCCAGTGATATATGGTATTGATCTTGTAAATGAAGCCAAAGAACGTACGAGTGATCCAAACCAATCTCAAGGCTGCTGAATCTCGTCAGAAAAGCTATGTGGATAAAAGACATCGTCCTCTCCACTTCGAGACCGGAGACCACGTTTATCTCCGTGTCTCTCCGATGAAAGGGATTCATCGCTTCAGAGTGAAGGGAAAGCTTGCTCCACAATTCATCGGTCTGTTCACCGTCATTGAAAAATGCAGACTCGTGGCCTATCGTTTGGAGTTACCGGTGTCACTCTCTAGAGTTCATAATGTATTCCACATTTCTCAGCTGCGGAAGTGTCTTAAATCCTCAGCTGAAATCCGCACCGAAGACATTGAAGCTCTCCAACCGGATCTCACTTATTCTGACTATCCGATCCAGATTATCGATGAAAAGACTCGCACCACCAGGAAGCGGACTTTGTACTTCTACAAAGTCTTGTGGATCAACCATAACGCTGAGGAAGCGACATGGAAAAGCGAGGACTATGTCTGATCAAACTATCCAGATTTATTATCATCTCATATCCGGTAATCTTTTACCTCCATCTCTTTTATTTGTAATCTCGGGACGAGATTCTTTTAAGGGGGGAGGAATGTAAAAGTCCTAAAATAAAGGGGCAAAGTTCATATAGGAGAATTTAAAATTTGAATGGGAAAAAGAAATCAAAATAGAAACTGAAAAATCAAACCAATTTAAACTCCAATGAAGGGAATTCAAAAATTCAAACCATGCTCCTGCTCAAACTTGGCAAAAATAAAAATTTGAGTTCAGCATTAGCTTCCAAATATTCCAAATAGCACCCCTGTAAATTTTCATAAAATTTGGGGCACAAGTTCTATTTAATTCAGTGGGTACATTGAATTCCATTCAAATTCCAATTTGAATTTGAATTTCACCTGAAACTTGACCAAATTTGAAAAAAAAAAATCCAGAATATAAATCTCCATATTTGAATGGACCTCTCCACAAAAATCTGGAATTTTTGGATCAATAGAGGTAGGAGAATTAAAGGAGCAGAGAAGATTGACTTGAAGGGGCAGTGGGACCCACTGCTCAGAGAGGCAAATACGTGAGTGCCCTGCTGCGGCTCACTGTGGCGACACCGCACGGCATGCAAGCTCCAGCGAGCTGCTTGCCTGCTTGCTGCATGGCCTCCCTGGCGTGCTCCCTATACTCCCCGTCCCTATCTTCGGCTCCAGCCCCGAGTAGAAGAAACCCCAGCGGTCATCACTGTTATTTCCCCGAGCGCACCACCTCGCCCCTCTGTTCACTGAATAGCTCAAGAATTCGGCCGAGTCTCTCCATCCTCCCTACAGAAAAAGTAAAGAAAACTTCTCCCTCTATCATCTCCATCAAGCAGTTTGTTGATTCCTCAATTGGTTGCGGTGTATTTTGAAGCGCCGCGGAAGTCCACCGTTGAAGCCGACGGTCGCCCCCCCTCTGTTCAATGACGCCAGGACGAAGCAGACCTTCTGGAGCCCACACGCAAACATCAAAGTGGTGCATACTTGATCACCGAATATGCCTGCAAATTTTGGCAGCTTGTCTTAGTGTGTAGAGTTGGTATTTCCCGTTTCTCCCGACGGCAAAACCGAGCATCGGATTTAGATCATCCGTTCAATTCCGTTTCTACGTGCAAACTTTTTCTAATCCAGTTAGGTAGTATGTTCACCACCTCCTAGCCCACCCTTCTACCAAGAATCAAGGGAAATAATTGAGTAAAGGATGAGCTATTCGAGTTTTCCTAGCCGCCATGAAAAAGCCCGTCGGTTCACAGTCGAAGGCAACTTTGCCGACTATTCCAACCCTTTTTCATCTTCAAATCATCTTCCTCATGCTCCCAGGAACCTTCCCCTCCTTTTCCCGAGTTGCTTGTGCCATTTCCGAGTGATTTCGACATAGCCGAAACCCTAGCCGTCGCATCCGCCGTCGCACACGAGTTTCTAGCCATCGCCGGCGTTCAACGACCTCCCCATCGTGCTCAGCACCCTGGAAAATGGTTAGGTGGCGATTTTCGGGGTGAAGGAGTGCCTGGAAAGGGGAACCGGCGAGCTTGCCGGCGCAGCGCCACCGCAGCCGAGCGGCGCGTCGCGAGGTTGAAGAAGTCGCATGGGTCCCATTGGTCAGCGGCTGTTTTTCCCTCATCTGATCTCCTATGTCCACGGGATCATATGCGGCTGTGCGGGGTAAACCCTGTGGCCCATATGTGGCCCAGCCGTGACTGGGTCATTTTAAGCAGTGGGACCCAGTTGATTAATTCAAACATTTCCTTTTCTATTTAATTATATATTTCATTCAAATTTATAAAATCAATTTCTCCTAGTATAGTTGCTCAAATAATTCCAAATAAATTCTTGTAGACCCCTCTGGATCTCAACTTCGCAGTGGTGCAATTTGTTGGACATGAAACTCTCAGAATTTTCATAATTAATTCCTTTGATCTAACAGCTTGGGAAATTAATTACCCCTGTTCTGTTAATTGGAAAATTACCAATTTTGGTCAGGACAATATTAAAAATACTATTGATATCCAGTAAAAATTTAAAGTTAATTAGACTTCATTTACTAGGTGAATCAGTATTTCAAATGTCTATGTAGTTGGAAAATTGTGAAAAGTACAGAAACATTTCCAGAATTTTGCTCAAACTTGTAAAATCAATTTCTCCTTGTAGGAAGCTTAGAAAATTATGAAATTTTTTTTTACTAGAACCAGTGAGACCTCCTATACCATGATCATCCACATTTAGCCATGACAAAGCTCCAGAATTAAAACCAAATTTCAGAGAAGGCTTTTACTTGTTGGAATTTTACAGACAACAAGATTCCTTGAACATCTCCATGTTTTGGTCCCGATCTTCCTCATAGAACCTAGTATCCACTTTAAATATCCCAGAGCCAATTAAAATCATTTTCTAGACTGACCAGTGTTTATAAGATCTTTTATTTCTGACTCACAACTAGGCAAGCCCCGGTTTGCATTTAAGTGCTATTTAAAAGTTTCTATTTGTATCACTTATGTCAAGGATGATTTTGTGCATTAGGGCTAAGGTGCTTGTTACTCCACTTGAATGACCCACAAATCCCATGGAGTATTGGGTAGGTCTACAGCCCGACGAGTACCAAATGACATGCTTATGTTATAGGAATCCGGTAGAAGTCGAGTAGTTGGAATCTACTTGCGAGATAGGATTTTATCACACGGGATGAATTGGATTAAGGAATGGTTTATGAATATGAAATTGAGACCGAGCAGTGGGTAGGATGCAGTGAGACGTGGTCTTACGTGCGTAGCCCTGCTTGTGTTGATTGAGGACCGATCAATGTGCGGCCCTGTTGGACAAGTTTGAACTGTACCGGATGCATACTTGTTATATGGAAACCAGGAAACTGATGTAATTGGTTAGCCTGGGTGTTGAGGCTTACCCTACTATTTTATAGGAGTGGGCTGAGGGTAACAAGGTGTAAATCTGCCAGCGGGCATAGAAGATGTCCCGCGCGGGGACCTCCTACCCGTTACGGAAGGACTGGTTCGACATTTCGTTTTCCTTTGAAAGGTTGCTACATACAACATAGTATTGAAGTGTGATTCGCTCCACTTATGAAATGGGTGTATGTGACGTGTTATCCGGGTGTCTACTGATTGCAATCACCGTCCCTCGCGGTTATTTGAGTATCGTTTGTTCACTGCACTGTGACGTAGTAAATACTGAAGAAGCCAGGAGAATATGATGTATTGAATTATAATTGTTTTGAAACTTTGATTGCTGTCAAATATGATCACTAAAGTTACTTTTATTAAACTTGAAAGCTGCTGGTAATAACTTGGAAATTAAGGATCAACATGTAGGCGAGTCATTTATTGCAATATCTATGCCAATGTTAAGTATCCCTGCATGTAGAGTTCCATGTTTAGGTGAGACAGTTAAGTCTTGCTGAGCCTTCTTGCTCACGGTCGCTATATTATGTTGTTTGCAAATGAGACTTATGAGGAAGGTCCTGAAGACGAGGAAATGCCCCCGTCGGGGTATACCGCCAAGTGGGAGCCCTGCACGTCGCCGTGATTGTTGTGTGCTGCTATTGTGTAGCGTTCTCGGGCTGGACAGCTGCACTTTTGCATAGCTAGGTTGAGAGTTTAGCTATGAATATTACTTCCGATGTATATTAAGTATTGTAAAAGACTTCCAATGTTTCTATAAATAAAACTTTGTATTTTATCGTATTCTTTTCGTGTGTGCAATTGGGTGCCGCATCGCACGGCACCACCCTCTGTGATTCCTAGAATGTGTAGACCCGGTCCACACAAAAGATCAAGAATTGAAGATGGAACTTGGATCTTGATGATCTGGGGTTGATGATGAAGAGTTGAAGCTAAATTGGCAATGAAGAATGCAAAGTCGATGAAGATCTTGATTACTTAATCCTATTTTGTTTCCTCCTCTTCTTCTTCTTGCTCGGGATCTTCTTATCCCTCCTTGATGGCGGCTCTCCATGAACTAGGGTTTTTGGTCCTTCAATTGAGGCAAAAGGATGTAAGGTCAAGAGGTGGGGTTGTTTATATAGAGGTGGAGGCTAGGGTTTGATGGAATTCGAGTCTAAGGTGGGTGGAGGCCGTGTAGGGGTCCACAGGGGTTAAGCACGATGTTCTTCGGCCAAATTAAGGTAAATACCCAATAACGAATCATGGAGGAAAAGATTGAATCCAAGTCGGGCACACCAGACAAGTCCGCTGAAGATACCGGACAAGTCCAATGTTGGACCGAGGCAAAAATGGATAAGTCCAGTAGGAGGTTAGTCCGGTCTTGTCCAGAGAGGAAAACAGACAAGTCTGGCATGGATCGGACAAGTCCGGAGATTTGGTAACTTATTCAAAAATTGAACCAAATATCGGAATAGTCCGCACTCAATCACGGACAAGTCCATAATGGAACAGAGAGTCAATCGGGCTAGTCCGTAGCAAAAACGGACAAGTCTGGAGGGCAACAGAGAGGGAAATCAGACTCATCCGGGGTACAAATGGGACAAGTCCGTACTTCTATAGACTTCTAAATGTTATTTGGCTTCTAATTCATTTTTAACTTGTTCCTTTTTATGTTGCATAATGTTAAACATGTATGAGGATGTATGCAATGCATTATGCATGAAAAATGAGGGTGTTACAAACCTACCCCCTTAAAATGAATCTCTCCCTCGAGGTTCAACGCGGAAGAGAAGAGATAATGAAATTCCTTCTTGAGATCATTTTCCAGCTCCCAAGTTGCCTCTGATTCTGTATGATGCGTCCATTGCACTTTACACCATCTAATAATCTTGTTCCTTGTGACCCTCTCCTTGGTTTCCAAGATTTTGACCGGTTGCTCGACATAAGTTAAATCTGCCTCTAATTCCAATTCTTCCATTGGCACTTGTTCTTTTGGTACTCTATAAGCACTTCTTGAGCTGGGAAACATGAAACACATCATGAACCTCCTATAGATGTGCTGGCTTCTCCAAATTATATGCCACTTCTCCTCTTTTGTCCAAAATCTTGAATGGCCCAATGTATCGAGGTGCTAGCTTGCCTCTTATGTCAAACCTCTTGTGACCTCTCATTGGTGATACCTTCAGGTAAAAAAAAATCTCCCACTTCGAAGGCTAGGCTTCTCCGCCTATTATCCGCATATCCTTTTTGCCTTGATTAAGCAGCCCTCAAGTTTTCACGAATAATCTGAACTTATTTCTCGGCTTCTTGCAACATATCAGGTCCAAATATCTGGTTCTCTCCGGCCTCATTCCAAAACAAAGGTGTCCTACACTTCCTTCCATATAGTGCTTCATAGGGTGACATTTTCAACCTTGCTTGGTAACTATTGTTATATGAGAATTCCGCATACGGAAAGCTCTTGTCCCAACTTTTCCCATGCTTCAAAGCACAGGCTCTTGACATGTCCTCCAAAATCTGATTGGTTCTCTCAGTTTGTCCATCCGTTTGAGAGTGATATGATGAGCTGAAATTCAACCTTGTTCCCAATGCTTCATGCAGCTTTTGCCAAAACCTGGAGGTAAATTGAGAACCTCTATCCAACACTATCCTCTTTGGAACTCCATGCAAACATACAATTCTTTCCACATACAGTTCTGTCAATTTCTCTCTATTAAAGGTGGTCTTGACGGGAATAAAGTGAGCTGACTTGGTTAACTGATCAACGATAACCCATATGGAGTCATAACCGGACTGAGTTCATAGTAAACCAACTATGAAGTCCATTCCAATTTCTTGCCACTTCCATTCCAGAATCTACAACAGCTGCAATAATCCAGCTGGCCTTTGGTGTTTTGCCTTCACCCGTTGGCGCACATCACATAATGCTACATATTCAGCTATGTCCTTCTTCATGCTAGCCCACCAATAACAAGTGTTCAAGTCTTTGTACATCTTCGTACAACCGGGATTAATTGAGTATGGTGAGTCATGTGCCTCCTTCAATATCGTTTCTCGGATATGCTTATCATTGGGCACAACAATCCTTTTTCTGAGCCATACGGTACCATGGTCATCCTCATCAATCTAGAATTCTCTCCCCTCTCGGGTCCTTTCCTTGATTTCTTGGATTTCTTCATCCTTTGTTTGTGCTTCTCGAATTTCTTGCTCCAAGGTCGGATTTAACTCCATTGTCCCGATCTCATTCAAAAATCCGAGATTCAATCTTCAAACTCCTTACATAACTCGGATGGCAACTCTCGAACTATGAGCTGGTGACTTACTCCTTTCTGACTTAAGGCATCAGCCATTACATTAGCCTTCCCTGGATGATAATTGATTCCAACGTCATAATCCTTGATGAGCTCCAACTACCTTCGTTGCCTCAAATTCAGGTCCGTTTGTGTGAAAATGCACTTAAGGCTCTCATGATCCGTATAAATCTCACACCTATATCCAAGGATATAATGTCTCCAAATCTTCAATGCATGTACCACGACTGCAAGATCCAAATCATGTGTCGGATAATTCTACATGTTTCTTCAGTTGTCTCGATGCATATGCAACCACTTGACCTTCTTGCATGAGCACACATCCAAGTCCTTGTCTTGATGCGTCACACTAAATATCAAAACTCTTGCTCACATCCGGCAATATCAAAACTGGTGTTGTTAATAACCTTTTCTTCAACTCCTCAAAACTTTCTTGACAAGCTTGAGTCCATTGGAAAGCCTTCCCCTTCATTAGCAACTCTGTCATGGGCTTGGATATTTTGGAAAAGTCCTTGATGAACCGACGGTAATATCCAGCCATTCCAAGAAAGCTCCATATTTCCTTGACATTCTGCGGGGGTTCCCATTTCAACACGTCTCTCACTTTTTCGAGATCGATCGATAATCCTCCTCCTGAGATGATATGACCCAAAAACGACACATCTTTCAACAAAATTGGCACTTGCTGAATTTTGCATATAATTGATGCTCCCTAAATTTCTGCAATGTAAGCCTTAAATGTTCCTCATGTTTCTTCTCATCGTTCGAGTACATCATTATGTCATCAATGAACACCACTACAAACTTATCCAAGTACTCCATGAAGACCTTATTCATGAGGTACATAAAGTACGCATGTGCATTTGTCAATCCAAAAGACCTAATTGTAGACTCATAAGATCCATGTCGTGTCCTGAAAGCTGTCTTGGGTATGTACGATGGTCTAATCTTCATTTGAAAGTATCCCGACCTCAAATCAATCTTGGAGAAAACACAAACACCCTTCATCTGATCAAACCAGTCTTCTATGCGTGGCAAGGTGTACTTGTTTGATAGTCACATCATTGAGAGCTCGGTAATCCACACACATCCTTTGTGATCCATCCTTCTTATCCACGAACAGAATGGGCACTCCCCAAGGTAATGAGATTGGGCTGATGAAGCCCTTCCCTAGTTGCTCTTGAATCTGCTTCTTGAGCTCCCCTAACTTCTTAGGAGGCATCCTATATGGCCTCTTAGCTATAGGTGCAGTTTCAGGTATTAATTCAATAACAAACTCAATGTCTCGATCAGGTGGCAAACCTAGCAACTCATCCGGAAACATGTCTAAAAATTCACACTCCACTAGAATCTCCTCAATTTGGGCACCATCCATGTGGTTCAGCTCCAATTGCTTCGGTTCGTGTTGAGATGCTTCAAATTCTATGGTGATCCCTTCCTCATTGGTCAACTTCACCGTCTTCGTGGCACATTCAATGACTCCATGGTGCTTCCTCAACTGGTCTATACCAAGTATATTGTCCAATCCTTGAGAATCCAAGACAATGAGGTTGGCAAAGAAGTCTACCCCCCTTATTCTAAGGCTTACTTTTGGACATACTATATTTATCCTCATCTCTCCTTCAGGAGACATAACCAATAGAGTAAACTTCATATGAGAGATATGCAAACTATACTTGGAAACATATTTCGATGTAATGAATGAATGTGATGCTCTAGAATCAAATAACATAGTCGTCGGGTTGGAGTTTGGGGGAAACATACCAATAACCACGTCATCCGCTTGTTGAGCATTCTCTGTAGAGACATGGTTCACGTTGCCACGAGCAAAATTCTCTTGTCCACGGTTCCATTGCGGTTGTCCTCCATTGTGTCTTGGGTTCTGTTTTTGAGCATTGCTTCCTTGACCAAGGCCTGACTTAGGGCATTGATGTGCAAAGTGTCCTGCTTCTCCACAAGTATAGAACTTCCTTGCTGCACCAGAATTATTTGGACGAGCTTGATTCTAAGCATTGGCACCAGGAAAGTTGGCACGAGGTGCATAAGGCATTAGAGGCCTAGGTTCTTGCATGACAGGGTGTTGCTGTACAAACTGAGTTGGGCGCGGTGCATAACCAGGGCGCTGTACAGGAGCACAAATGTTGTAATAAGGCACATTGGGTGGGGCAAAGCGAGGGCGCACATTACATCCTTGTTGCTGTCCTTGATATGGTGCCTTCCTCTTGGTGTCTTGCTCCATCTGAAGCCTATTGTTCTCAACCACCATTGCTTTGTTCACAAGTTTCTTGAAATTGGCATAATCACAATTCAACAATTGCACTTGGATCTCATTGTTCATGTCCCTCATGAACAAATATTGCTGCCGACTGTCTCGGCTCACATCCTCAGGTGCATACCTTGAGAGTTGAGTGAATTTATTGATGTATTCACCCACAGTCGATCTTTCTTGCCTCAGGTTTTCAAATTCTTGCCTCTTCAAGATCATAACATCTTCCGACACATAATGAGAACGGAAGCTCTCCTTGAATTCAGCCCTAGTAGTCCTCTCTTGATTCTCATGGGCATTGCATAAGGAATCCTACCAAT
The DNA here is from genome assembly GCA_036927565.1 of Tuctoria greenei. NCBI lineage: Eukaryota > Viridiplantae > Streptophyta > Magnoliopsida > Poales > Poaceae > Tuctoria > Tuctoria greenei. Next base: position 87,038,087 of record JAYESD010000006.1, read on the forward strand.
CGGCAGCTGCTCCAACAAGTTGATGAGATGCGAATTACACCTTCTCCCAGTCACTGCACTGGACAATAGTAAGCTTCTTCTCCACAGACTTGAGCCAATCATCGGCATCCATAGGGTCGGCAACTTGAGCAAAAGTCGGTGGCCTAGTCCTCATGAACTCTCCCAATTGGTTATGAGGAGGTAGGGTGGCAGTGGAGGCATGTGAGGCTGATTGTTGTTGTTGCCAGCTTGCAGCTGTCTCATAGTCTGTATCATGGTCCCATGAGCTGGTTTTGCATGGCCAATAGCTGCTCAAGGTTGATAGCTCCCTGGGCAGGTCCTTGTCCATTGTTGTTCTGCGGTGCTGCATTGTTCTCCTCCTCATCTTTGCTATCCCTCTGGTTGTGAGTCCTCACCATCTGAAGAAAAGCAAGAGATAAGATTTTAGAAAATGTCCCCAACTATATGCATCAAGGGATATGAAACTGAACAACTAACTATACTAGCCTATGTGGACATGGCAATGCTAAAGCATCCCAAAATCCTCTACTAAGCACACAAGCACAGTACAAAGCAAGCAGCACACCAAGCAACATCGATTCATAAGTGTTCCTATGTGCTCTAAAGTGTCCATTCTATCTAGGCTGCGTCCTACGGTCAACCTGTGGCTCTAATTCCAATTTGTGACACCCGGTTCCAAAAATAAACCAAGTGAATGCAACGTGTGCCCAGGATGTTCAACACACATACACAAGTGCATTCACAAAAGGATATACAGAAAATTACCACAAAACAAGGTTAATTAAGCACTTTTATTACAAGATTTATAATATCCTCAAATACAAGCTCTAATGAATATTAATGATAAGTTTCAACTAATGCAGCGGAAATAACTAATTAAATCAAACTAAGCAACTAAGAAAATAGGGTAGCGCAGCTCCAATCAACACCACAGGCAAAGCTGACGGCTGACACGGCCTAGAACTCCGCATTATCACCGTTATACTCCCAAATCTGACCTGCAACTATTGGTGGGGGAATTGCAAGAGTGAGTACATGTCGTACTCAGCAAGTGTGGAAAATATGACATGTAGCTGATACAAATGACGACAATAATAAAGGCTAAGTGCTGAAAAGTACATTAAAACATTTCAAAAGTAGTATATTATACGTACGTGAAGTAAACCCATCATAAACCACAATAATTACCTTAGTATAAGTCCATATTCCATATCCATCACCATTATACCAGATTTTACCATTAGCATTAACCATATCCGATACCTTTATTCAATTCATAACCAGCCATATCCATATTGCCAACCATATTCATACCCATCCCAAATCCAAAGTTTCCCTCTAATCATGTGAGGGTCCAGGTTGCTCATGACCGGGAGCACGGCTATCATGATAGTTTTTAGACACTCTGCAGAGGTTGTACCACTTTACTAATGTGTTTGTGATTTCATCACCTTTCGATGACTATAGAATCTCAATTATGCCGTCTCACACTTCCTTAGGTGTGTGGTCAAGAGATCACAAAATAGCCTTTACAAAAGGACTACTAGCATGTACGGACCCACTGAGGTTTCACCGGTGGCGATGTCTCCAACTGAGCACATATTCAACCAAGGGGCCCCCTCTTGTGCCATTCGGATCCCAGAGAGTCCCGCCAACCATACTGAAACCCAATATGACTCCCCTTCCCTGGTGCGCCAAATGATCCATGCAATACTAGCAATACCCTAATTAATTAGCTACGCTGCACCCATACTTGTCCTCGTGGTGGCACTATAAATCCTAAATGGTCGCTCCACGAACCATAACATCCAACCCATCCACATACCAGGCTTGCTTAGATCACCCTTTACCATATCATATTGACTAGTTCATATTAGCCATAACCTAATTAATGCATACTTGAATGGTATAGTTGTTTTCCCATCCCAATTAATTGAGCGAAGCAAAGGTAAAAAGCCCTTCCCGACTCTCTACCATGAATTACAGGTGACAAAGGTGCTTAAACAAAGCTAGTAAACTTCCTATTATAGGACTTCCCATCAATTTGACACAAGCATGCAGTTTTGAAAACAAAACATTTATTGTCGAAACAGGATCAATATGTTCAAGGACACTTGCCTTGCTCTTGATCTTGATTAGGATCAAAGTCTTCAAAATTCTGGTTCTGGAGGTCCTCGACAGCACCCTCTAGCGCAACACCTTCTATTCTGCACAACAAACATACAAAACAGTAATTACAATCAAATAATGCTCATATAGTACTCAATATGACATGATATGCATGATTAATGCAATTATGTGGTAAAACTTGTTAATGAGTTTCTATTAATGTTCACTAACTAGTTCTATTAGTTTTTAAGAAGTTTGGACAGGTTTGGATTTGATTCAAGTCAATTTGGAATTAATTCAGCACAATTCAGATTTAGAGGCCGAACAAGTCTGTATGCAGGGGCCGGACTAGTCCGCCCTGGACAAACTGCAAATTAGGGTTTTTTATCTGAGAGAATTTGGAGAATTGGGGTTGAATTGATGTGGAAAAAGAGAAAGTTGAAGACATACCATGTTGTTTAGGACTCCAAAGATCAAGAATTGAAGATGGAACTTGGATCTTGATGATCTGGAGTTGATGATGAATAGTTGAAGGTGGATTGGTGATGAAGAACGCAAAGTCAATGATGATCTTGATTACTTGATCCTCTTTCGTTTCCTCCTCTTCTTCTTCTTGCTCGGGATCTCCTTCTCCCTCCTTGATGGTGGCTCTCCACGAACTAGGGTTTGTGGTCTTTCAATTGAGGCAAAAGGATGTAAGGTCAAGAGGTGGGGCTGTTTATATAGAGGTGGAGGCTAGGGTTTAATGGTATTCGAGTCTAAAGTGGGTGGAGGCCGTGTAGGGGTGCCAAATGGGCTCCACAGGGGTCAAGCATGACGTTCTTGGGCCCAATTAATGTAAATACCCAATAAAAAATCGTGGAGGAAAAGATTGAATCTGATTCAGGCACACCAGGTAGGTCCGATGTTGGACAGAGGCGAAAACGGATAAGTCCGGTAGGAGGTCCAGACAAGTTCGGTCTTGTCCAGAGAGGAAAGTGGAGAAGTTCAGCATGGATCAGACAAGTCTAGGGATTTGGTAACTTATTCGAAAACTGGACCAAAGATCGAACTAGTCCGCACTCAATCACGGACAAGTCCGGAACGGAACAAAGAGTCAATTGGACTAGTCCGTAGCAAAAACGGACAAGTCCGGAGGGCAATAGAGAAGGAAATCGGACTAGTCCGGGGTACAAACCGGACAAGTGTGTACTTCTACAGACTTCTAAATGTTGTTTTGGTTCTAATTCATTTTTAACTTGTTCCTTTTTATGTTGCTTAATGTTAAACATGTATGAGGATGTATGCAATGCATTATGCATGAAAAATGAGGGTGTTACAACCAGGATCCACTCGCCATATCAAGAAGGGCCACATGGCGGTGGCATAACTCTTCGCCATCGCCTCAACCGCCCAGAAAAAGATTTTGAAGCCACAGCGCGGGAATCGAAGTTGGCCCCACCTCCGGTAGGAAACCTCACCCTGAGGGTCTCTCCTAGAGGTGGGCCTGGGGGCCACTGTCAGTACCCTGGATACCAAGTACCCCCTGATACCGCACTCAAAACCAAGGAGTTCCTATGTCTAAGTTGAAGACTTCCAAAGGCAACACACATCCCATAGCACTTGGCCCGCCTCCCTCATTTGGGTAGCTCTAGTGCTGCCACGTGTCCAGCAGGGCAGGACCTACATCCTTTAAGAGGGAAGCTCCGGTGCCGCCACGTGTCCAGTAGCCCTGGAGCTAACCCCTAGTAGAGGGAAGCTCTGGTGCCAGCACGTGTCAAGTGGCCTCGGACCTGCCTTCCCATAGAGGGAAGCTCCAGACATGCCACGTGTTAAACCTTCGGACCTAAGTTAGCAACAGGAAGACCACAGGATTTCCAACGACACGGACATTCAAGAGGCTATTAAATAACTGTTACAAGACCTGGTTAATGTGTCATTAATACCCTATTAATGATGCGCAATTAGAAGGCTATCAAGACTGGTAACGCCACCGTTAAGGCACGTTATCACACTGTTAATCACCCATAACACCAGTAGATTGTGTATAGGGTGTTAATGACAGTCAAGGCCACTTGTCGGGCCAGGCATGCACTGTAACGGCCAGTTAGCATAGAAAAGGGTTGCGCCGCACAGTAGAAAGCATCTAAGCTGATACACATACAAGCAATCCCAGACACTTGCCAGTCAACAACCACCCCGTGGAGTAGGATATTACGCCCAAGCGGCCCGAACCACATAAAAAACTCCCGTGTCACCATCCTGTTCGTGATCTTACATGTGCCCAATCCGAATATGAACCTCTGCGGACTACGCTTTAGTAGTACTGGGGGAAGTGTCGTTACTACACTTCGACAGCCACCTTTCACAAGACACCCAAATGTTGAGCCGGTCCTAACGTCCCGGAAGCAAGACTCACATGACGACCTATGCTACAGTGGCCTCTGATCTCCACATGACGTGTGTGGTGTCTAGGACGGTGAGGTATGCCTCAATACTCATGTTAACAAGTTACATCAGTTTGTTGGGTCCACTAGAGCCAATATGCATTCGGTACATATTCGAACTTGCCCATTAGGGCCGCACACGGTACATTCCTTAATCGACACAGGCAGGCCTATGCACATAGATCTCCGGTCTGTTGCTTCCTACGCACCTGGCCGGTCTCAGATTAACCATCCCATCTCCATTCCTTTCCTCACTTTCTTCCTTCCATTTTCTCATTCCATATCTAGACTTAATGCACAATTACCATCATATAGATTATAAAAGCAAAACATATTAACATCTTAAATGCAAACTGGGGCTTGCTTTAGGTTGCAACTAGTGTAAAGGTCAACAAGTCAGTGCTCTTCCATCTCGGCGAAGCTTCTCATCGTTTTCCTTCTTTTTATCTTTCATGCTGCTTGTCAAATCTTGCTCTTGTGTGCTGCTTGGGCAAAACATGTTCTTGTTGAGGGGTCCATACTAGTCTTTCTCTGAGTCATGCTCCTCATTGATCTTCGTCATGTCATCTAGTGATATGATTATGCACATATACAGAACAAGATATTTAAATACATGATACTCTAGAATTTTGATACACTAACATAATGCATAATCTCAAAAGTGGAGGTCAAGAGAATCTATTGGACTTGAACTATTTGTACAGGAGATTACATAATTACTAATGCATGAATCCTCTCATGTAGCATAATATTGTGCCTACCAGCTTTCTAGCAACTCAGGTTGCTGTTGCATCACCGCCTTTTCAACCATCTACTCATCAGGTGGTCTTTATCATCTCTATGGCTTTTCTTGAACAGTTCAAGCTTGTTGCACTTCGTCACAACCCTTTTTCAGACATCTCTGCATATACATCCAATGCTCTTATTACCTTGCCTTCTTTGTAATACTTCTTGTTTGAGAGTGGTAAGCTAATTGGATCTCTCAAAGGTGTACTAGGCTCGGGTAAGATCCAAATCTGAGATCCAATTAGTCAAGAGAGGAGGTGCTCACCATGCTGAAATGAATACACTACCTGTGAACCAGCGATATACACTGCACCTTCGTGGTTGTACCAAACAACAATCATCTCTTGATCTTGCTTCATTACACCATGCAGCAGCGGTTTGTCAGCATCTGTTGGGCAATGGGTTCTAGCTGCACACGATACCCCGTGCTTCTTCATTCCCTGCTCATCCATGAAGACTTTAAGCACAAGAGTAGTAAAAAGCAACCGCACATGGTGACGTTCCCGTCCATCATTTCCCCCAGCACTGCAGTGCCACAATTAGCTTCTCTAATCATAGTAGCCACCAATCCAAGTGTTGAACCACAACACAGCTGTCTTTGCCCTGATAAGCATCTCATAAAAAACCTTGGTTGCATCTTCAACTGGGTCATTATCGCACAATTCAGAGCCAAAATTGACATTGTCGACACCATCTGATGCGTCACCAGCGTGTTCCTGCATCACGGATCAGTGCTGGTCGCATCACAGTTGGTTTTTCCTTGCAGACTTTTCATCGAACATGTTGGCTGCAGCACTGACCCGACAAATTTTTGCAGAAATCAGAGCTAACCTGAGCTTAATTGTCGTTGTCGTTGCAACATAGACATGTTCCAGCATCTTGTGCATCACATACATAACATCATGCGCCGTCTGGATGCAGCCACGGTGCAGAACACCGCGGTGATGTCATGTAGGCGACTACGCTGGAGAGGAGAACATAGGTCGAGCAAGGCGACAGGGATGAGCAAGGTGATGTGTGTTGCACATAGAGGCAGAAAGATGTGTGGCCATGTGGGGTGCTTCAGTGGAGCAGGGAGGTCAAAACATGCACCGACGCGCGAAAGGCAGGCGGATGGTGACTACCACCACGCGGATGCGTCACCGCAGCCACGGGCGAGCAACAGGGTACGGCGCGTGTGGCGGTGGGCAGCAAGTGACAATGCAAGAAACCTGTAATAGGGCGTCGGGGAACTTAGAGGCGTCGGTGCTGATGCATTTAAATCAACTATATCCGTCGGGTTTAGGGGACTGACGCACATAACCTATGGTCGTCGGCTGCACAGAATAAACCAACGCACCTACATTATGGACGTCAGCCGGCCAGGCAAAACCGATGGTTGTAATAGAGCTGTCGGGCCAACAGTCAGAACCGACGGCTTGTCAGCCAAAGGCCGACGTTCATACCTGTGGGCTCACCTAAGGCTCCACGTCGCGCCCGCGTGTCCTCATCTCATGTGCGCCAAATGCCCAAACCCTATCCTTCGTGTCCCCATCATCCCGCGTGTCCACAGTGCACCGTGCACTGCCGCATCCCACTGCCGTCTTCCGTTCCCCAAGAAGCGTCGCCTACCGGCCGTCCCCGAGCACTGCCTCCCTGTCCTCGAGCCCTACTGCCCCACAATCCCTGAGCTCTGTCGCCTCCCCATCCCCGAGCATCGCCGCCACCTGGTCCTTGAGCGCCGCCGCCTCCTGGCTGTCCTCGAGCACTAACTCCCCGAGTCCTGCTGCCTCGCCGTCGTCGAGCTATGCCGCCTCCCTGTCCCCGAACGCCGCTGCCTCTCGCCGTGGTCGAGGCCGCTGTCGGCCATCAATGCCTCCCATGATGGACTAGGCGTGCGGGTCCCTATCGGCCACTCCTGTTTAGAAGGTGAAATCCCAGTCGTTTTCCTCCTGGTTGTTTACAAGTTAATGATTACTTGTTGATTTTTTTCTCCTAGTCGTTTACAAGTTAATGATTACAATGATTACTTGTTGATATTAATACGTCACACTAATATTATTATGTGAGCTTTGTTAATTGTATATGTGTCCTTGGTTACATGTATAAGTCACACTAATATTCACACAAGTTGAATTAGCAATGGTTAACGTGTATATGTGAGCTTGATTATAAGTTGATAATTTAACTTGTACTAATTTAAGGTGTAATAATTGAACTTGTACATGATGTGAACTTAATTGTAAAAGTTCAGTTATATGTTGAATTCTTAATTAACTTGAAGATTTTTAGATTTCAATTTTATATTATGTTTAAATGTTTGAATGTTTAGTTTGAATGTTGATTAACATATTATCTATGCAACTTTGAATGTTTAGTTTGAATATTTTTTATGTTGAGTAATATATTATGGCTACGTGCGTTAATGCATGGTACACCTCAACCCAACACGGCACACATTAAATAAGTTTGTGCGGTAAAAGATTATTCCAGTTGTAACGTATGTGTCAAGACGAGCACGGAGGCGTACGACAACAATGAGGACGGCCAATTACCCGTGCGTGGATGGTTGGCCCAGACTTGGAACTTTCAACTCTGACCAACTTTTCCCCTCTCTCTCGTTCTTTAGTCTCTCATAAATGACGAAAAAAATGAAAATGAGCAATGTAACCTATAGAATTTGATTACCCGTTTTGAATCAGCACGTTTCACATGCGATAGCATGTGCGGCGTGCACGTTCGGAATGGTCCCTTTTCAGACAGCTTGAGAGTGACCGAGGACGTGCTTTTCACGAGCTAGGTACAGGGTCTGGAGCCCGACATGATCTTGACAGCATAACCCTGATGTTCTCTGCTGCACCAATTTTGGGCGTGCAGTGGAGAACTGCGGGGTTATGCTGCCGAAATTTTGTCCTGATTCGGACTCCGCGTCTCCTCATGAGCACGTTTACTCGGTCACTCTTGGGTGGGTTTAGGACATATCTGCCTAGTTGTAGGGGCCGTCACATGACATAAAAATGAACTAATAATGATTTGTCTGCTTTGAAGGTATAAGCTGGAAAATGGGTGACACTTGTAAGGTAATGTATGATGGATGGAGTTCAACTGGAGCGCACACTAGGAAATGGGCTGATATCGCAACTGTTTTCGTGAATCAAGCTTTTGCTAGCGGTGCTCAAGTTGTGAAGTGCCCATGTAGCGAATGCTGGAATCATTGGCGTTTGACTAAGTTGGAAATAGAGTTACACCTTTGCAAGCACGAATTTATGCCTGACTACCTAGTGTGGTGCGAGCATGGGGAGGCAGATCATGCTAGTGAGTCAGACAGAAACAAGGATGACGATCAGATGGATGAGATGATGGCGGACATTGGCAGAGAGTACGAAGAAGAGTAACCACCGGAGGAGGTGAAAAAGTTTTATAGGCTTCTTGTTGCCTTCGATGAAAATGTGCATGAGAGCACCAATGTGACCGTTTTGCATGCGGTCAGGCGACTTATGGCGTTGAAGTAGAAGTAAAATTTTGCAAACAATTGCTACAATGGTATCATGAAGTTGATCAGTGATCTCCTTCCATCAAATCATAAGATGTCGAAAGACATATACCAATCTACAAAGCTTATGGCTGGTTTGGGCATGAATTATGAGAAGATTGATGCGTGCGAGAATAGTTGTATGCTGTTTTGAGAAACACAAGAACGTTACTCGTTGTATGCATTGCAAAGCATCTTGATATGTGAAGGTTCAGAACGATGATGGAGATGAAATAACTACAAAATTACCTATCAAACAACTTCGGTACATGCCTATCACTTCAAGGCTTAAACGGTTGTTTTTGTCCCAAGAAATAGCAAAGTAGATGAGATGGCATTCTGAAGGGATACGTGAGAGCGATGACAGAGATATTATGACACATCCTTAAGATGGCGTGGCTTGGGAAGCTCTATACCATTTTGATTCATAGTTTGCAAGAGATCCTAGAAAATGTTCGTCTTGGGTTGTCAACAGATGGTTTTACTCCTTTCAGCACAAGTAGCAGCCCATTCTCCTATTGGCCTGTTTTTATCATGCCTTACAACCTCCCTCCTGACATGTGCATGAAAGAAGGATACATATTCCTCGCAGCCATCATTCCAGGTCCTAAACATCCTGGCAAAAAAATCAATGCATTTATGCAACTGTTGGTTGAGGAGCTAAAAGAGCTATGGCAAGGTGTCAAGGCATATGACAGTCATCTAAAATGTGAATTTACCTTACGTGCCGCATATCTATGGTCAATACATGATTTGTTGGCAATATGGTGTTTGGTCTGGTTGGTGTGTCCACGAACAGTTGTGTTGCCCCATATCTATTGCCGACACCGATAACATGAGGTTGAAGTATGGAAAAAAGTTAGCTTCTTTGACTGTCATCGACCATTCCTTCCTTCAAACCATCCTTTCAGGAGTGATACACAAAATTCTAGAAAGGCATAAGAGTTACAAAAGGACCACCTCGTCGATTGGCAGGCGAACAAAAAATGGCATGGCATGCAATGTTAAAAGAGTCCGCAGAAGGTGTTTTCGAAGGGTATGGTAAAGAAAACAATTGGACTCATATTTCTTTTCTTTGGGAGCTGCCATACGCAAAAGTGTTGCTTTTATTGCACAACATAGATTTGATGCACCAGGAGCATAATGTTGCTGAAAGCATCATAAGCATGTGTTTTGATTTTACAAGTCAAACCAAAGATAATTCGAGTGGTGAAAGACTTAGCTGATATTTGTGATCGTTTAGGGCTTGAAGTTATAACAAACGTAAGTGGGAATGAAATTAGGCCACGAGCTCCATACTGTATCAAGCCAGAAGAAAGAAAGCAAATACTTAGTTGGTTGAAAACACTAAAGTTTCTAGACTGCTATGCAGCTAATATCAAACGATGTTTTAGTATGAGCACTAGTAAACTCAGTGTACTGAAGAGTCATGATTACCATATTATGATGGAGAGACTTATACCGTTAATTTTCCGTGGCTACTTCAAACCTGATTTGTGGAAGATACTTGTTGAACTTAGCTACTTTTATAGGCCGATATGGGCTAAGGAAGTGTTGTAGAAGATGATGCAGCAGTGGGAGAAAACAATTGGTATACTTGTATGTAAGATGGAACAAATTTTCCCGTCTGGATTTATGAATGTTATGCAACATTTGCTAGTGCATTTACCTTATGAAGCGTTAGTGGCAGGTCCTGCACAGTTCAGATGGATGTATAGTCAAGAGAGAGAATTGAAGAAACTTAGAGCTATAGTGTGCAACAAAGCAAGAGTTGAGGGGTGTATTGCAGAGGCATTTGCAGCTAAAGAGATTACAAACTTCTCTAGCAAATATTTTTACGTGCCAACAACATGAATGCATCTACGGCACAATATGATAATGTAGACAAGCAACCTACGACTAAACTCAAGATTTTTCATTGGAAGGGTAAAGGTGTTGGGGCTGCCACTTCTCATTACATTTTGGATTCAGAAAGAAACTATACCATGCTTTAAATATTTTTCAACATGGAAGAAGTGTTACCACATTTTTAAATCTTTGACAAGCTGTATAGGACTTCTTCTCAAAGACATATGCAAAGTTAATTGGAAAAGCTAAGTCAGCATGGCATAAATGGTGGGCCGAACTTCGTGAACTGGTTCTGTAAAATGTTATTTTTCTATCCTACCTTTTTCCTTCAATCATAGTTCACATTGTAATCATAGGATGCTAACTTTGTCTTATTTATATAGTGTATGAAGGATGTCAATGTCTCTGAGGACTTGCGACAAATGCACATGGTCAATTGAAAGCAAAAGAATTTAACCGATACGATATCAATGGATACCATTTTCAGGCGGCAAGTTTAGAAGCAAACCGTCCACTTGCAGCCACATCAAATGGTGGAGTATTGATAACAGCTGCAGAGGGTAGTGGAGAAGTAAATGAATACAACGGTGTTCTGCAAAAAATAATTGAGTACACATTTGGAGGTTCGAAAGAACTGAAGCTTGTGATTTTCGACTGTCAATGGTTTGATCCAACATCGGGCATGAGAGTGGATGATTTGGAACGGTGGAAGTAAACCACAACTCGCGATACACAGCCCATAACGACAATGTTGTACTTGCGAATCAAGTGGAACAACTGTACTATTTAAGTTATCCTCACCCAAGTTTGAAAATATGGTGGGTTGTATACAAAATTAACCGTTAAATGCACCCTCATCATTATGATTGGTACATAGAGAATCAGGAAGATGATCATGGTGGTGTATACCAAGATGAAGTTCATGAAGCAGAAGCTTTTAGGATATCTTGTGGGACAGGACTCGCAGAGTTAATGTCTAAAAAACAAGCTGGTCCTTCGAGAAAACGTCTTCGGCAGTCACAAAGGATTACTGAAAAGCAGAAAAGGATTATTGAAGAACAAGAGATATTTGAGGAAGAGAGTGAAGGAGAAGAGTTTGAGGAAGAGAGTGAAGGAGAAGAGATACGTGAACATCTTAATGCACGTGTGGCACAAGCAGATTCTGATGTTGATGATTTTTTATTCTTAATGTACGCATTGTTTGAGATTTTGATTCTTATGTTGAATATCTTTTAATCTTTAACAATTACTATTTACTATTCTGGTATACTAATCATTCATTAAAAAATTGTGTAGATGTTGAAGCATTTCGTAGGAAAGATGAAAAAGGGCAAGAAGGTAGTGGATCTTTGTCATCCGCGTCTCAGCCCAGTACTGGTTCAGACCACAAAGGCTTTTTTGTGGTACTTTTTAATTTTTAAATTCATTTCAATATCATAATTACCTATCAATTAATTGTTACATGTTTATTTGCATTTCCAGGGTAGCGATGCGAGTGCACGAAGGAGAAGGCAACTCTTGGGGTGTGTGACAGAGCAGGAGTCGAGCGAGCTAGCACGAGGTTCGCGGCCGACACAGGTGCCAGATTGTTGCCCCACGTACGAGGAGTTGTACGGGGAGGAGGCAGAGGCTATCAGGCAGTCATCGTGTAACACCCTCATTTTCATGCATAGTGCATTGCTGGCATCCTCATGCATGTTTAACATTAAGCAACCTAAAAGGGAACAATATTAAAATGAATTTAGGGCTAATCAGCAATTTAATCCTATCTGGGAGCGGACCTGTCCAGCCTCCACCCTGGACTAGTCCGGTGTCTTTCTTCTGTTTCAGAAAGTTCTGTCTTTATACCTCCGTACTTGTCCGGCGCATTGCAAGGACTAGTCCGATGTCAGTTCTGATGGTTTTTGGACATGTCCAACCTTTTAGAGCACTAGTCCAATGTTGTCTCTCTTCGGATCAATTTACTTGCCAAGCCCCGGACTTCTCCGGTCTCCAGCACCGAACTTGTTTGAAAACCTTTCTGTTCCAAAATGGACTTGTCCGGCCACCTTGTGGACTAGTCTGGTCTTTAGTGTCCAACCCGAATTCTGTTTTCTTCCATATTAAGTTACGGGGTAATTGACTTAATTGGGCCCAAGAACTTCGTGCCCAACCCCATAGGAGCCAAAGTGGACCCCACCATGGCCCCTATTCGTTCTCCACCAAATTGTACTCCAAATCCAACCCAAAACCCTACCACTCCACCCTATATAAGAAAACCAATACCCTCACACCCTCCACCATGTTGAGAAAACCCTCGCTGCCGTCTTTTGCTGTGCGCCGTCGTCAAGACGAGAGCCAGCAGCAAGGGGAAGGAGGAGAAGAAGGAGGAGGATCAAGCAAGTGCGATCTTCATAAACTTTTTGACATCGACATTCTTCATCACCAAATCGTCCTAAACACCTCATTATCAACCCTAGCTTCAATATTCAAGTTTTGCACCCAACTCTCGTCCTTGGAGCTCTAAACTCACGGTATATCCTCTACATTAAATTTTCCACATGAGTTTAAACCTAATTATTGTTGTCTAGAAAAAACCTAATTTGCAGTTTCTGGATAGGGCGGACTAGTTCGGCCTTGAGACCAGACTTGTCCGGCCTCTACCATTTGTTGTTGCTGAACTAATTCTAAATTGACTCAAATCAACTCAAAATTTGTTCAAACTTGTTGAAATCCATAGTAAATAGTTAGTAAACATTAATAGCAACTCATTTAGAAGTTTCACCTCATAATTGCATCAATCATGCATATCATGGCATATTGAGTAATATTTCAGCAATATTTGATTGTAATGTTTGTTTGGCATGTTTATCACGTGGAATAGAAGGTATTGTTGTAGAGAGTGCTTTCAAGGACCTGCAGAACTGGAACTTCGAAGATTTTGATCCAAACCAAGCTCAGGAGCAAGGAAAGTGTCCTTGATCATTCTAATCCAGGTTTTAACGTTTTGTTTGTAAAATTGCATGCTTGTGTCAAATTGATGGGAAAACCTAATTATAAGAGTTTACCAGTTTTGTATGACAACCCTTGTCGCTTGAACACAATGTAGAGAGTCGAGAAGAGTATTTTACACTTTTTGCTTCGCTATACTCAATTGGGTTTGGGAAACAATCATATTGCTTAATCATGAACTATCGGACACATGAGTGATGAGAATTGATACTAATGACCCTTAGCAACATGGAACCTAAAGATCTAAGAAAGCAGGTTACATGGAATGGGCTGCACCGTTTTGGTGTTTTTGCTTGCTTTAGGTCTAAGGACGGTTCGTAGAGCAACCATCCAGGATTTACAGTGCCACCACTGGGCCAAATATGGGTGTGGCTTAGCTGACTAATTAGTGTGTTGCCAGTACTGTTCGGGCCATTTGGAAAGCTTGGGGAAGGGGTAGTCGGTTGGGTTTGTAGTGATGGTGGGACAACCCTGAGATCCGAATGGCGCAAGAGGGGGCCCTTGGATGGATGTGCTCAGTTGGATACATCACCACTAGTGAAACCTCAGTGGGGTTCGGATATGCTAGTAATCACTTTGTAAAGGCTATTTTGTGATCTCTTGGCCACACACCAAAGGAACTGTGAGACGGCATAATTGAGATTCTTTAGTCATCGAAGGTGATGAAATCACAAACTTGTTGGTAAAGTGGTACAACCTCTGCAAAGTGTTTAGCATGATAGCCATGCTACTGGTTATGAGCGACCTGGACTCTCACATGATTAGAGTTATTGACCTTAGAATTGGTATTGATTTGGGAAATTGGTATTGTTAAGGTAATTGGGTTTCAAATATGAAAATAGTAATATTTGGTCAAATGGACAGTTATGAGTTGAATATGGCATATTATTGATGGTTTTGGTTATTAATGTTGGAATTACGGTGTTAGAGATGAAATTAATTATTTTTGGATTGTTAAGGGATTGACCTCACTTAATGATCATATTATTGCATTTTCAACTGTTTTGGATGTACTTTTATGCAAATAGCCATTTAATTATCATTCCTTGTTAAAGCTACATGTCATGCTTTCCCACACTTGTTGAGTACAACATGTGCTCACCCTTGCTATTGCCCCAACAAATTCAGTCGCAGGCGACAATGTGGAGTATCTGGAGGTCTTTGAGGAGTTCTAGGTGTGCATGTTACCATCAAGCTTGCGTGTGGAGTTGGTGTCATTAGTGTTTAGTGTTTTCCGCTGCAATCTTATTAGAGCTTGTATTCAAGACTATTTGGATTTGTGATAAGGTATTATTATTAGTGTTTTTTTATTCGAGACATGGTTATAATCTAGCTATCGTTTGTGAATCACTTGCATATGTGCGTTAAATGTCCTGGGCACACATATGCATTACACTTGGTTCATTTTCAAAACCGGGTGTCACAAATTGGTATCAGAGCCGTGTTTGACCGTAGGATGCAGGCCTAGGTAGAATGCACACCACAAATCAATTAGGACTTCTTTCCTATTCAAAATTCGTCTGCTTTGAATTATTTTGCCTTCCACTAGCTATATAATGTGGGAAAAATTGTGCTTTTGCTGCTGCTGCAATTTCTGCCACTTTTCCAATTTTTTGAGCAAATCCACATCATCTCATCTTAATTTTATGGCTGCTGCAATTTCAGAGTTGAAATTTATATTTTCCATTAATATTCTCATATTTTCTTATAGATGGCTCACACCAAAATGACGTCCTGCAAGAGAGCTCGTTTGCCACCCCTTGGAAGCAAGCTTAGGCCTCGCAAGGAGCCGCGAATGGAACCAGCCAAAGAGGAGGAAGAAGTGAGTTCTCCCGTAAAGGAAGTTGAGCATGAACACTCCAACACGATGGAGGAAGATCCTGAGGAGGTGGAACTCTATGATGATGAGGAGGAGGAAGATCCTGAGGAGGTGGAATTCTATATAATAATTAGGAGGAAGATGATACACATAAGGAGGGTGAAGATGAGGCACATGAGGAGGAGGAACCACAAGAGGATGAACCCGTAGCCCCGGATGAGGTACCCGAGACCCAAAGGAGTCCATCACAACTTAGTGAAGCCAGAAAGGAGGACAAATGCCCAGTCTTTCATTTCGCCCAAGAATTCCATTCTGACAGTACTGATGGAGGATTTGCAGCTAAGCAATTGAAGGAGTTCCTTGATTTATACAAGATGCACCCGAAATATTATGTTAAGATGATTCCTCGCCATGGACGTGAAGAATGGAGGGCTCAAGTTACTATTCTTGCCAAAGATGAGGTGATTGTCTGAACTTTGCGTCCTCATGGAGATCCACCAGGGAGCAAGCTATTGACGATGTTGCTTGGGAAGCACTCACTAGATTGTGCCACATCTATCAGGAGCGGATTGGAGGTACTAGTTTTGCGCTACACCCACATTGCAAGAGTGGAACAAGGGAAATCTTAAGAACCCAAGAAGGAGCTCAAACTAGTTCTCGTGCCATTGACAGATCTCAGGATGTATTGATGAATTTGGGAAATCGCTATGTTGATGCCATGGATGAGATCCGCTACCTCCGTAAGAAATTGTTCATCATGGAAAAGCAAGAGGAAATCTGTGCTACCGTAGAGGTTAATGGTGCAGCAACCTCTCCAGCACCTACATGGATGACAAACTCACCTTGGCATGCGCCCATGTATGACTTGCCGCCATCGTCACCTTCGCCGCCTCACGTCCAGGACAACCACGTCTCACACAATTAAGTCTAAGTCTTCTGTATAGAAGTTAGAAAAGCATTTAGATCGTAATAGTTATATTTAGTGTGGTGTGCTGAATTTTTGTGGTGTGTGCTTGTACTCGTGCGCTTGGTGCGAGTTGTGGGATGTTTAGCGTTTTCTCCACATCCGCACGTAGTAGAGAGTTGTGGGATGCTTGTCCACATCCTCAAATAGGATTTTTAGTAATAATAAGAGGGTTGTTTAGTTACATATACCTTGATGCATATAGTTGGGGATTCATTTATCTCCCTTTTCTATCTCGCTCAACCTCTACTTCAATGGAAGATGGACACGGCTAGAAGATTCACTATTTCAGACGAAGCTACTTGGAAGACGAATATGGTATGTCCAAAAGTAAGTTTCAAAATAAGGGGGGTAGAATTACTTGTGAACAAAGAACTATAATATAATGCTTAGAATGGATTGGCTACAGAAGCATAGTGGAGAGATTTAATGCGCTACAGGGATAGTGCAATTGACAAACGAAGAAGGGGTCAGCATAGAATTTGAAGCATCACAATAGATATCAAAATGGGTGGATGTTACAAACGAATCGTCAAAGACTTCTCCAATATAGTGAAGCCCCTGAATGAGTTGCTAAAAAAAGGAAAACCATTCAAATGGACTTTGGCTGGTCAAGATTGATTTAAAGAGCTAAAGAATAGGTTAACCACCGCACTAGTTTTGGTAGTGCCAAACGTGAGCAAGAAGCTTGGATATATACTATGCTTCAAGGCAAGGACTTGGTTGTGTATTAATGCAAGAAGGCCGAGTAGTAGCTTATGCATCCAGGCAATTAAAGAAACATGAGAAGAATTACCCTACGCATGATCTTGAACTTGCAGCCATAGTGCATGCGTTGAAGATTTGGAGACATTATGTTATTGGCCATAGATGCAAGATTTATATGGATCATTAGTTTGAAGTACATATTCATGCAAACGAATCCGAATTTGAGGCAACGATGATGCTTATTAAGGATTATGATGTGGGAATCAATTATCATCCAGGAAAAGCCAATGTAGTGGCTGATCCTTTGAGTCGATAGGGAACAAGCCACTAGCTCACTGTTAGGGAGTTGCCATCCGAGCTTTGCAAGGAGTTTGAACGGTTGAATCTTGGATTTGTGAATGAGATGGGAATAATGGAGTTAAATCCAACCTTGGAACAGGAAATTTGATAAAGTCAAACAAAGGATAAGGAAATCCAGGAAATAAAGGAAAGGACCCAATAAGGGAGAGAATTCAGATTTGTTGAGGATGACCATGGTACTCAATGGCTTGGGAAAAAGATTGTTGTGCCTAATGAGAAGCGTCTCCGACGGGCGATATTAAAGGAGGCACATGACTCACTTTACTCCATCCATCCTGGTTGTACGAAGATGTACAAGGACCTGAAGATGTGCTATCGGTGGGATGGCATGAAAAGGGACATAGCCGAATATGTTGCGTTATGTGATGTATGCCAATGAGTCAAAGCTGAACATCAAAGGTCAGCTGGATTATTGCAGCCACTAAAGATCCTGGAATGGAAGTGGGAAGAGGTTGGTATGGATTTCATAGTTGGTTTACCTCGCACCTCAGTGGGATATGATTCAATGTGGGTTATTGTGGATCGGTTGACAATATCAGCTCATTTCATTCCTGTCAAGACTACCTATAGTGGAGCAAAGTTGGCATAATTGCGTATGGGAAGAAGTGCTTACATGGAGTGCCAAAGAAAATAGTGTCCAATAGAGGTTGTCAATTTACCTCAACATTCTGGCAAAAGCTTCACGAGTCTATGGGAACTCAATTGAATTTTAGTTCTTCATATCACCCTCAAACAGATGGACAAACCGAGAGAACAAATCAGATATTGGAATACATGCTAAGAGCTTGTGCGCTAAAGTATGGGGGGAAGTTGGGACAAAAGTCTCCCATATGTTGATTTCTCGTACAACAATAGTTACCAAGAAAGCTTGAAGATGTAGCCATATGAAGCATTGTATGGGAGAAGGTGTAGAACAGCTTTGCTTTGGAATGATACATGAGAGACTCAAGTGTTTGGACCTGATGTAATACAGGATGCCAAAAAGCAAGTTAGACATTTTGCAAGAATTTAAGGGATGCTCAGTCAAGACAAAAAGGCTATGCAGATAATAGGCGAAGAAACATAGCCTTTGAAGCGGGACATATATCTCAAAGTATCACCTATGCGAGGTCATAAGCAGTTTAACTTCAGAGGCAAGTTGGCACCTCGCTATATTGGACCATTCAAGATTTTGGGTAAACGTGGAGAAGTGGCATGTAAGTTGGAGATGCCAGCACATCTTTCAGATGTTCATCATGTGTTTCACGTTTCTCAACTCAAGAAGTGCTTACGGGTACTGGAAGAACAAGTTTCAATAAAAGAATTGAAGCTTGAGGAAGAATTGACCTATGCTGAGCAACCTGTCAAGATTTTGGAAACCAAAGAGAGGGTCACAAGGAACAAGGTGATTCGATGGTGCAAAGTGCAATGAAAGAATCATACAAAGTCATAAGCAATCTAGGAGCGGGAAGAGGATCTCAGGAGAGAATTTCTGTATCTCTTTCCTTCTACATTGAATCTCGAGGGCGAGATTCATTTTAAGGGTGGTAGGTTTGTAACACCCTCATTTTCATGCATAATGCATTGCATTCATCGTCATGCATGTTTACATTAAGAAACCTAAAAAGGAATGAGATTAATATGAATTTAGGACTAATCAACAATTTAATCCTGTCTGGGAGCGGACTTGTCCGGCCTCCACCTTGGACTAATCCGGTGTCCCTCTTCTGTTTCAGAAAGTTTAGTCTTCAGAGCTCCGGACTTGTCCGACGCATTGTAAGGACTAGTCCGATGTCGGTTTTGATGTTTTCCAGACTTGTCCGACGTTGTAGCGGACTAGTCCGATGTTGTCTCTGTCCAAATCAATTTACTTACCAAGCCCTAGACTTGTCCGGCCTCCAGCAGCGGACTTGTTTGAAAACCTTTCCGTTCCAAAATGGACTTGTCCGGCCACCTTGCGGACTAGTCCGGTCTTCAGAGTCCAACTCAGATTTTGTTTCCTTCCACATTAAGTTATGGGTAATTGCCTTAATTGGGCCCAAGAACTTTGTGCCCAACCCCAGAGGAGCCCAAGTGGACCCCACCATGGCCCCTTCGTTCTCCACAAAATTATACTCCAAATCCAACCCAAAACCCTACTACTCCACCCTATATAAGCAACCCAATACCGTCACACTCTTCACCACGTTGAGAAAACTCTCGCTACCGTCTTTTGCCGTGCGCTGTCGTCAAGAGAAGAGCCAGCAGCATGGAGAAGGAGGAGGATCAAGCAAGTGCGATCTTCATCAACTTTTTGACATCGACATTCTTCATCACCAAATCGTCCTCAACACGTCATTATCAACCCCATCAAGATTCAAGTTTTGCACCCAACTCTCGACCCTTGGAGCTCTAAACTCACCGTATAGCCTCTACATCCAATTTTCCACGTGAGTTTAACCCTAATTCTTGCTGTCCGGAAAAACCCTAATTTGCAGTTTTTGAACAAGGCGGACTAGTCCGGCCCTGAGACCGGACTTATCTGGCCTCTACAATCTATTGTTGCTGAATTAATTCCAATTTGACTCAAATCAACTCGAAACTTGTTCAAACTTGTTGAAATCCATTATAAGTAGTTAGTAAACATTACTAGTAACTCATTAATAATTTTTACCTCACAATTGCATCAATCATGCATATCATGGCATATTGAGTAAAATTTGAGCAATATTTGATTGTAATGTTTGTTTCACATGTTTGCCATGCGGAATAAAAGGTATTGCTGTAGAAAGTGCTTTCGAGGATCTGTAGAACTAGAACTTTGAAGCTTTCGATCCAAACCAAGCTCAGGAGCAAGGCAAGTGTCCTTGATCATTTTGATCCAGGTTTTTAATGTTTTGTTTGCAAAATTGCATGCCAGTGTCAAATTGATGGGAAATCCCAATTATAGGAGATTACCAGTTTTGTATGACCACCCTTGTCGCTTGAACACAATGTAGAGAGTCGGAAAGATTATTTACACTTTTTGCTTTGCTATACTCAATTAGGTTTGGAAAACAATCATATTGCTTAATCATGAACTATAGGACACATGAATGATGAGAATTGATAATAATGACCCTTAGCAACATGGAACCTAGGGATCTAAGCAAGCCGGTTCCATGGAATGGGTTGGACCATTTTGGTGGTTTTGCTTGCTTTAGATCTAAGGACCGGTTCATGGAGTGACCGTCCAGGATTTACAGTGTCACCACAGGGCCAAGTATGGGTGCAGCTTAGCTGACTAATCAGTGTGTTGCCATTATTGTTCGGATCATTTGGAAAGCTCGGGGAAGGGATAGTCAGTTGGGTTTGTAGTGATGGTGGGACTACCCTAGGATTTGAATGGCGCAAGAGGGGGCCCTTTGATGGATGTGCTCAGTTGGAGACATCACCACCAATGAAATCTCAGTGGGGTTCGGATATGCTAGTAATAACTTTTTAAAGTCTATTTTGTGATCTCTTGGCCACACACCAAAGGAAGTGTGAGACGGCATATTTGAGATTCGTTAGTCTTCGAAAGGTGATGAAATCACAAACTTGTGGGTAAAGTGGTACAACCTCAGCAGAGTGTTAAAAACTATCATGATAGTCGTGCTCCCGGTTATGAGCGACCTGGACCCTCACATGATTAGAGTTATGGACATTAGAATTAGTTTAATGGCTGAAATTGATATGGGAAATCGGTATTGTTATGGTAATTGGGTTTGGAAAATGAAAATGGTAATATTAGGTTGAATGGACAGTTATGAGTTGAATATGGCATACTATTGATGGTTATGGTTATTAATATTGGGAATTATGGTAATTGAGATGAAATTAACTGTTTTTGGGTTGTTAAGAGATTGGCCTAACTTAATTATCATATTATTGCATTTTTCAACTGCTTTGAATGTACTTTTATGCAAATAGCCATTTAATTATTATTCCTTGTTTAAGCTACATGTCATACTTTCCCACACTTGTTGAGTACGACATGTGCTCACCCTCGCTATTCCCCAACAAATTCAGTCGCAAGCGACAATGTGGAGTACCCAGAGGTCTTTGTGGTGTTCTAGGCGTGGGTGTTACTGTCAAGCTTGCCTGTGGAGTTGGTGTCATTAGTGTTTAGTATTTTCCACTACAGTCTTATTAGAGCTTGTATTCAAGACTATTTGGATTTGTAATAAGGTACTATTATTAATGTTTTGTTATTCGAGACATGGTTATAATATGGCTATCTTTTGTGAATCACTTGTGTATGTGTATTAAACATCCTGGGCACACATCTGCATTACGCTTGGTTCATCTTCGAAACCGGGTGTCACACGTCGGAGCTGGGAGGAGGCTCAAGAGCAGACTCTAGTGACCGTTTGCAGGAGGTCTTTGGGCGTTTGACCTCCTCTGAGGGTGGTAATCAGGGGGATGATTAGGACGGCGATGAAGAGGGTCATGATCCTGAGCGAGATGCCAAGCTGGCAAGAAGGGCAGAGCTAGATGATTTAGGACACCCCGATCACTGCCCCTTTAGGTAATATGTCTAATTAATTGATAAGTTCACATACCTTTTATATTGGTTTTCTTGTCAACTGATTAACTAATATTATTTTTACAAGTTGAGGAGACACCTTTTATGTAATCAAAGTAAAGTCGTGGACGAGCGGACGAGTATTAGGCCGAAGGGTACTAGGTGTTGGGTTGAGCCTTGTTGGAGTGGGAAGGGGCATTGAAGAGTAGTTAACACGGAGTTGCAAAATGCCATTCGGTTTTGCTTCTCCGGGATAGTTGAAACGGGCAGCCAAAACTTTGTGGCGCATAATTGGGATCACTATGTGCTGAAACCGTATGGCAGTTCGGGTACTTGTCAGGATAAAGTTTGGGAGATGTTATAGGTAAGTTTGTTTTCCTTGTTTCAATTACATTGCATCTTGCTTTGGTTGCCATTAATTGTTACTTGTATATAGGGTATCCTTCGATTGGAGGACAGCACAAGTGAAGCTTATGCAGCTTAGGTTTTCCAGACTGCAGCAAGAAGATGTACTAAGGACTCCTTCTCTGATGCACGGATCAAAGCTATGACCATGTACTATAAGATGGTGTTGTCCCAGCACATGACAAACAAAGCAGCAACCAAAAAGCACCTAAGTAAGGAGGAGTACTTGCAGAGCGGTGTGGATTAGATCTGTGTGGATATGGAAGCTTGGGAATGGTTGTGTGAGTACAAGGCCTTAGATGATTTCAAAATGTTGCTGATAGAAATCGAAGGAATCGAAAGAGCAAGCCTGGAAAGCACTACTTTGGGCCAGATGGATTTGTGCAGATGGAGCAAAGGATGGTATGAGTTCTTACCACCATACTTAGATTGCTTAAAATAGTTATATTGATTAAAATGATGGATGTTTGTATTGCAGGCAGCTGAAACTAGTGTGCCTCCTACTTTTTTTGAAGTCTACCTCAAGGGGCACAGAGGTCCAAACCCGAATCACCCGGAGCAGTTGTGTGACAAGGCATCAACACAAAATTTGGTATGTATGTTCACCATTTGTTATGTATATCCATCAAGTTAATTTGTCTTTTATTTTATCTATCCGTGAACTAAATGTATTGCAAAAAAAATATGTTGAGCGTTTAAAGAAAATACATGGAGATGACGTGGACTTCATCAGAAAGCTGTTGGATGTGGATGCCTCGTACAAAGCCGGCAGAGGTCTACCGCATGGGAGGTATGTGTAAAGATATTCATGGTTAATTTATAGGTTAATGACTATGGATTCTTAACACTTGCATCTTTAATAGACTTGGGTTGGGTGACGGGTTTGTGGAGTGTGCGGCTTATGCTAAACGTTGGTCCTGCACTGCCAGTTCTAGTCGGTCCCGTTCTAATATGGAGAATGTGCAATTTAGGGAACAATTGAGACGCATCCAGGAGCAAATGCAACATATGCATCAACAGATGCAGCAACATATACAAAATTTATATATGAATCAGGTAACATGTAATCTTAACAATTGCGCAATTTACTTGATTCAGTATTTGTATAGATCTACTTAAGATCTCATAAATAATTTAGTTGTTTCAGTTCTTGTGTCAAGGTAATGTTGGATCTCATATCGGTATGCTACAATAGCCTTAGTTCGACCCAATGTCGCAAGTACATATGTTTGTTTTGTTTGAGATCAAATAATGCTTACCATAATATCTGTTACATTGATTAACTGAATATTATTACTTGATGTAGTTCTTACCTCAAGGTGGCATAGGATCGTAGTTCGGTACACCTTGTCCTCCTGTTGGTCCCTCGTCACAGTTATAAGTGCATGTCTTATTAATTCGAGTTGCAATAAACAAAATAGTAATCATATTTGTCACGGGGTTCCAAGAGTGGTCAAAAATATTTTCCACCACCTCAAGGATTTATGTCGGTGTTGACCGCAAATCATCCAGGATGGCCACCATATCCGAGTGTTATCCTGGCGCTATCCTTAGGTCCGGTGCAACCTCAACTGTTAGCACCTTCACTCGCAGCGATATGACTTTTAAATCACTAGCTCTCATCAATCCTTAGACATAATCTAGTTACTTCTGTGAGTCTTCTTGTAACATATAATTCAATTATTGAATTTAGAGATTTAGACTTGTGAATTGTAAGTAACAATGTAAACTTTACTTGTATTTGTTTATTGCAGGGTTCCGGTCAAGGAACGTCTGATGCGTGTGATGGTTTCTTGATTTGAATAGCAGAGGTGCGAGTGGCAGACGTGCGAGTGGCCGAGGTGGAAGTTGCAAATGTGGGAGTGGCGGAAGTGGGAGTGGTGGAGCTTCAGACAACAACATGTGAACTTTGTAATGTGGTTTCCGTTTGTACATTAATTTAGGCACTTTAATTTGCATGAACTTTGTGAAGCGTAGGGGCATGTGATCTTTTCATCCAATGTGACTTATGTACTGCTGCTTGTGTGTTTGTATTTTAATTGTTGGTTGTCAATACCCTACATACTAGGTATCCCTTCGTACCAAAAGAAGACGCGTTGAGTTCCACCTTCTAGTATTGTGGACTTCTGGAGGCAACACATGTCCCACAGTGATGGACATGCCTCCCTCTTTAGTGTGGCTCCAGCATTGCCACATGTCCCGCAGTGCCAGACCTACCTCCCTTCTTAAGGGGGCTCCGGCGCTGCTCTGTGTCTGTAGTGCCAGACCTGCCTCTGGCTGAGGGAAGCTTTGGTGCTACCACGTGTCCTATAACACTGGACCTACGTCCCCACTAAGGGAAGCTCCGGTGTTGACACGTTTCAGGTGTCTGGATCTACATCTACAATAGGAGGACTTCGGGATCCTCAATGGCACTGACATTTAAGGGCAATAAAACTACCATTGCAAGAACTGGTTAACATGTCTTTAACTCTAGGTTAATGACACATGATCAGGAGGCTATTAAAACTGGTAATGCTGCCATCAAAGAACGTTAACACGCTATTAACCATCATGCCCGTAGATCGTGTATAGGGTTGTTAATATGACCGGGGCCACCTATCGGGCCCTAGCGCATTGTAACAGCCAGTCCTTGCCATATAAAAGAGATGCAATGCATGATAGAAAGGCATCTCATCTCATACACAACTAATCTCAGGCTTACACATTCTCATACAAACAACAAATATCCCGTGGAGTATGGTATTACGCTCAGGCGGCGCGAACCACTTAAAATTCCTGTATCACCTCATTCTTGGATCTTGTTTAGCGTCCCTCCTAAATACAAACCTCCGCGAATTAATTCTAAGTAGTACTAGGGGATGTGTCATTGCTACACTTCAATATTTGGCGCGCCAGGTAGGGGTCTCAAGATCTCCAATATGGTGAACTCTACTGTCGCGTCAACCAGACCGGCTGGACAAGCAGTAGGTGAAAATCCTGCTAATGCTCAGCAGTTGGTCGTTCCACCACCACCGCCTGCTGCAGCACTGAACGCTGCACAATAGGATGGTGTCTTTGTGTCGGTCATGGAATCAATCATCAACCTTGAGAATTCGCTGAACGCAACGTGGACTCTCCTCCAGTGCTGGGAGATCCTCCGACCGCACTGGAACAATGGTGTGCTGATGTTGAGCATCCGGTTGCAACCGCAACAGCGCTCAACAACCAGGGTCTGCCCGATGCAGGGCAGGCACCTAGCCATAACAAGAACTTATCTAGAAGACTTGATCCTCTGGCATCGCGGCACAGGAGGCGTGCGCCCTCCCGTCAAGCAACGTCACTTACTCCTTCTGTGCCTTATCGCACTCACACGGCGTCAAGGCTCCAACTCATGATCTCCTGTCAGAGCTCGACTGCCGGTACATGAGGCAGGATGGTGGCGTCAACATCGAGCGTAGTCACATGAGGCGACTTGCTCGTGAAAACCCTTCTCCTTTGGGAGTTGGAGGCGGATATTTAGCCCTCGCCTCACATATTCGCATGGAGTGGCCAGCCAAATTCAGACTGTCAACCCCGCCAAATTTCTTCAGATATACTCCACGCTATCCTCGTTGGAGGGGTAATGAGGCTATCTGTGCCAAATACTTCTCAGTGGCCTTAACCAAGACAGCAAGGTCCTGGTTCATGAGTTTACCACTCGACTCCATTTACAATTGGGGAGAGCTCTGTTGCCAGTTCACCACCAACTTCGGGAGCTCCTACACCCGGCCTGGCACAGAACTAGACCTCTTTGTCGTACAACAGAAGTCGGGAGAGTCACTGCAATCGTTCATCTAGCGATTCTCTTAGGTTCGGAATACCATCCCTTCTATCTCCAATGCTTATGTCGTTGTTGCAATCCGACAGGAAGTTCAAGAGAAGAAGATGTTGGAGAAGATGGCGACCAAAAATGCCAGTAGCATCACAGAACTCTTTAGCCTGGCTGATAAATGTGCCAGGGCTACTGAGAGCCGGGAGATGCACTCCAAACCAGCTATGGAAGCCAAGCAGTCGACCTCCAAAGCCGGAGCTACTGCTGTCCAAGTTAGTGGCAAAAAGAAAAACAAGAAGTCAAGTGGCAAGAACAAGACACTTGCTGGAGCACCTACTACTGCTGCAATGGTAGCACCTGGTGGCCGGGGGCCATGCCCGGATAAGCGACCTCGTCCATTGTCCGAAGATGGTGATAAGATGTGGTTCCCGATCCACAAATCCATGGGCCATAATCTTGAAGATTGTCACGATGTCAAAAAGCTCGCTAAACACCAAAGCAAGCATCAACATGACGCACCTTTCTGCCAGCGGGAAAGCAAACAGAAGGTTGCTAAAGCTTTGTCTGATCAGGAGCTAGGCTTCCAAGATGCAAAGAAGGTGCTAAAGGTGGTCTACAACCAGTCGACGACTCCGACACCAGCTCTGACAACAAACGTCAGAAGACTCTCCATATGATGTATGGAGGGTCCTGGGACATTACCTCTCGGCGCATAGTTAAGACTTTGTGTTGAGAGATGATGGCTACTGCTGCTCCTACCTCCAAGGCGAAGCCTCATCAGAAGTGGATGGAGACGCCCATCACCTTCGATTCTTCTGACTGTCCAAAGAACATGGCCGGAGCTGGGCATCTACCTTTGATGGTTTCTCCGACTAACAACAATGTTCAGCTATTCCACGTCTTTGTTGATGGTGGGGCGGCACTCAACCTCATCAGATTTGCTGCCTTCGTGAAGATTCAGCTCAACCTCTTAGACCTTATGCCCTTGTGTCCATTCTTCAGAGTGGGTCTGGGAGCTATCACACAATTTGGATCAGTCTTTCTGCCAGTTACCTTCGGAACTCTGAAGAACTACCTGTCCGAGAAGCAGATTTTTGATGTAGCACACATCAACCTTCCATTCAATGCCATCCTTCGACGGCCAGTCCTATATAGGTTCATGGCAGTGGCCCACTACAACTACCTGTATAGGTTCATGGTGGGGACCGCACTACTGGAGTTACAGAGTTGGAGAAGCTTCATGTGCTTGCAGTAGCGCAAGAAGCTAAAACCGACAAGGAGCAGACTGCTCGACAACCTTCGAGCTCGTGCCAACGCAGCTCAAAATCTGCACCCCGTGTGTAGCCAAGCGGTGACACCAATGTTCCCGTCAAAGTCATCCAAATCAGTTACGATGCCGCTCAGACCACTTGTATATCAGAAGGTCTAGGTCACAAATAGGAACTCGCGCTCATCACTTTCCTCCGGGAAAATGTCGACGTGTTTGCTTGGAAAGCGTCACATATTCCTAAGATCCCTAGGGAAGTGATCGAGCATACTCTGAAGATCTACCCCGACGCACGGATTATACAAAAGAAGCCACGAAAGCAATCTGTTGAGCGGCAAAACTTCATCCGAGAAGAAGTCAAGAAACTGCTTGACGCTGGGTTCATCCAGAGGGTGCATCACCCACGCTGGCTGGCAAACCCAGTAGTTGTACCCAAAGTCGGTGGGAAGCTTCGGATGTGCATCGACTACACCACATTATATAATGCATGCCCAAAAGACCCCTTTCCACTACCAAGAATAGATCATATAGTGGATTCTACCTCTGGCTGTGAGCTACTTTGTTTCCTAGACGCATATTCTGGTTTCCATCACTTCCAATGTCTAACAAAGATGAAGAGCACACTACTTTTATCATAGTAGATGCTCTATACTATTACACAGCGACGCCTTATGGTCTCAAAAATGCTCTCTCCACATTTGTGCGAGCTATGCACAAAACCTTTGGGGACTTATTCGAGACCTAGTGGAAGTTTACATCAATGGCATCATGGTCAAAGTGAAGAATAAAGACTCACCGTTGAACAACCTTCAATCCATCTTTGACAAGTTGCGCCGGACGCGCACGAAGCTCAACCCTGACAAGTGTGTCTTTGGGGTTTCCTATTGAAAGCTTCTTGGATACTTGGTGATGCACCGAGGAACTAAAGCGAACCCGGCGAATACAAAAGCCACCGAAACGATGCGGCCTCCTGCCTGTGTCAAGGACGTCCAGAAGCTTACTGGCTATCTAGCCTCCCTCAGCCAGTTCATCTCAAGGTTGGCTGATTGAGCACTTCCCTTCTTCAAGCTATTAGGAAGTCCTGACATTTCCATTGTTCCGAAGAAGCAGAGAAGGCCTTTCAGGAGATGAAACAGTCTCTTACTACGCTGCCAATCATGGTAGCTTCGGATCCTGGTGAGCCTCTTCTGCTTTACATTGCTGCAACGACAGAAGTTGTCAGCATGGTTCTGGTCACAGAAAAACCACACACATTTGCAAGCTCCTCTACAGAGAAGCTCATACCCCTCCGCGAGGGTCCAGAGCTATCTGGAGGAGAAGATCATCAATGTGAGTCTGGGTCCCAGCTCCCAGGCATGGATCCTAAAGGCAAGTTGTCTGTGGATCAACCTCTCCCCTCTGGGAGAGTTCTGACAGCTCAAGAAGAAGAAGGTTCATACCCTTCCGAGAGGGTTCAAACTGCCCAAAAACTAGTCTACTTCATTAGTGAAGTACTCCACGACACTAAGACACGGTACATTGAGGTGCATAAGCTATTATACGCAGTGCTTATTGCCTCAAGGAAGCCCTGCCACTACTTCCAAGCCCACAAGATTTCAGTGGTAACTTCTGACCCACTATGTGCTATTCTGCATAATCCCAATTCAACATGATACATCGCCAAGTGGGCTGTGGAACTGGCAGAGTTCGAGCTTGACTTCCAACCTCAACACGCCATCAAGAGTCAGGTGTTAGCTGACTTTGATGAGGAATGGACCCCATCTTCGTCTGGTCCGGGAGCTCTTGACCCTGAGGTGCCAGTACCTAAGGTACAAGTCTTCACTGAGCCCCACTGGACTCTCTTCTTCTATGGCTTTGTACAGAAGCAGGGGGCCGGAGCTGGAATTCTTCTCCTCGCACTGACCGGGGAAAAGGTCAAGTACATGGTTCGCCTTGACTCTAAGGCGACCAACAACATGGAGGAGTATGAAGCCCTCATCCTCGAACTGAAGATGGTGTCATCATTCAGCGTCCAACAATTGCTGGTGAAGGGAGATTCGCATCTCATCATCAAACAAGGCAAAGGTGAATGTAGTTGCAATAACCCTCAACTAGTAGTGTATCTTCTCGAAGTCCAAAAGTTGTAGAAAGACTTCGATGTCCTGGTCCTTTGCCATGTCCAGTGTCTCAACAATGCTGAAGCTAACGACCTCTCGACAAAGGCTTCTATCGGGGCTCCGGCACCTTAAGGAGTTTTTATTAAGAGATTACAAGCGCATGCCGCTCAGCCTGCCGAGCTGAGTGATGGGGGCAAGACCAGCACCCCGAAGCTGGCAGTCCTGATGGTCCCATTACCATAGAGTCCACCAAGGATCGTAGGCGCTACTAGAAGCTCCGAGCAACGTAGCGCGCAAGATCTAGAAGCTCAAGTTAGTCCCGATGCATGGATCTCGGAGATCTGAGACTACATGAAAGACAACATCCTTCCTAAAGATGGTGTTTCAACTGAATGGACAGTCAAATTGGCTAAAAGATACACGTTGGTAGAAGATCAACGTGGCACCAATGGCATCCTATTGTGGTGCATTTCCCGGGGAAGAAGGTTGTGAGCTCCTCACAGAAATCCATGGAGGCAAGTGTGGGAATCATGCATCATTCCGCACGCTGGTTGGTAAAGCCTTCTGGAATGGTTTCTACTGGCCTACAGCACTCCAGGATGCAGTCGAGCTGGTCAAGATGTGTGAGGCATGTCAGTTTCATGCCAACCAAATCCACACACACCAGCGCAGTCACTGCAAATGATTCCTCTCTCATGGCCATTCGCTCTATGGGGGATGGATATTTCGGGACCTTTCCCAAAAGCTGCCGGAGGGTACCGGTATCTCTATGTTGCCATAGAAAAGTTTGTGAAGTGGCCGATAGCAACTCCAGTTGTAACAATCACCAAGTAGACAGCTATCAAGTTCTTGAAGTCCATAGTCTGCAGATTTGGAGTTCCAAACAAAATTATTACTGATTATGGGACCCAATTTACCATTGCAGCATTTCAAGAGTGTTGCAGAGACCTCGGCATCAATCTCAGCTATGCATCAGTAGCACATCCAGCAAGTAATGGCAAAGTCGAGAGAGCAAACACAGAAATTCTTAAAGGACTTAGGACCCGCACCTACGGACACTTGGAAAATCATGGTGCCAACTGGATCGAAGAGCTTCCGTCCACATTGTGGGATAGCCGGACAACACCCAGCAGGGCTACAGGAGAAACTCCATTCTTTTTGTTGTACGGAGCTGAAGCAGTCCTTCCTCCAGAGATCGTCATGGGTTCTCTCCGAGTTCGGACCTACGATGAAGTCGCGTAGGACCAGTTCCGGCATGATGACCTAGACCTCGCCGACGAGGTAAGATGCCTAGCAGCTGTCAAAAACACGCGATACTACCGGGCGCTCTAGCTCTATCACCAACGGCATGTCCACAACCGGCAGTTGGAAGAAGGTGATCTGGTGTTGCGTTGAATACTATCTCGAGAAGGGATGAACAAACTCTCACCCAGCTGGGAGGGTCCCTTCAGAGTCATCAAGGTTTCTCACCCCAGATGCATTCGATTGGCAATAGAGGATGGGACACCACTTCCTAATCCTTGGAATATAGAGCACCTCCGTAAGTTCTACAATTAGCACGGAGGTGAGTCTGTTATTGTATAAAGTATTTCATAGAGTCTATGAACAGAGTCGGGTTGGTCCAACATGTATAGCACACTTAACTTGGTCCTGTACTTTAAGTGTGTCCTTGCCTTCCCCTATTGTTTGGACCTATAATGAAATACATTTATATGAAAGCAGACTCTACATGCATTTATTTGTGCAAGCTCGTAATTTTTCCTTCCTTTTACCTTCTTTCCAATAGTGGAACTGTGCAATCCTTTTGGAATTTAATCTCTAAGAATTCACGTGATACTGTTTTAGTGTTACTGGTAAACTTTTTTGGGATCTAGTGTTAGTTGAATGGTCTACTCGCCTGAGAAACAATGCCAATGATAGGTCTAGAGTCAGCTAAAGACTTAGCCTAGTCCAACACCGTAAGTACGCCACTCTGCTTATTATGGTGTTGTGTCAAAGTAAGGTGGGTTCGGACAGCACACGGACCTATAAAAGAACAACCAGTATACTAAGTATATTGCATTGAGATGGTTAGGACCTAAATTTTAATTAAGGACAATAAGCCGCAACTAAGATATAGGCAAGAAGAAGCATTTTACTTCTTTTCTTGTCTCTCATGTGCAGGACAAATGATTTTCACGCTCGTTCTGGGAGTTCCGATGTCCCTAGGGGGCTCGACATCAACGTTTCACACGTTGATAATGGGCGCCACCAAAGCATCTAGCTCCAGCACCACCCAGGGGCCCCGCTGTCGACATTTCACACGTAGATGATCGGCACCGTCGAAGTAACTAGCTCCGACACCTCCCAGGGGGCACGTAGTCGATGTTCTGTATGTTGGCAAGGGGTTCTCGGATCTCTCAGAGGCCAAACTCAGATCTAACTCAGAAGTTTTAAGTTTGGAGCTACTACAACATCTTCAAGACATTGCCAAGATTCTTATGGTTCATGTCCTCAATCATTGAGCACATCTACCAGGGGACCAACAAGACTAAGGCAATGATAATATTGAAAACAAAAAAGGGAATATGAGAGGATTTCATTCAAAAGTGATTTCATTCAAAAGTTCAAAAGATTTTACAAGTTGAAGATACAAAGGGAAGAAAAAATCCTAGCTACTAGCTGGAGTTCCGCCGGAACAACGCGGCAACCTTCTCGGCAGCTCCTTGGACACTTGCCTTCGCAGCTTCTTCTGTCTCAGCTATGGGTCCATCGGTCATTGGAGCTAGAGACATCAAGAGGTCCCGGCTACGGAAGCAAGTCAGCACATATTCTGTGACTGACTTGGCTAGAGACTTCCCTCATTTTCAAGTTGGTTGCGGATTACGTCTTTCGGTCTTCCCAAATTGTCTCCTGCATAATTCAGAGTTGTCAAGGCTTTGTCCATTTCAGGCTCCAAGTCAGTCGTCTGGATCGGAATGAATCCTAGAGGAACCAATGCTTCTTTTTCTTGCCCCAGGAGGTTCCAGATCTGATGAGCTTCAACCTTCTGTGACGTCTGGAGCTCCTCTAGAGATTTCTTAGCAGGTGAAAGTTCTGCAGAGCCTTCTTTGAAGAATCGTTCGACCTCCTTGGCATGTTGCTGAATCTATTCAGCTAACTGCCTTTCTTGGTCAGCGATTTGTTCCTCTTGGTGGTTCAGACGGTCCTTCTTAACTGTTAGCTCCTTCTCTTTGGCCTTCACCTTGTATTCTCTAGCAGATACAACACTCTGACACTTGTTGACTCCCTCTTCTGCCATCCATACTTGGCGCTTTTCTCTATCGCACCAGGACTTGAATTTCTCAGCAAGCATTTTCTATTGACATGTCAAGGGGGATTTGCTCCGGACCTTCCTCAAGGTCTTTTGGCGCCTCCATGTATTTATGAACATTTGTCGGAGCCCATGGCACAAGCATGGACTCCAACAACTCGACATTAGCTGGACTGAGTTCTGGGAGCTCGTCAGAGCCCATGGCACTTTATAATGTTTGTTATGCTTGATTGTGATGTGATGCTTTAAATGGCTTATTTATCCCTAATATTCATTGCATTATCACAAATTATTAAAACATCACTTAGGCACCCCACCATAACATGTATATGTATGATAACTCTCTCAAATTCTGCATTCTTAATGCACACATTGAGGGGGAGCTACTCATACACACACATGTTATGAAAACCAATTAATATCCTTTTTTGTTGAAGCTTAGTGTGTTGTCAACAATCACCAAAAAGGGGGAGATTGAAAGTGCATCTAGGCATCCCCATGGGTTTTGGATGTTTGATGATGACAATTAAGCGACTAATAAGATCAGTTGATCTTAAGCATAGGTGTGACGATTGAAATGAGACAAAATCCCTCAAAAAGGAAAAGGTTGAAACAGGCGTCGAAGACTCAACCATAGAAATTAGGGTTTCTATTGTGTTGAGTTTAGACTAGCCATATCTGTGTGAGGGTGTGTGTGTCAAGTGCAATGATATCATCAAAGAGGGCTCAAAGTGGTGATAGAGAGAAAAACCTAAGTGAGAAGCCTTTGTGAGAGAATCCCCAGGAGATCAGACTTGTCCGGGGCCTAGGGCCGGACTAGTCTGGGTTGGCCAGATTAGTCCATTTTGGGACACACTAAAGGTCTTTGTTCCAGTTCGAACTTTTTTGTGTGGCTACGGACTAGTCCGTTCGGCCTTGGTGACAGTTTCTGGAGCTAAGTCTCAGGAGACCATACTTGTCCACCACAGAGGTCGGACTTGTCCGAACCCCCAGAGTAGTCCCTTTTGAAACGGACTAAAGGTTTCTATTCCATTTCAGACTTGTCTGTTTGGGTACGGACTAGTCCGTTCTGTCTTAGTGTGAGATCCCGAAGCTAAGTTCTGGGAAGCCGGACTTGTCCGCCTCAGGGGTCGGACTAGTCCAGGCAACCCCAGAGTAGTCCGTTTTCAGCCGGATTAAACTTTCTGTTCCACTTTAGACTAGTTCATTCCTGGTCGGACTAGTCTGGGTTGCCATGACCGTTTGAAATTAAAATGTTTGGTGGGGATGTCACCTCTTTTGTTGAGTGTGACGTCGAGTTGTTAGTGGTCCCAAGGGGCCAGACTAGTCCGTGGTCAGGGACCGAACTAGTCCGGACTTTGGCGGTTGCAACGGTTAGTTGTTGAGACCTCTATAAAAAGGGGACCTCCGGCTCCCATTTGAAAAATATGGAACCCTAGCGCCACCACAACCATCCTTGAGCCTTCCAAAACCTTCTACTCAGCCTACTTGCCCTCTAAGACCAAATCTTGAGAAGATTAGGGTTTGGGAAGGAGAGTGAAGGAAGATCATCGTGCTTTGGCACTCGGTTTTGTGGCTTGTGTGAGTTGAGATTCGTGTGCTCCTTATTGTATTCATTTGTGGGAGCCTCAACTTGTGAGCAGCCCCAAAAACTCAGTGATTACCCCTTCTGATAGTGGAAACCAAGTCGGCCATTTGTGGTGGCTTGGTGATAAGAGGGTCAAGTGAGACCCGGTCCTTGTGTGGACTTCTCGACGTGGATGTAGGCTTCTTTGTGGAGCTGAACCATGGGATAAATCGTGTCTCTCTTCTCGCTTTACTTTTCGATATTCACTAGAATTGTTTTTAGGGTTCATATCGCTCTTTGCATTATTCTTCATTAAAATCTTGCAACCTAATTGTTTACATTTGTTAATCTAAGTTGCATTAGGTTACATTCGTCGACCTAAATTCCACAAATAACTTGTAGAGATCAAGCTTTTAGGTTTTCACCACGTGCTGAGCGGATTAGTCCAGCCCAGACTAGACTAGTCCAGCATCAACGTTTTAATCTCGTTTGATTAAATAATTTCAGGTCATATTGCCTATTCACCCCCCCTCTAAGCGACTTTTTGTTTGTATCAGAGCAGGTCTCTCCAGCAAGAGTCTAACAACTCGGGGAGGAGATGGCCAACAAGGGTGATAACCAAGTGATCATCGACGATGACAAGATGAAGAACGTCGTTGTGCTTCAAGATGATCCCAATGACGACGAGGAAGTGCATCTACTCAAGGCACAACTTTGTGAGAAGCTGAATCTTCCCAAGAAGGAGAACAATGGCGCCAATGGGAGTGGTTCAAAAGACTACTCCCGATATCCTTACAATTATGAGCGATTAACTTCTAGCAATCATTATTTATGTATCTATTGGGAAACCTCCCCAATTTGATGGAAATGATTACTCTATGTGGAAGCATAACATGAAGATGCATCTCATTTCCTTAAACCCTAGCTTGTGGCAAATTGTTTTGACAGGTGTTCATCTTCCGAAGAATGAGGAAGACGTTACCCCGGAGCAAGCCATCATACTCCACCGCAATGCTTAAGCAGTTGGAGTGATCACCTCCTTCTTGACTCGAGAGGAGTTCAACTGAATTGATGGGTTGGAGGTGGCCAAGGACATATGGGACACGCTCAAAACGGCACGTGAGGGCAACCGTGTCATCAGGGAGGTGAAGATCGAGATGATCAAGGGAGAACTTGGGAGGTTCACTATCATGGATGGTGAGACCCCCCAAGACATGTACGACCGCCTCAAAGTCCTCATCAACAAGAGCTGCTCTTATGGATGCACTCGATGGACGGACCATGAAGTGGTAAAGAGGATGATTCGGCATTCATGCCACGGAATGTTGCTCTTTGCTCCTTAATTCGTGAGAGTCCGGAATTTCACAAGATGACTCCGGAAGAAGTGCTAGGGAGAATAATTAACAGTGAGATGTTGGAGCAAGAGGCCATGTTCTACAACAACCTCCAAAAGCTCACCTCCTCCAAGAATAAAGATGTTGCATTCAAGGCAACATCATCAAGGTCTCAAGAACAAGAAGAAAGTGATGAAGAGAGCCTCAACACCGATGAGGAGGAGGCGCTCTTCATCAACAAGTTCAAATGAATATTGAGAAGGAGGAGGGGAAGCTATCATCATGAAAGCAAGAAAAAGGACAAGTCCAGAACAAGAGCAAAGAGGGCCTCTTATAATTGTGAGGAATGTGACCACTTCATTGTGGATTGCCCACATGAAGAAAACAACAAGAAGAAGGAGGACAAGTCCCAAGACAAGAAATACTTCAAGAAGAAGAAGCAATCGGGACAAGCCCACCTCGGGAAGGAGTGGGATTCAAATGAAGACTCCTCCGATGAAGAAGAAGAGAAGATGGCAACAATTGCCATGAAGAGATCAACCATGGAGAACAAGCTCTTCCCCAACTTGGAGAGCTCAAGACCAACATGCCTCATGGCCAAGGCGGGAAGAAAGAAGGTTAAATCTAAACCACTTTATTCAATTTCATCACTCGATAATTTTGATAGTGGTAGTGAAAATGAAGACATGCTTAAAGATATGAGTAAGAGTACAATGAAAAGAGTGGAGATATTGTCAGATGAGATATTCGAGAAGGAAGAGCTCATCAATCGTCAAGAGGACATGCTCATACAACAAAAGGAGAGATGTCAAGAGTTTGAGGAGCTCTTGGAGCTTGAAAGAGAAAGAAGCAATGCACATGAGCGTGAACTTGCTTTGAGCAAGGAAACTTTATCAAATCTTGAGAAGACTACAATTGTGCTAAAGGATGAACTTGTTAGCTTCACAAAAAATAACAAGACTCTAGAAACACAAGTGGAGTCTCTCAAGGTCAATGCACCTTCTTCCTCTAAAAGCTCACCTTCCACAAATTTCAAATCTGGAACACCTCAAGCTTGCAAATGCTCTAACTTGATCCTAAAACGAAAAGATGAGCTTAAAGTGGCACAAAACAAGCAAGCACCAAAAGGTGGCATCTTTGACAAGGAGAAGATGATGTATGCACGTAGTGCATATACCAACACAAGACATCCTCTTCTCAAGGATGATCTTGCCTTTTCTAGGGAGAAGAGGCAAAACACCAAAACTCCCAAGAATGGCAAAGGCTTGATTGTTTTTGTCAAAGGAGGTTAATACAACAATGACAAAGGAAAGAACATTGCTACTTAAAATGACATGCCTAAAAAGGAACCTCATCCATTATTCCATGACATTGATGCTTCATATGTTTTGTTAAGGAACAAGTTTGGAAAGCCTTATGCTAGGTATGTTTGGCGACACCGCAAGAGTCCAAAACCTTGTGTGTAAGTGCCCAAGTGCCTCTTGACTAATATCAAAGGACCCAACACCGCTTGGGTACCTAAAGCCAAGGCTTAACTCTATTTTGTAGGCATACTCCTCCGGTAGAACCAAGTGGGTCCTTGATAGTGGATGCACAAATCATATGACCAGAGAGAGAAAGATGTTTGTGGAGTATGAGAAAAATGAAGATCCAAGTGGGGGAATTTAATTTGGGGACAATAGCCAAGGGAAAATTCTTGGCACCGGTAAAATTTCTATATCTCCTAATCACACTCTTTCCAATCACTATAGGAAAACGCATATAGGGCGTCGGCCCTGTAAACGTCGGTTGTGCACTAAAACCGACGTATATAACCTGTGAACGTCGGTGGGCCGATGCATATAGCCGACGTCACTAATTTGACGTATTTATCATTTAAAAGCGTCGGTCCCGACGCTCTTAGGGACTTAAAGCTGTCGGTGAGGTCGGACTGATGCACATATATTTAAGACTGTCAGCCGAGGAACCGACGAATTTAAATATTATAAACGTTGATTTCTGGGTCAAGATGACGGCCTTAAAGTCCGTATGACCGTCGGCCAGTTTCGAACCGACGGCCTTAAGGTCATTATGACCGTCGGCTGGGTTGAAACCGACGGTTTTAATCGTCTTATGACCGTCCGCCACGTGGAGAACCGATGGCCATAGTACTGAT
This sequence comes from Tuctoria greenei, assembly GCA_036927565.1. NCBI lineage: Eukaryota > Viridiplantae > Streptophyta > Magnoliopsida > Poales > Poaceae > Tuctoria > Tuctoria greenei. Next base: position 87,076,022 of record JAYESD010000006.1, read on the forward strand.
ATGAGCGTCGGCCATCCTTAAACCGACGGTCTTACTTGTTTTTTTTTTCACGCCGTATTCTCTACCTCCCCGACTGGGGAGCCTCCGGCACATACAGCCATTCCAGGCATAACAGCCATTCCAGATTCAATATACCAGTTCAGTACAGCAATTCCACAATCTATACAGCAGTTTTAATCACAAATTTCCATACAACAGTTTTAAACATAGATTCCATACAGCAGTTTCAATTCCATACAGCAGTTTCAACATTCCAAACATACAAGTTCTCAAACATAAGATCCGCACAACATTGTATTAACTCGAAACATCACAAGCAAAGATAGTAAACAACCGTGAAGATCAATCCGCATGCATGTTGTGAGAACTTCCGCCACTCGTTCCTCCACCACTCGCACCCATGTTGTTCAAATTTAGAAAATCATCACAACCATCAGGTGTCACATGATGAGAATCCTACAAAAACACATTCAAATTAAAGCTTACATCAGTAAAAACGATTTCGCATGTCTCGATATCAAAGTAGGGCGCTACTTCACTAATATGTTATAAAACTTGCATAGCTATAAACATTAGTCTTAATTTGACTTAGATTTGAGATTAGAAAATCGTACCACTGCCGCATGAGTTGCCGATGGCACGGGACCGGCTGGCAGTGGTAGAAAACCTAGATATGGTGGCCAAGCTGGAGGAGTTGCGCCCAACATTGATAGAAATCCTTGAGCTGGTGGAAATCCTTGGCCACTCTCGGAACCCTGTGACAAATATTATTACTATTGTCTAGTGTTACTCGAATGAATAATACAAGAAGTCGAAATTATACCTGTGACGATGAAGCAAACAGAGTACGAGAGCACCGAACTGCGATCCAATTCCACCATGAGGGATAAACTGCATCAAGTAAAGGGAACATATATGCATCTCAGTTCTTCTTTTAATTCTCTTTCCGTATTAGACTCGGACCTACTAGAACTGACGCTAGACGACCTTCGTCTAGCATAAGCCTTGCGCTCCATGTACCCATCACCCAACCCAATTCTAGAAAATATGTAAGTGTTATGAATTGATAGTCATAAACATATAAATCATTAATGTCTTTTCACATACCTCTCATGCGGTAGACCTCCGCCGGCTTCGTACGCTACCGCCACATCCAAAGGCTCTCTGACATAGTCTGCGACATCTCCATGAGTTTTCTTAAAACACTCGACATATTTTGCCTGCAATACATTAAAATAACAGATAGGTCTAGTACAAGATAAATTGTCTTCATGAACACATGTAACAAATAGTGAATATTCATACCAATTTGTGTGTCGATGCCTCGTCACACAGCTGCTCCGAATGATTTGGATCTCGACCTCTGTGTCCCCTAAGATAAAGCTCAAAAAAAGTAGGAGGCGTCCCAGTTTCAGCTGTCTACAATACAAAACTTCAACATTTCAATCAATACAATTTTTTCCAAGTAAAGTATGATTGTAAGAATTCATACCATTCTTTGCTCCATTCGCACATATCCATCTGGTCCATAGAAGTGCTTTCCAGGCTTACTCTTTCGGTTCCTTCGATTTCTGTTAGATTTCGTTTTGAACTCATCCGACGCCCAATACTCGCAAAACCACTGCCCAGCCTCCATATCTGCGCAAATCCAATTGACACTACTCTGTAAGTACTCCTCCTTATCTAGGTGAATTTTAGCTGCATATTTATTTGTCATTGGCTGCAACAACACCGTCTTGTAATACACAGTCACGGCGTTGATCCGTGCATTAGAGAAAGAGTCCTTGGTACGTCTTCTAGCTGCATTCTAAAAAACGAAACTTGCATAAGCATCACCCGTACCCTCCTCCAAGCGAAACGAACCCTGCATATAAGTAAAAAATAATGTCATCCAAATGAAGAAGCAATGTGATTAAATCGATAAGAAGAAACTTATCCAAAATATATCCTGAACTTTATCATGACAAGTACCTCTGTCATACTATTTTAGCGCATAGTGATCCCAACTATGTGCCACCTTTCTTTGGCCTTCCACTAGAACCATACCGGGAAAACAAAAGCGAATGGCATTTCCCAACTCCGTGTTGATTACCCGTCGATGCCCCTTGCCACTCCAACCAGGCTCGATCCAGCACCTGGTACCTTTTGGCCTAATAATTGTCCGCTCGTCATGGCTTCTAGCTGAATTACATAAAAGATGTCTCCATAACCTCCACAGAGAATATTAGTTAATTAGTTGACAAGAAAACAAATATAAAAGATATTTAGCTTATACATAAATCTAAAATAATACCTAAAGGGACATCGATCAGGCTGCCCCAACTCAGCTACCTCTACCGCTCTTGCCAACCTTGCATCTCGCTCCGGATCATCAACCTCCTCTTCATTCTCGTTGTCCCCCTCAGTGCCACCCTTAGAGGAGGGCGACTGCTCAAGTACCTCCACCCTAGAGCCTGCTGCTGAGCCTCCTCCCTACTCGAAGCCTCCTCCCTGCTCGAAGCCTCCTCCCTGCTCGAAGCCTCCTCCCTACTCTACGCCTCCTCGCTGCTCGAAGCCTCGTCCCAGCGGTGCCTCCTCCCCGTACAACTCCTTGTACGTGGGGCACCGATCAAGCACTCTCGTCTCCACCCTCGAGTCTGGTGTTGAGCCTCCTCCCTACTCTAAGCCTCCTCCCTGCTCTGCCACATACTCCAACAACTCTCGTCTCCTCCTCCGTGTACTCTCAGTAGTACCCTGCAAATGCAAATAAAAATGTAACACATAATAGATAAATAATTACGATATTGAAATAAATTTAAAAAAACCAATTACCTGAAATAAGCCTGTTTGGTCTGAACCAGTACTAGGCTGAGACGTGGAAGACGAAGGTCCACTATTTTTCTTGCCCTTCTTACCAAATACTAAATTCTTCATCATCTACACAAATTTAGACAAATGATTAGTATACAAGAATATAAAACACTAAGATTTTACGTGCATACGAGGATATAAAAGAATGCATACACTAACAATTAGAAATCATCAGCATCATAATCTGCTTCTATCACACGTGCATTAAGATGCTCATGTATCTCTTGCTCCATCTTGTCTTCAAACTCATCTTCACTCTCTTCCTCAAATCTGACATGCTCTTCCATATTCCTTTTGTGTGTTTCAATAATTCTTTGTGATTGTCGAAGACATTTTCTGGAAGGGCCAACTTGTTCTTCAGACATTAACTCTTGGGTACCTCTATTTATTTCCGCGAGTTCTATCTCACAAGATATCCTAAAATATTCTACTTCCTCGACGTCATCTTGATAGACAGTGTCACCATCATCTTCTTGACTCTCGTTGTAACCATCATAGCGATGAGGGTGCACTTCATGATTCACTTTATATACTACCCACCAGTTTTTCAAACTTGGGTGAGGATAACTTAAATAGTACACTTGTTCGACTTGACTCGCAAGCACAACATTATTGTTAAGAGTTGTGTACCGTGAGTTATGGTTGACCTCCACCATTCCAAAATCATCCACTTGAGTTCCCGATGTCGGATCAAACCATTGACAGTCAAAAATGACAAGTTGAAGTACTTTTGGACCGCCAAATGTGTACTCAATTATTTTTTGAAGAACTCCGTAGTATTCTTTCACTTCTCCACTACCTTCTGCAGCTGCTATCATTACTCCACTGTTTGTAGTGGCAGCAAGTGGGCGGTTTGCTTCTAAACTGGCCGTCCAAAAACGGTATCCATTGATATCGTATTGTTTAAATTCATTTGCTTTCAATTCACCATGCGACATTTGTTGCAAGTCATCAGAGATGTTGACATCATCCATACACTACATAAATAAGCAAAGTTAGAATATTACGATAGTCACGTGAACTATGATTGTAAGAAAATAGACGGATAAAGAACTTACATGTTCACGAAACCAGTTCACAAAGTTCAGCCCACCTTTTATGCCCTTTTGACGTAACTTATCTAATTGACTTTGTGTAGGTTTCCGTGGAGATGTCCAATATAGCTTGTCAAACATTTTAAAATATGGCAACACTTCCTCCATGTTGAAAAATATATAAAGCATCGTGTAGTTTCTCTCTTCTTTCGGAATATGATGAGAATTAGCAGCCCCAACACACATTCCCTTCCAATGAGAAATCGGAAGATCACTCGTACTATGCTCCTCTACATTATGATATCGTGTTGTAGATGCATTCACATTGTTGGCACGTGAAAAATATCTGCTAGAGAAGTTAATAATCTCTTTGAATGCAAATGCCTCTGCAATATAGCCCTCAACTCTTGCCTTGTCATGCATTGTAGCTCTAAGTTTCTTCAATTCTCTTTCTTGGCTATACATCCACCTAAATTGTGTAGGACCTGCTACCAATGCTTCATAAGGTAAATACACCAGCAAATGTTGCATAACATTCATAAAACCAGGCGGAAACAGTTTTTCCATCTTACATACAAGCACGAAAATTTCTTTCTCACACTGCCACATCATCTTTTTTGACACTTCCTTAGCACATATCTGCCTATAAAACAAGCTAAGTTCGGCAAATATCTTCCACAAATCAGGTTTGAGGTAGCCACGGAACATTACTGTTACAAGTCTCTCGATCAAAATATGGTAATCATGGCTCTTCAACCCATTCAGTTTACCGGTGTTGATATTAACACATCATTTTATGTTGCCTGCATAGCGATCAGGAAACTTCAATGTTTTCAACCAACTAAGTATTTGCTTTCTTTCTTCTGGCCTGACACAATATGGAGCTCGTGGTCTACTTTCATTTCCACTAGCATTTGTTATAACCTCAAGTGCAGGACGATAAAAAATGTCAGCTAAGTCTTTCCTTGCACTCAAGTTATCTTTGGTTTGACCGGTAAAATCAAAACACATGCTTATGATGCTTTCAGCGACATTACGCTCCTGGTGCATCAAATCTATATTATGTGGTAAAAGCAATGCCTTTGCATATGGTAACTCCCAAAGAAAAGAAATATGGGTCTAGTTGTGTTCTTTACCATGACCTTCGAAAACACCTTCAGCGGACTCTTTTAACTTTGCATGCCATGCCGTTTTTTGTTCACCTGTCAATCGACGAGGTGGTCCTTCTGTAACCCTTCTGCCTCTTCGAAACGATTGTGTATCACTCCTAAAAGGATGGTTTGGAGGAAGGAATCATTGGTGGCAATCAAAGAAGCTGACTTTCTTTCCATACTTCAACCTGATGGCATCGGTGTCAGCCATACATATAGGACAACACAGTTGTCCATGGACTCACCAACCAGCCCAAATGACATATGCCAACAAATCATGAATAGACCATCGATACGCAGCACGTAAGGTAAATTCACATTTTAGATGACTGTTGTATGCCTTTACACCTTGCCATAGCTTTTTCAGGTCCTCAATCAACAGCTGCATAAACACATTGATTTTCTTTCCAGGATGTTTAGGTCCAGGAATAATGGCTGCGAGGAATATGTATCCTTATTTCATGCACATGTTGGGACGGAGGTTGTAAGGTATAAAAACATGCCAACAAGAATATGGGTTGTTATTGGTGCTGAAAGGAGTGAAACCATCTGTTGACATCTCAAGACGAACATTTCTTGGATCTGTACCAAACTCCGGATCAAAACGGTCCAGAGCTTGCCAAGTTGTGCCATCCGAAGGATGCGCCATAATATCTTTGTCATCACTCTCACGTATACCTTCAAAATGCCACCTCATCTGCTTCGCTGTTTCTTGAGACAGAAATAACCGTTTAAGCCTCGATGTGATAGGCATGTAACGTAATTGTTTAATCGGTACTTTTGTAGTTATTTCCTCTCCATCATCATTCTTACCCATCACATGTCTAGAGGCATTTCAATGTATACAATGAGTATCGTTTTCGTGTTCCTTCCAAAACAGCATGCAATTATTCTCACACGCATCAATCTTTTCGTAACTCATGCCCAGACCAGCCAAAATCTTCTTAGATTCATATATGTCTTTTGGCATCTTATTATTTGACGGAAGGAGATCATTGAACAACTTCAGGATACCATTGTAGCAATTCTTCGCAAAATTGAACTTAGACTTCAATGCCATAAGTCGTGTGACCGCCTGCAAAACGGTCATTTTGGTGCCCTCATACACTTTTTCATCTGAGGCGGCAAGAAGTTTATAAAAAAATTTCACCTCTTTAAGCAGTGACTCTTCTTCATACTCTCGACCAACATCTGCTATCATCTCATCCATACGATCTTCATCCTCATTTTCGTCCGACTCACAAGCATGATCCATCTCTCCATGCTCGCGCCAAACTAAGTAGTCGGGCATAAATCCGTGCTTGCAAAGGTGCAACTCAATTTCAAGTCTTTTCAGATGCAGACGATTCTGACACTTGCTACAAGGACACTTCACCAAAGAAGCACCACTAGCAAAAGCTTGGTTCATGAAAACATTAGCGACATGAGCCCATTCCATACTGTGACCACCAGTTGAACTCCATCCATCATACATCACCTTACGGTTGTCACCCATTTTTCAGTTTATACCTTCAAACCAGACAAATCATTATTAGTTTCATTGTTATGTTATGTCACGACCCCTACAACCTAGGCAGATAGATCCCAAACCCACCCAAGAGTGACCGAGCGAAGCGTGCTCATGATGAGACACATGGTCCGGATCTGAACGAAATTTCGGCAGCATAACCCCGCTGTTCTCCACTGCACGCCCGAAAATGGTGCAGCAGAGAACAACGGGGTTATGCTGTCGAAATCTCGTCCAGATCCAGACTCACGTCTCGTCACAAGCCACGCCCCCTCGGTCACTCTCAGGCTGTCCAAAAAGGGACAATTCCGAACCTGCACGTCTCACATGCCAAAAGCATGTGAAACGTGCCGATTCAAAACAGGTAATTAAATTCTATAGGTTACGTTGCTCATTTCCATTTTTTGATCATTTACGAGAGAGGAAAGAACGATACAGAGGGGGAAAGTTGGTCAGAGTTGAAAGTTCCAAGTCCAGGTATGCCATCCACGCTTGTCTTGACATCGTACACAAATGTGCTTGTCTTTACACGTACATTACAACTACAATCATACCGGAGCATTCATGCACAGATATTGAGTATAACAAAACTTCCAAATTTAGTATAACTAAACATTGAAGCATTTCAACATAATACAAAATTGAAATATAAATGCTTCAAGTTAATTAAAGTTTTAACATGTAATCAAGCTCGCATATACAAGATAACCATTGCTAATTCATACAATTTATTTGTCATATTAACAAGTAATCAAGCTCACATGATCGTATTAGTGCCATGCATTAATATCACCATGTCTATTTTCCACATTGCTAAGATCTTTATTTCTAATCGTCATTTGTACAAGTTAAAAGTTAAATAAAATTGGAACTGACTCATCAATAAATAATCATTTGTATATTTAGATACTATCATCTCTAGCTAAATAAGAACATTCACTACATCGCGAACACAACCGTCAATAAATATTCATCCACAATAAGAATTCATCCACAATGTAAGGAATCAGCAAGCTAGATTTTACCTTCGGGTACCGGAAGCGGTGCTGCTCGAGGACGGGAAGAGGGGTTCCGGAACAGCGGGGAGCGCTGCTCGGGGGCTTCGGGAGAGGTGATGCACGGGGCAAGGCTGACGGCGGGAGGCGGCAGCGCTCGTGGCGGGAGGCAGCGCGCCGGAGCGGGAGGCGGCGGCGCGGGGGATGGACGACGGTGCGCTCGAGCAGGAGGCCGGCCACGGGGCTGGGGGATGGCGCGCTCGGGGCGGGAGGCCCACGGCGCGCCCAGGGCGGGAGGCGACGGCGGGGATGAGGGGCGGCGCGGTCGGGGCGGGAAATCAGCGGCGCGGTCGAGGCAGGGGACCGGCGGCACGAGGAAGGCGGTGCGCTCGGCGGCGGGGGCGGCGGGCAAAGTGCACGGGCACGAAGGAGTTAGGGCAAAACTAAAAACGCGGTCAGCCGGGCCCACCTTTATGACCGTCGGTGTTTGTGGCCTGGCCGACGCATTTAACAAAGCCGTCAGTTTCCTAAAAAAAAAAGTTGACGGTTATAGTTATGGACGTCGGTTGTCTCAGTTGGACCAACGACCATAAAATAAGAACATCGGTCCATGTAAACCGACAACTATAGGTGAATTAAATGCATCGGCCCCGACGTCTTTAGAAACCCCGACCCCCATTTTCCTTTAGTGAATGTTTTACATGTCGATTCACTTGATTATAACATATTGTCCATATCACAACTATGTGACAAAGTTTATAATTTTCTTTTCACTAGTGAGGGTGTGACCGTCACAAGAAGAAGCAATGACTCAATTGCTTTTAAAGGTGTCCTCAAGGGAAAGCTCTATCTTGTGGGTTTCTCTGCGGATAAAGCCCAACTTGACACATGCTTAATTGCCAAAACCAACAAGGGATGGCTTTGGCATAGAAGACTAGCCCATGTTGGGATGAGAAATTTGCAAAAATTTCTTAAGGGTGAGCACATTCGTGGTTTAAAGAATGTGGTGTTTGAAAAGGATAGGCCATGTAGCGCATGTCAAGCCAGAAAGCAAGTTGGAGCTCAACATCCATCCAAGAACATCATGACAACAACAAGAAAATTGGAGCTTCTACACGTGGACCTCTTTGGTCCAATCGCCTACATAAGCATTGGCGGTAACAAATATGGTCTTGTAATTGTTGATGATTTTTCACGTTTCACTTGGGTGTTCTTTTTGCATGATAAGAGTGAGACTCAAGGTGTCCTCAAGAAATACTTGAGGAGAGCTCAAAATGAGTTCTCCTTGAGAAGCAAGACTATAAGGAGTGACAATGGCACCGAATTCAAGAACACTCAAGTTGAAGAGTTTTTGGATGAAGAAAGCATCAAGCATGAGTTCTCGGCCCCCTACTCCCCTCAACAAAATGGGGTGGCTGAGAGGAAGAATAGGACTCTCATTGGGATGTCAATAACCATGCTTGATGAATACAAGACGTCGTACCGGTTCTGGGCGGAAGCGGTTAACATCGCTTGCCATGACATAAATCGGTTGTATCTCCATCGCATATTGAAAAGACGTCTTACAAACTCCTAACCAGTAACAAACCCAATATTTCTATTTTTCGACTTTTTAGGAGCAAATGCTATATTCTCAATAAGAAACCTAGGACCTCGAAGTTTGCTTCAAAGTCCGATGAGGGTTTCTTGTTTGGTTATGACTCAAACACTTATGCCTATCGTGTTTCCAACAAATCCTCTGGAATTATTGAAGTAGCACGTGACGTAGTGTTTGATGAGACTAATGGCTCCCAAGTGGAGCAAGTTGATTGTCATGTGCTAGATCAAGAGGAAGCTCCACAAGTGGTGATAGGAAGGATGGCACTTGGAGACATTCGACCACAAGAACAACCTCAAGGCTCAAGTGATCATCCCACACATCAAGCAAACTCTTCCTCAAATAATTAAGCTCAAGACCCTCAAGATGTGCTTCAAAAAGATGAAAATGGAGGCATCAATCAAAGGAGAGACGAAGAAAGTGAGGAAGAAGATGATGAAGTTCCAAGAACTCAAGCACCACACTCAAGAGTACATCAAAGCATTCAACGGGACCATCCTGTTGATAACATCCTTGGAGACATCTCCTAGGGGGTAACTACCCAATCTCGTGTTGCAAATTTTTGTGAACATTACTATTTTGTTTTTTCTTTGAAGCCTCACAAGGTTGAAGAAGCACTACGAGATCCAGATTGGGTGATGGCCATGCAAGAAGAGCTCAACAAGTCTGAAATAAATCAAGTATAGGAGCTCATGAAGAGGACAAACGTCAATGTTGTGGGCACCAAGTGGGTGTTCCACAACAAACAAGATGAGCACGAGGTGGTTACAATGAACAAAGCATAACTTGTGGCCAAGGGGTACTCACAAGTCGAAGGTTTGGATTTCGGTGAAACCTTTGCTCCTATAGCTAGGCTTGAATCAATTCGCATATTACTTGCCTTTGCTACTCACCATGATTTTAAACTATACCAAATGGACGTCAAGAGTGCATTCCTCAATGGTCCAATCAAAGAAGATGTGTATGTGGAGCAACCCCACAGCTTAGAAGATCAAGACTTCCCAAACCATGTCTACAAATTGCGTAAGGCTCTCTATTGCCTCAAACAAGCTCCTAGAGCTTGGTATGGGTGCCTTAGAGACTCTCTAACTCAATATGGTTTCAAAATTGGGAAGGTCGATTACACTTTATTCACTAAGCATTTCAATGATGATTTGTTTGTTTGCTAAATATATGTCAGTGACATTATATTTAGTTCTACTAACAAAACTTTTTGTGATGAGTTTTCTGTAAGGATCGAAACGCCCAAGAGGGGGGGTGAATTGGGCTTTCTTTCAAATTTTAAGGTAATTAAAAACTAACGACTTAAAGCCCAATTCCCTATACGATTAATCTATGCAATCAACGTAAATTTTAGTTGCGGAATGAAGATTGCATAAATGTAAAAAGGAGGGAGAGGAATGCAAACGCTCAAGGGACACGGAGACACGAAGTTTATCCCGTGGTTCGGCAAGATCACGTGGATCTTCCTACGTCCATGTTGTGGCACCCACCGAAGGGTTCTGCCACTCCCAAGTCACCGAGACAAGGGGGTCTTCACTATTCTTCTCCGTTCGCCATCTCCGGCAAGGTGGAGCTCAAGCCTTGTACAATCCTTGATCTTTCAGGCTTCCACACACACCTTGGCAAGCTCCGGAAGGATCTCTTCAACCTCTCACTAGTCTAGAGACTCCAATCACAGAGAATGGACGCACACAAGCTTTTCTCTAGCTAGATCTAGCCTATACAAATGATCTAATGGGTGTAGAAGTGTAAGCTCTTGATCTTGAGTGCTCTTGGATGTGTTGTTAGCTTCTAAGTGTCAAGACTTCTCGTAATGACTGGTTTTGGGGGTATTTAAAGCCAACCTCCCCGAAATAGCCATTGGAAAAGTAGGCTGATAGAACTTTACTGTACACATCGGATGATCCGATGTCTCCCCCTTTGTTATCATCGGTCTAATTAAGCTGGTTGATGTCATGGTGTCAGATATGACCGTTGTTAGACCGATGTAGCTTCATCTTCATCGTCGGATGATCCGGTGGCTCTTCCTCCAGAGTTGACTCAACCTTAATGCTTACTGGAGTAATCAACCGATGTTTATACTTCTGTACATCGGATGATCCAGTGCTTCACTTGGTCCAATGATGTTTCAAACTGTACTGATGGACCGATGTAGCTGAGCCACACATCGGATGATCCGGTGAGTGCTTTGCTCTGAGGTCTTCTTCTTCTGTTGACACAACTCGACCGATGTAGTCATCTCTGAGATCATCGGATGATCTGGTGGGTTCATCTTGTTGACTTCGAGTTGTTTTGAGTTGTTCTTTTGGTATTTGAACATGGGACCTCTTTGACACTTGTTTGGATTGTTGTTCTGATAATCTTCAAGCATTGAATGATGTCAATTTAGAGCTTTCACTCCTTGTCTTCATGTGATTGATTTGAACTTAAGGTTGATTTTATATGGGTCTCCAATGTCATTTTGATTTCATTTGATTGAGTGATTAGGGACCTTGCATTCACAAATTCATTAGTAAAATCGAATGGTTGTCATTAATCACCGAAACCGTACCTCATGGGGGCTAGATGCTTTCAATCTCCCCCTTTTTGGTGATTGATGACAACACAATAATTTAAAGCGCAATAGTAATGAATTTGATGGTACAATACTCAAATAGATATGCAATGAATACAAGATAAGACACATTGACCTTGTAGAAATCAAATGAAATGGCGCGAAAAGCTTAATCGATTAATAACATAGGCAAATGTCACAAGTGGAAAAGTGCTTAATTAATATTACAAAAGTACTCAAGCACACAAGAATACAAAGAATATAGATAGAAATATAAACTCCCCCTGAGACTGAGATACTACTCCCCCTTACTCCTCTACCTCTTCTCCCCCTTTGGCATCAAGACACCAAAAAGGGATCCGAGAGCCTACTGACCCTGAGATCTAGGCGCGATGACGAACTGGTCACCGTCGCTGTCGTCGGAGCTGGAGTCGCCGGTCGCAGCTGCCAGAGCGGAAGGAGCTGGGGGGGCCGCTGTCGATGCTGGAGAGGAGGTAGCAGGTACAGGAGGCGCCGGTGGAGCTAGAGCTGGAGAAAGCTGAGCACTAACCACAGATGCCGGCGTTTGCTGGAACAGAGTCGTCGCCGGCAGAGGAGAGTGGATCGGTGCGCTGGGTGCCAGAGGAGGTGACATGCTGATAGAGGGAATCGGTGTAGCAGGCACCTGAGCTGCACCTGGAGCCAGTCCCAGTCCAGGCTGCTAAGGTGGAAGGGTGATCCCGGTCTGAGTGTAGAGGTTGGTGATCAACCCCAGGATCCCCATCATAGCCTACTGAGTCTGCTGCTGCTGGTCGAGGGTACGGTGGTGCATCTGATCGACCAAGTTGGTGAACCGATCCGTATCCTCTCGCCTCTGTCGGGCGATCTCTAGCTGTAGCTCCTGCTGCTGCCTCTGAAGCTGTGCCAGGTGAGCAGCCTGCTCTGCTCTGGCCTGCTCAGTCACTAGCCTGTCCTAGCGCTGCTGCTCTATCATCTGCTAAAGAAGTGACGACAGCTCTGACGGCTGTGACACCTGCGCCTCGGACACAGGAGGTGGTGTCGGTGGTGGAGCAGCTGAACCTCCTGCCTCTGCATCGTGCTGCCTCGGTGAGGGAGGAGGAGGAGGGAAGTACTCCTTGACACTGTCGTCTATATCGCTCTCGGACCAGACGTGCTGGAGGTCTCCTCCCTGAGCTTCTGCCTCTACTAGTCGCTCATCTTCTTTCTCTAGATCCGACCAGTCCTCCTCGGAGAGCATCGCCCTGACCTGACGCTCAACTGGACGGCCAAGGCGGCGGTCTCCAGGAGCCGGGGCACGGTAGTGTCCGAACCATGTCACACTCTCGTCAGAGAGACGGTCGTGCACGGTCGGGAACCATCATAGTAAGCAGGTAGTTGATCCAGTGCCCATATACTAGTTGCCTCATCATGCCCACCCCGTCTGTGATCACATCCTCCATCTCGCATATGAGGACGTCCACGATGTCGAACTCCATCCCGTTCATGATGTAGAACAGGAGAGTCTGCTGCAAGCTGGTGAACCCCTCCAAATAGCCAGACCTCGGCAGGAGCGTGCGGCGCAAGGCGAGGTGCACTGTGCGCGCAGCTGGAGTCAACAGGGTTGGAACCCTTGGCTGGTCAGGAGAGAAAGTAGGACCGAACAAAGAACGGATTTCCTCCAGCGGTAGTGCCACTCCTCCAGTGAGCGGCCTCCTCAGTGGATCTGCCTGACCGTAGACCCTCTCATGTACACAGGTGTCATGCAAGTCTACTCCAAGCAACTATCCCAGCGTCTGCCTCGTCAGGTGGTAGTGCTGACCCATGAACATGAAGTCAATGGATCTTCTGCCCTACGAGACATAGAGGGTGGCGTAGAAGACGCGGACCCAATCTTCCACATAGGCACTCCGCTCATATGCCATCAGCTCCACCAAGCCTCGGTACCTCTCAAAGTAAGGACAAATCTCCGTCTCTGCTGCCAAAGCTAGTTGTCCCCAATCCAGATAGTTGTGTTGGAACAGCTTGTGCCCTCGACGCCTGTAGGTCTCGTAGAGAGACGCCTGGGTGATAGTCCAGAAGCGACTATCCACCAAAGCCTCTCTAGGCTGCGGGTACCACTCCTCAAGCAGCACATTCCATCTGAGCTTGCGAAGCTGCTTGGCCTTCATCTTCCGGTAGTCGGTCAACTGGACACCTTCGGCGACATGGACAGTGGTGTCCATCTCGTACGTCGCACGCTGGGCCTCCCTGTCCTCACGACGGTCAGCGGCCGTCGGTCTCAGACGAGGAGCTGCCGGAGGATGACCCCCACGGGTCCGGGCGGAGCGCCGGCGGACGAGAGGCTCAACCGGCTCCTCCTCGGCCTCGGAGTCGTCGATCACAGGAGGCTGCCTCGGACGAGCCTCACGGATCCTTAGCGACCCTCCTCGGCCACGCTCACGCTCCTCGGCGGTGCGAGCGGCCATCAAGGCCTTCTTTTCCTCTATGGACAACTTCTGCTTCTTCGCGGCGGGCTCCGCGATGGCCTTGCCCTTGTTCTTCTTGTCGTGAGCCATTGCAATCGCGGAAGTGAGCTTTGACGGAGTCGGGAAAAGAAACGGTGACGAACGGTGTCGCGATCGGAAACCTTAGCGGCGAAGTGGAGCGGTAGGGTTTATGGGCGGTGGCGACGACGGCTTTGGTGGAGGTGGTGGTGCTGGTGAGACGGCGGTGGTGGTGCGGGTGGAAACGGGCGGCCCGAGGGGACTGCGGCGGCGGCGCCTAGGGCGACGGCGGCACGAGAGGGACTGCGGCGGCGACGCCTAGGGCGACGGCGGCGCGAGGGAGAGCGGCGGCGACTAGGGGAACTGCGGCGCGGTCGGCGGCGGCGTGGGTGGAGGTAGCAGCGCGACGAGAGGAGGTGAGGCGGCGTCGGGATCGAGAGAGGGAAGAAGGAGGCGTACGGCCGATTTAAATAGTGGGTCCCAAACCCTAGCCGAATTTTTAACATCGGATGGACCGATGTTAGACAGGATGTACATCGATCAAATGCCACAGTAAGGATATTCAAAAATTGCTGTTGACATCGGATGGACCGACGTTTAGGGTTTTGATCATCGGTCGAATGGCACGGTAAGGGTATTCAAAATGATGTCGTGGACACCGGATCGACCGACGTTGAATGGAATAGCATCGGTGGAGTTGATCATATTTCCAGAAGAGTGAACATCGGATGGACCGATGTTTTTCAGAATGAACGCGTCAGATCATTTGAGATTCTGACTGAACTGGCCCTTGAAGATTGAACACCTATTGGACCGATGAGGGATTGACCTGGACATCGGATAATCCGATGACTACAGAACTAAAACATCCCATATATGTCCTTTGACCAAACAACCAAGCAAAGAGAAACACATGTCTTAGGACTTTCTGGGCAACCCCTTACCCCTCAAAAAGCTAATATGCCAATAACTTGGCTAATCCTTAAAGCAAATGAAACACCGAGAAAAATAGGAGGAAAATATCCAAATAAAATGTAAGGCCCATGCTTTGTGAGGTAGAGTATGAAGACTTCTATCTCTTTGAAGCATGTTCCTCTAGGCATTAACGCACCTAACATTTTGTTCTTTCCACCTTATATGAGTTGAGATATTGCATTTCAAACAACTCTCTTTCTCATGAGGTGTGTTCCCCTTTGTGACAATCTACCGTATGCAATGCCAAACATTTTATAATGCAAGAAATAGTAAGTCTATATGGCAGGCATCATGCAAGACATAAAGTAAATCTATCTTGCCAAGTTTGAACCTTTCAAAGGCTTCTTCAGAGAGAGCTACTTCTCCAAGCCTTGGGAAACCCAAAAGAACCACCATCCCAAGCTAACCCTTGCTCACCCCTATCCTTTGAGAGTTAGGCAAGACCTATATGATATGCATTCTTACATGACTTTTGTTGCATCTAGCACATTTAATTCACTTCTTAGCCTAGAAAAAGTTTTCTCATCAAGTGGTTTAGTGAAGATATCCGCCAATTGTTCTTCGGACCTAACACCTCTCAAAGAGATGTCTCCCTTAGCTTCATGGTCCCTTAAGAAGTGATGGCGAATATCAATGTGCTTAGTGCGGGAGTGTTGAACGGGGTTTTTAGCTATCTTAACCGCACTTTCATTGTCACAAAGGAGAGGCACACAACCAAGTTTAATACCAAAGTCCAAAAGGGTTTGTTTCATGTAAAGAATTCGGGCACAACATGCACCGGCCGCAATGTATTCCGCTTCTGCCATGGACAAGGCGACGGAATTTTGCTTCTTGCTAGACCAAGATACTAGGGAACGCCCAAGCAAGTGGCACCCACCGGAGGTACTCTTGCGATCCACACGGCATCCGGCAAAGTCCGAATCCGAGTATCCCGAGAGGTGGAAGGTTGTACCTTTAGGGTACCACAAGCCCATACTAGGGGTATGCTTAAGATACCTAAGTATCCTAAAGACCGCCTTCTTATGCGATTCTTTAGGTGCTGCTTGAAAGCGAGCACATAAGCATACACTAAACATGATATCGGGCCTAGATGCGGTAAGATAAAGCAATGAACCAATCATAGAACGGTAGTGAGATTGGTCAATAGGTTTACCATCCTTATCCGCGTCGAGATGGCAATTTGTTGCCATTGGAGTGCTTCTTGAGCTACAATCTCCCATCTCAAATTTCTTCAAGAGATCCTTGGTGTACTTCTCTTGATAGACGAAGGTTCCCTCTTGAAGTTGCTTGATTTGGAATCCAAGGAAGAAGTTGAGCTCACCAATCATTGACATCTCGAATTCCCTAGACATCATTTTGCCAAACTCATGGCTAAAAGCTTCGTTAGTTGAACCAAAAATAATGTCATCAACATAGATTTGACAAATGAACAAATCTCCGTTGATGTCTTTGGTGAAGAGTGTGGTGTCCACCCTCCCGATCTTGAATCCTTGCATGATGAGGAAACCCCGTAGTCGTTCGTACCACACCCTAGGTGTTTGCTTGAGCCCGTAGAGCGCCTTGTGTAACCTATACACATGGTTAGGATTCCTTGGATCTTCAAACCCGGGAGGTTGTTCAACATAAACAAGCTCGTTAATGTAACCATTAAGAAAGGCACTTTTCACATCCATTTGATAAAGTCTAATACTATGATGTGAAGCAAAGGCAAGAAGTATACGGATGGCTTCTAGCCGGGCGACCGGGGCAAATGTTTCCCCAAAATCTAGTCCTTCAACTTGTGAGAACCCTTTGGCCACAAGTCTTGCCTTGTTGCGGACCACGACGCCATTCTCGTCTTGTTTGTTGCGGTACACCCACTTTGTTCCGATGACGTTCTTGTCCTTGGGTCGCTCCTCCAACACCCAAACTTCATTGCGGATGAAGTTGTTGAGTTCTTCTTGCATGGCCATCACCCAATTTGGGTCTTGGAGCGCTTCCTCAATGTGAGTGGGTTCTACACACGAAACAAAAGAGTAGTGCTCACAAAACGAAGCAACGTGGCGAGAACGTGTACTTACACCCCTTGACGGACTTCCAATGATTTGATCCATTGGATGCGCCTTGGAGATGCGTCCTTGCCTCATAAGTAGTTGTGAAGCACTTGGCGAAGGTGATGCGTGTTGCTCCTCTTGTGGTTGGACTTGATCATGGACTTCTTCTTCTTCTTCTTGATGTTGTTGTGCTTGTGAGTCTTGAGTCGGCAATGGATCATCCTTCTCTTCTTCGTCAACTTGAGGTGCCATAGAGGTGTTGTTGTTGGAACTTGAAGCTCCCCCTTGATCATGGCTCTCCTCAACTTCCAGCTTGATGTCTCCAATGGTCATGTTCTTCATGGCTTCTCGTAGAGGCTCATCATCTATTTCATCATGACCAAAACTCTCCTCTTGGGAGCCATTAGATTCATCAAACTCAACATCACAACTTTCTTCAACTAAACCGAAGGTTTGGTTGAATACTCGATATGCTTTTGAGTTTGATGCATAACCAAGGAATATACCAACATCACATCTTCTTTCAAACTTACCGAGCCTTTTCTTGCGGTAGATGTAGCACTTGCATCCAAAGACTCGAAAGTAGGAGATGTTGGGCTTTCTCCCAATGAGAAGCTCGTACGGGGTCTTTTGAAGTAGTCGGTGAAGATAGACCCTATTTGCGGCATGGCACGCCGTGTTGATTGCTTCGGCCCAAAACTTCTCCGACATGCCGTAGTCATCAAGCATTGCTCTTGCAAGAGTTATGAGAGTCTTGTTCTTCCTCTCAACGACACCATTTTGTTGAGGGGCGTATGTGGCCAAAAATTCATGCTTCACGCCTTCACGGTCACACCATTCCCCAATGTTGTAGTTCTTGAATTCGGTGCCGTTGTAGCTCTGGACCTTGATAATGGGAAGTTGGAATTCCCTTTGAGCGCGGTTGGCGAAGGTCTTGAACACTTCCGAAGTTTCACTCTTGTCACCTAAAAATAGAGTCCAAGCATAGCGAGAGTAGTCATCAACTATAACAAGACAATAGAGGTTACCACCAAGACTTTGGTATGTGGATGGTCCGAAGAGGTCCATGTGGAGTAGCTCAAGTGGCTTGGAGGTTGACACCATTGTCTTCATTGGGTGGTGTGAAGCAACTTGCTTCCTAGCTTGACAAGCGCTACAAAGCTTGTTCTTCTCAAACGTCACATCCTTCACGCCGGTCACCATCCCAAGCTTGAATGACTTCTTGAGTTTGCTCATCCCAATGTGTGCTATGCGTCGGTGCCATAGCCAACCCAAGCTTGTCTTAGTGAAAAGACAAGTGGTTAAGCTAGCATTCTTGTTGGAGAAGTCTACTAGGTAGAGATTTCCATGCCGAAATCCTTTGAAGACTATGTCTTGGCTAGTTTCACTACTCACAACAACATCATTTTTGCTAAATGTGCACGTTAGTCCAAGATCACATAGTTGTGCAATAGAAAGTAAATTGACACTAAGTGACTTAACATACAAAACATTAGAAATGGACAAGTCATTTGAAATAGCAATTTTACCTAACCCAATTACCTTTCCCTTAGAGTTATCACCAAAGGTGACTTGTTCATGATTGCCGGGGTTTTCTATGGTGGTGAACATACCATCATTGTCGGTCATATGTTGAGTGCACCCGCTATCGAGTACCCAATGCTTTCCTCCGGTTTTGTAGTTCACCTACACACATGAATTCAATTTTTGGCTTTAGGAACCCAAGCCAACTTAGGTCCTTGTATGTGTGATACAAGTGTTTTTGGGACCCAAAGTTGCTTGGGGAGCTTCCCCTTCATGCCCTTCATGTCTTTGCCAATGAACCTTGCCTTCACCTTGCCATGTACTTTACTCAAGAGATAATAATGATCATTGAAAGTAGATTTATAGTTAGTAGGCAATTTAGGAGAAGGTCGGTTAGGAAGAGGACACTCCCTTGTGTGGTGACCAGTGACCTCACAATGTTGGCAATAAGAGCCAACTTCCTTGATGAAGCTTGTTCTTAGCTCCGGTGAGGGCACCTTTCCTTCGTTAGGCACCGGGAAGGATCCAAGTCCTCTCTTGTTGAAGGCCTTTGCTTGTTGGAAGAGAATTTCCTTGTGTTTGACTTCTCCTTTTGAAAGTCTAGCCACACTAGTGCGGAGACTCTCAATTTCTTCCAACAAGTCCTTCTCCCTAGCATTAGCTTTCAAAGGCAAAGACTTGTTCAAGGCATTAGTGACATGAGAAGTTGTAATGGATATCCTATCATTAAGAGTTTGTTTCTTTGCATTTTTCAACTCTTGATCAAGCACGTCATGAGCAATGTTAAGTGTTTGATATTCTTGTGTTAGCTTGTTGTGCTCTTCCAAGAGAGTTTGGTGTGCTATGTTAAGCTCATCATTATCTAACTTGATTTTAGCATTTTCTTCCTCAATTTGCTTGACATGAGATTTGAGCGTGTCATGCTCTTTGAGTATGCTTTCATACTTGTCAAGCAAATCAAGGTTAGCACTCTCAAGCCTAGCACGAGTTTCTTCAAGAGTTTTAACCTTACTCTTTTCTCTCTTAATGATAGCATGATATTCATTTATCAAAGAAGTTAAATCATCTGGGGAAAGCTCATCATCACTAGAGTCGTCACATACCTTGGTGTTACCTTTAGCCATGAGGCACATGGGCGGTGGATGAAGAGGTGAGTGATCATTGTTGGCAATGGCGAGGCCGGCCAAGCTTTCTTCCTCTACTTCACTCTCTTCATCACTTGTTTCTTCATCGGTGACCCATTCATTTGCCTCACACATGAACACCTTTTGTGGGCCATTTCTCTTCTTTAGGAAGAGTCTTGCCTTCTTGCCCTTGTCTTGTTTCTTCTTCCCAAAGGCTCTTGGTTTGGGTTTGACCTCTTATTCATCATCATCACTTTCTTCAAGCTTGCGATGCTTGACCTTGTAGTTCTCTCTCCTTTTGTCCGGTTTTGGACAATCATAGGAGATGTGGCCTTGATCACCACAATTGTAGAAAGTCTTGCGATCGTCTCTCCTTGGTAGAAATGCTTTCTTTTTTGGATCAAAGGTGTATCCCTTCTTGGTGATCTTGGAGTTCAAGCGTGAGAACTTTCTCATCATCATCTTTGCTTGATACTTGCTCTTCTTCACTTGAGCTAGGCTCAACCACCTTCTTCTTCTTGAAGCTTGCTTTCTTGGTGGAGGCCTTTAGAGCAATTGTTTTTGAGGATGATTGCTCCATCATCCCAAGTACACTCATCTCATGAGCGTGTATCTCTCCAATGAGCTCCGAAACCTCAATGTGGTCAAGTGACTCCTTTTGGAGCATGGAGTTGATGATGTTGTACTTTGGCTTGGGAAGAAGCATGAGGATCTTACGGTTGATGAGTCCCTTGCCAAGAGACGCAATGTCAAGAGCATTAATCTCCTCAATAAGAACATTTAAGCATGAAAACATTTCATTAACATTTTCATGAGGAAGCATCTTAAATTCATCATATTTTGCTTTAAGCATGTGATATTTAAGTTCCTTTACACGAGATGAACCCTCATGAATTTCTATCAAACAAGCCCAAATTTCACAAGCCTTTTCCTTACTAGCAATCCTAGAAAAGACATCTTGACTTATGCACTCATAGATTGCATTCCTAGCCTTAGCATCCCATTTAATTTGATCACCAACATAATTATGTTCTCCAAACCCCGCGTGGGTCGCTTCCGATACTTCGGGAGCAATAGCCTCAAGGTAAGCGCGCATGCGTGCTTTCCAATAGGCAAAGTTCTCGCCCTCGAAGATAGGAACCAAACCCCCAACCTTGGCCATTTTAGCTCTCTAGCGGTGAAGCTAGAATGATCCTATGAGCAACCTTGCTCTGATACCAATTGTAAGGATCGAAACACCCAAGAGGGAGGGTGAATTGGGCTTTCTTTCAAATTTTAAGGTAATTAAAAACTAACGACTTAAAGCCCAATTCCCTATGCGATTAATCTATGCAATCAACGTAAATTTTAGTTACGGAATGAAGATTGCATAAATGTAAAAAGGAGGGAGAGGGATGCAAACACTCAAAGGACACGGAGACACGGAGTTTATCCCGTGGTTCGGCAAGATCACATGGATCTTCCTACGTCCACGTTGTGGCACCCACCGAAGGGTTTTGCCACTCCCAAGTCACCAAGACAAGGGGGTCTTAACTATTCTTCTCCGTTCGCCATCTCCGGCAAGGTGGAGCTCAAGCCTTGTACAATCCTTGATCTTCCGGGCTTCCACACACACCTTGGCAAGCTCCGGAAGGATCTCTTCAACCTCTCACTAGTCTAGAGACTCCAATCACAGAGAATGGACGCACACAAGCTTTTCTCTAGCTAGATCTAGCCTATACAAATGATCTAATGGGTGTAGAAGTGTAAGCTCTTGATCTTGAGTGCTCTTGGATGTGTTGTTAGCTTCTGAGTGTCAAGACTTCTCGTAATGACTGGTTTTGGGGGTATTTAAAGCCAACCTCCCCGAAATAGCCGTTGGAAAAGTAGGCTGACAGAACTTTACTGTACACATCGGATGATCCGATGTCTCCCCCTTTGTTATCATCGGTCTAATTAAGCTAGCTGACGTCATGGTGTCAGATATGACCGTTGTTAGATCGATGTAGCTTCATCTTCATCGTCGGATGATCCGGTGGCTCTTCCTCCAGAGTTGACTCAACCTTAATGCTTACTGGAGTAATCAACCGATGTTTATACTTCTGTACATCGGATGATCCGGTGCTTCACTTGGTCCAATGATGTTGCAAACTGTACTGATGGACCGATGTAGCTGAGCCACACATTGGATGATCCGGTGAGTGCTTTGCTCTGAGGTCTTCTTCTTCTGTTGACACAACTCGACCGATGTAGTCATCTCTGAGATCATCGGATGATCTGGTGGGTTCATCTTGTTGACTTCGAGTTGTTTTGAGTTGTTCTTTTGGAATTTGAACATGGGACCTCTTTGACACTTGTTTGTATTGTTGTTCTGATAATCTTCAAGCATTGAATGATATCAATTTAGAGCTTTCACTCCTTGTCTTCATGTGATTGATTTGAACTTAAGGTTGATTTTATATGGGTCTCCAATGTCATTTTGATTTCATTTGATTGAGTGATTATTGGGACCTTGCATTCACAAATTCATTAGTAAAATCGAATGGTTGTCATTAATCACATAAACCGTACCTCATGGGGCCTAGATGCTTTCATTTTCCAAGATAATGAACGAAAGTTTTGAGATGTCCATGATGGGGGATTTGAAGTTCTTCCTATGTTTTCAAGTGAAGCAACTGAAGGAAGGCACGTTCATTAGTCAAACAAAGTACACACAAGATACTCAAGAAGTTTGACATGGACAAAACCAAACCCATCAAGACTCAATGGGAACCAACGAGCACGTCGACCTTAATGAAGATGGTACAAGTGTGGACTAAAAGGTATATCATTCCATGATAGGTTCATTGGTTTACTTATATGCATCTAGGCCCAATATAATTCTAAGAGTTTGTATGTGTGCTCGATTCCAAGCTGCTCCTAAGGTGTCACTTGACTGTCATTAAGAGAATTCTTAGATATTTGGTTCACACACCAAGACTAGGACTTTGGTACCCCAAGGGCTCTAAGTTTAATCTTATTGGATATTCGGATACGGATTATGCAGGGTGTAAAGTTGATAGAAAGAGTGCCTCCTAGACCTGCCAATTCCTAGGTAGGTCCCTAGTGTCTTGGTCCTCAAAGAAACAAAATTCCATTGCTCTTTCCGCAGCCGAAGCGGAGTATGTCGCCGCCATAAGCTATTGTGCACAACTTCTTTGGATGCGACAAACTCTTAGCGACTATGGCATAAACTTGCACCATATCCCTCTCCCATGTGATAATGGGAGTTCCATCGAAATATCCCATGATCCAGTTGAACACTCAAGGACCGAACACATTGATATCCGCCACCATTTCTTGAGAGATCACTCAATCAAAGGAGACATAGTGATTTCCCATGTGAGAACCAAAAAACAATTGGCCGATATCTTCACCAAGCCCTTAGATAAGAAAAGATTTTGTGAACTTATGAGTGATCTCATTATCTTAGATTCTCGAAATGTGGCATGAGTCTTGCACATCTGATTGTTACTTGTACTTGATTCAAAATTGATGCATGCTTGCGAAAAACTCATCTTTCTCGATTTTCTACAAAACTATTTCAAATTATCGAATCTTTGTGAATTATGGTCATAGTTTGGTTGTTGATTGCTTTCTGACCATGTTTGCAAAGATTTTTTGTGAAAAACTAGTCCAAAAGGGTCAAATCTCCAGTGAAAACTCAATATATATGTGTTTTCAGTCTTTGGACCAGACTAGTCCGCCCCACTGGCCGGACAAGTCCGGAGTCCGGCTTCGTCGGGCTCCGATGGACAAGTCCCAAACAGACTTGTCTGTCCTCGGGCCGGACAAGTCTGGCACATCCGAGCAGTCCGGACCTTGTCCGTCCTCGGGCCAGACAAGTCTGGCACATCTGAGCAGTCTGGACCTTGTCCGTCAGTCGGACAAATTTGGGTCCTAGACCGGACTAGTCCGGCCCCTCAGGACTTAACCTCCCCAGGGGACCCCCCCCCCCCCGACCTCCTCCAACCTCTCTCTCCCCTCAAAACGTGAAAACCGCACCCCAAATCAGCAATTTTGATTCCATCCACCAAAACTGATTCCAATCCATGGATTGAAGTCCCAAGGTGCGTGAGAACTCTTCCTCAAGCATCTTAGGCCGATTCTTCATCCACATTTCGTCGATTTAAAGATTTGAATAGGTATTCTTGACCTAACCCTAAATCCTTCAAAACTCAAATCTTTTAGGTTTTTTAATAAAAACCTCATCACAAATGTTGTTCTATATGTCATTGTGGTCCTATCCTCAGAATATTGTGCCCGTATACATAGCTTTTGCAAAAACCCTCAAGATTAGGGTTCTTGCTGTGTGCACCGGACTAGTGCGGCTACATGGCGGACAAGTCCGGCACGTGTGGACTAGTCCGTTCCTTGGGCAGACAAGTCCGCAGTTCACAGTGAAAAACCCTAACCTTGATCGATTCTATAAATTCTAATGCAATATTCCACTTCTTGGACTCATATACTCTCTTGTTCATCTCTTCTAAGGGACAATGTCAAACCCTGATGAATCACCTCTATCCAATCATGTGCATGAGGCAGCGAGGCAAGAAACCTATCGTCGTGCTCATGAGGAGTGAGATCTTGCTATAGCCCTCCTCGAGTCGAGGACTGAGGCAAGGAAGGCCAAGAAACAGCATCGAGGGGCTCATAACTCAGCTGCAGTCGAGCTAGCCCCAAGGAAGAAGAGGCTTGTGACCATGGGTGAGAAAACAAGAACTCAAGAAGCTAGGGGGTCAAAGGACAAGGGCAAAGCACCAATTGAGGAGGCACCAAGGAAGAAAGCACCTGCTGTTAAGCAGTCAGGCAGTAAAGCTAAGAAGGGATCCTCTCAACCCATAGGTCCTTTGAGGATGTCCTCACCTACAAGAAACCCCAATCGCAAAGCTATTGTTGAAGCCAATATATTCAGAGGCAAAGGGGCTGAGAAGGTCAAACGACTCAGATTAATTGATGTGTATCAACGTGAGAAGCACACCGCCAACCCTCAACTTTGGTGTGACTTCCACTGTGACTATTACCAGACCGTCTACATGACGAAGCAGACTCTAGTGACGGATGCCCAATGGATTGATTGGGAGTATATGGCACAGAAGAATCACATTGCCTTCAATGTCGTGATTGAGGCCATAGAGCGCCATGGACTGAAGAAACTTATGGCATTCAAGTATGATTGGAATGTTAAAGTCATCGTGCAATTCTACTCAACCGTTTACTTTCTCAAGGATGTAGATCAAAGGATCACTTGGATGACAAATGGAGAGCAATACATTATTACTTATTGGGAGTTTGCCTAGATCCTTCATTTGGAAAGTCAACTTAAGAATGAGATTATCATTTCCAACCACAAGGCAATTGACCGTGATTTCTTGGATTACATGTATCCAAGTCATGCAGTTTATGAGGCAGGACACGTTTAGAATATCAAGCCTATTTACAGTGTGCTCA
Organism: Tuctoria greenei; assembly: GCA_036927565.1. Lineage (NCBI taxonomy): Eukaryota > Viridiplantae > Streptophyta > Magnoliopsida > Poales > Poaceae > Tuctoria > Tuctoria greenei. Next base: position 87,101,300 of record JAYESD010000006.1, read on the forward strand.
ACTGTGTTCTCAGGAAGACAATAGCCCCCAAGGATGGAGATGCGGGCATCATTCAAGGCAATATAAGACATTTAATGGTTCTTATTGATGGAGATGCCCGATTCAATGTGGTGGACTACATCTTTGATGACATCTTCAACATTTCTCACATCCCCAACTGATCTTGTGATTATGCACTATATATTATGTACTTGATCGAGAAGGTGTTTGGGATGACATTCGAGAAGGATGTCACTCATAGAAGACTTCGTCCTCAGATTCCTCCCCCAGAGCTTGTTGCACCAAGAAGGAAGAATGGCAATCCTCCTGCCTCCTCCTCTCATCCCGTGGCTTCTCCTCCTCTTCCTCCTCCACCACACTCCGGAAGTGGCTTCTTCAAGTGCTTCAAGGCATTTTTCACCTCTTGCCGAAAGGTGGAAGTTTGGACTCGTCGCATGGATATTCGCCAAGAGAAGTACCTCAAGACGATGTGCGACAAGCTCGAGGTTCCCATGTCTCCCGCCGCGGAGCGTGATGGAGAGTTGACTCTGTTTCCCGAGTTCACTGCCAAAGAACTCGCTCAATTTGGTGGAGTTGGCACCTCCACGGTGGCCCCCTCCAAAGAAGAAGACGATGATGAAGACGCCAAAGATCTGGAGGTTACGGAGAGCAACCATGAGCAGTAACAAGACAATGACGACGATGATGAAGAGTAGATCTTAGGGCTCTCCTCCTCTCTTTTCCTTTTTGGTGTCTTGATGCCAAAGGAGGAGAGATTGGAAGGGGTACTTAGGGGGGTACTTAGAGTTTTAAAGTTGGTGTCCCTTTTGATCCTACTATGGACTTATATTATGTTTTAAAACTCTTGCATTTCAATTTTGTGTAAGACTTAATCTATATTATGGGTTGTATGCACTTTATGATGTTTGCTATGCTTCATTTTGATATGATGCTTGAAATGGCTTATTTATCACTCATATTCATTGTCTTATAACAAATTATGAACACATCACTTAGGCACCCCACCATAACATGTATATGTATGATAACTCTCTGAAATTCTTCATTCTTAATGCACACATTGAGGGGAAGTTCCTCATACACACATGTTATGAAAACCAATTAATATCCTTTTTGTTGATGATTAATGTGTTGTCATCAATCACCAAAAAGGGAGAGATTGAAAGTTCATCTAGGCATTCCATGGGTTTAGGATGATTGATGATGACAATTAAGAGAATAATGAGCTGAGTTGATCTTAAGCACAGGTGTGACGATTGAAATTAGACAAAATCCCTCAAAAAGGAAAAGGTTGAAACGGGCGTCAGAGAATCAAGCATAGAAATTAGGGTTTCTATTGTGTTGAGTTTAGACTAGCCATATCTGTGTCAGGGTGTGTGTATCAAGTGCAATAAGATCATCGAAGAGGGCTCAAAGTGGTGATAGAGAGAAAAACCTAAGTGGGAAGCCTTTGTGAGAGAATCCCTAGGAGATCGGATTTGTCTGGGCCACAGGGTCAGACTAGTCCGAGTTGGCCAGATTAGTTCGTTTTGGGACAGACCAAAGGTCTCTGTTCCAGTTCGGACTTGTCTGTGTGTGTACGGACTAGTACATTCTACCTTGGTGAGAGTTTCTGGAGCTAAGTCCTGGGAGGCCGGACTTGTCCGCCACAGAGGTCAGACTACTCCGGACCCCCTAGAGTAGTCCGTTTTGAAACGGACTAAAGGTTTCTATTCCAGTTCGGACTTGTCCGTTTGGGTACGGACTAGTCCTCTGTCCTAGTGTGAGATCCTGAAGCTAAGTATTGGGAAGCCAGACTTGTCCGCCTCAGGGGCCAAACTAGTCCGGGCAACCCCAGAGTAGTCCATTTTCAGTCGGACTAAACCTTTACGTTCCACTTCGGACTAGTCTATTCTTTGTCAGACTAGTCCGAGTTGCCATGATCGTTTGAAATTCAAACGTTTGGTGGGGAAGTCACCTCTTTTGTCGAGGTGTGACTTCGAGTTGTGAGTGGTCCCAAGGGGCCAGACTAGTCCATGGTAAGGGAACAGACAAGTCCGGACTTTGGTGGTTGCAACAGTTAGTTGTCGAGACCTCTATAAAAAGGGGACCCCGGTTCCAATTTGAAACTCTGGAACCCTAGCGCTGCCACAACCATCCTTGAGTCTTCCAAAGCCTTCTACTCTGCCTACTTGCCCTCTAAGACCAAATCTTGAGAACATTAGGGTTTAGGAAGGAGAGTGAAGGAAGATCATCGTGCTTTGGCTCTCGGTTTGATCTCTTGCACTTGGTGTTGTGTTTTGTGGCTTGTGTGAGTTGAGCTTCGTGTGCTCCTTGTTGTATTCATTTGTGGGAGCCTCAACTTGTGAGAATCCCCAAAAACTCGCTGATTACCCCTTGTGATAGTGGAAACCAAGTCGGCCATCTGTGGTGGCTTGGTGAGAAGAGGGTCAAGTGAGACTTGGTCCTTGTGTAGACTTCTCAACGTGGATGTAGGCTTCTTTGTGGAGCTGAACCACGGGACAAATTGTGTCTCTCTTCTTGCTTTACTTTTCAGTATTCACTAGAATTGCTTTTGGGTTCATATCATTCTTCGCATTGTTCTTCATTGAAATATTGCAACCTAATTGTTTACATTTGTTAATCTAAGTTGTATTAGGTTGCTAGACATTGCATCTATCTTTCTCGGCCTAAATTCTGCAAATAACAAGTAGAGATCAAGTTTTTAGGTTTTCACCACGTGCTGAGTGGACTAGTCCATCCATGACTAGACTAGTCCGGCATCAGAGTTTCAATCTTGTTTGATTAAGTAATTTCAGATCGTATAGCCTATTGACCCCCCCTCTAGGCGACTTTCAGGAGCTGCTCTGACAGAGTTGCCATCAGCATGCATCAACTTTCTCGTCCGACTCGAGGTGTTGACGAGCTCTTTGCCTTTGCCCCGACTTGAGTAACTTCTTCTACCTTGGTTCTGCTGGAGCCTTGTCCTTCCCACTAACAGGTGCAGGTTCGGACCCTCCATGTGGGCAGGGGCTGAAGCTCAGGGGATCACAATCCATGTTGGTGGAATTCTCCTCTGTCGCACCTCAAGACCTGTATTGTCAAGGACTGGCATCACCTTCTGCAGCTCCCTCCTGACCTCTGGAACTACACACAGAGGCAAGAACTCTGCCGGATGTACAAGGTCATCTCTTGATAAAGTTCCGCTGTACAACATATGCGGATGGAGCTTCAGGGCATTCTCATCTAAGTTGGTTCCCAGACCAACGTAAATCCAGAGGAAATCCATTTCTTCGGAGTATGACCAAGCTGCAAACTCTCGCTCCTTGAGTGGAGCCTAGCAGTTGGTAAGGAAGTTTTCGAGGACCATCAGAGACGTCAATCCTCCGTCGACCAAGCTCTGGATTCTTTATAGCATAGGGTTGTACTCTTCTTTCAGCTTCGGGAGCACCTCCCAGGAATCGGACTCCATCGTCGAGAATCCTTCTGGCAGCTCCAACCGGTAATGATGATCCACCCGGATAACTACCCAATCAGTCTTCAAGGTCTTCCACTTTCCGGAAGGAAAGGACCTGATGTACTTGTATGGGGGATTCCTACGTCTTATGAAGTAGTATAATCCCAAGAGACTGTTACCATTGCCTGTCGCCCGGAGTGTGAAGAATGTCCGGAATAGTGACACGTAGGCTGGCACGCCTACCCACATCTCACAGAAGTGGACGAATATCACCACCAGCAAGATTGAATGATGGTCGAGATGGTGCAGTTGGAGCTCATATGATTCCAGTAGCATCAGAAAAAAGCTGGACACTGGCAGAACCAGCCCAACCATGGCATATGCTGAGAAGTAGACAATGTCGATGGGGCACTCCTTCTTGAACGGGAGCTTGCTGCAGCGAATAGCATTGTTGAAGGAGTCGCTCTGCCAGCCCCCTTCCATACTCTTGTAGAATCCCTCTCGCTTACAATCTTGCTGGTGGGAAGTCCGAGTTCCATTGCCGCAAAATGGAGCAAAAGTGGGAGCATGATGCAAGGGTTCAAGCGAAGAACTCTATGGACAAGAACAGATCGATGCGTATGAGTTCTCTCCCCTTACAAAGCCTCTCCCTTTATTAAGCCTCTGCAACGCTTGGATGGCAATTGCATCTGGACCTTGATTACGCTCAACAAAGTTATCTTGTTAATGAAAAAGGGGGCCCGGGTCCACTACTGAAGAAGTTGCACCAAATGAACCATTGTCATGATGAGAAGTTGGAAAACCAAGGACGGCGACCTGTCAGGGCTATAGAAATTGCACTGGGAGTCGGTACGAAAATTGTATTGGGAATCGACGTCCTTCAATTGCGTGAGATCCGCACGTCATGTATCTCACCTGCCTAATCAAGATGGGTTGTGTGTCCCAAGAGAAAAGCTGAAGCAGCAGCGCGGGAGAGATAATGGCCCCACCCCCGGCATCAAAACCTCACAATCTCACCAGAGGTGGGCCCGGGGTCCACTATCGATACCTTGCATATCAGGTATCCCTTCGTGCCAGAAAACGACGCATTGAGTTGCACCTTCTAGTATTGTGGACTTCCGGAGGCAACACGTGTTCCACGATGCCGGACCTGCCTCCCTCCTTAGGATGGCTCAGCGTTGTCGTGTGTCCTGTAGTGTTGGGACTACCTCCCTCCTTAGGGTGGCTCCAGCGTTGCCACGTGTCCCGCAGTGCTGGACATGCCTCCCTCCTTTGGGTGGCTGCCATGTGTCCGTAGTGCTGAACCTGCCTCCCCGCTGAGGGAAGCTCCAGTGCGGCCACAGTTCTATAACATCGGACCTACCTCCCCGCCGAGGGAAGCTCCAGTGTTGAAACCTTTCAGGTGTCCAGATCTACGTCTGCAATGGTAGGACTCCGAGATCCTCAATGGCGCTGACATTTAAGGGCAATAAAACTATTGTTGCATGACGTGGTTAATGTGTCTTTAACTCTGTGTTAATGGCGCATGATCAGGAGGCTATCAAGACTGGTAACACTGCCATCAAAGCATGCTAACACGCTATTAACCATCGTTATGCCCGTAGATTGTGTATAGGGTGGTTAATACGGTCGGGGCCACCTGTGAGGCCCTGGCGCACTGTAACAACCAGTCTTTGGCGTATAAAAGGGTTGCACTGCACGATAGAAAGGCATCTCATCTCATACACAACTAAGCTCAGGCTTACACATTCTCATACAAACAACAAATATCCCGTTGAGTAGGGTATTATGCTCAGGCGGCCCGAACCACGTAAAATTCCTGTGTCACCTCGTTCTTGGATCTTGTTTAGCACCCCGCCTAAATACGAACCTCTGTGGACTACTTTTAAATAGTACCGGGGGAAGTGATGTTGCTACACTTCGACGTTGGTGAATGCAAATTTGAGTTGCACTTTAATTGTTGTTTATCTATTTTTGTAAATGTGATCTTTGTTGCCATATATAGTGCTAGGATTGTGCACTCTGTGAGCTAGAGGCTCCCTAGCTGGGGAGGCGAAGCACCTACGGACAACAATGAGACAAAAGGCGGGCGTGCTCGACGCGGTGGCGGAGAGATACAGCAGGGGTGCGGCAACGGCGCTCACGGCCGACGGGCAGTATGGAGAAGACAAACGCGACGTTTGGGCGTGTTGCACGCAAGGCACAGCCATGGCAGGCATGAGCGGGCATGGACGCGAGCGCGCGAAAGCACGGCGCAGCAGGGGTGACACCGGCAAGCTAGGCGCGGCCAGCAGCAAGCCGAAACCTAGGCAAGCGGGTGGCCGGGGCGCACGGGGAGGCGCAGTCAGGCGCGCGAGCAGGGAGGAGCAGCAAGCGACTGGCCGGGGTTGGGAGAGAGATTCTGTCGAGCAGCAACGGGCACGGCTAGTTGAAGGCCAGAGGCGCGTGGGCAGCATGCTGACGAGCCGGGCGGTGAAGCTGGTAGAGTGGCGTGCGCGCAGGCGTAGGGGAATTGAGCAGCGCGGCCGGCAGAGCTGAGACACGACAAGGCATGCACATGGCCGTGGGCGCTGGAGCAGGGAGGATCGAGCTGCGATCGTGAGCGGCAGGGGTGCGGGTGCTGCTGGGGGTGGGGAGCGAACAGATCTACAGTGCTGCCCTATTAGAAAACAATGCACTTTAGAGACAAAATTAATTCTTAAAATTACAACAGTACGCATGACAGATAGTCCACAAAACATGAACACCAACATGCAAATAAAGCAGATTATATCTATCATACTCATGCGTAGAAAACTCATCTTTACTTACAGTGCTGACGCTTCCAGCTTGAAAAATGACGAGAGGAGTGTGAAGAAGACTGTAGATGAAGCAGATCTTCTATCGAGCAGTCGCGCGAACGCTACCCAAAAACCTGATTCGCCCCAATCCGTGCAGATTCTTCAAGTGGGACGTGGTTTCGGAGACACTGCTCTCCCACACGTCGGTGACACGCCGACGGGAGGGATGGACTAGCCTGTAGCTGACGCTCAACACAGTGGACTAGTGAGTCTGTTCACCTCTGTATATTTGAATGAAGGCACTCATTCTGTATATAATGACAGACTCTAGTAACTGAAAGAATTAAGTATACAGTAAAGCAGCACAATTAGGCTCTAGTAATTGAAGACAATAAACTTCAGTATTTGCAGCATAATTGCGTCAGTTACTGCATACCATTATTTTTCCAGAAACTGACTCATAAAGTGCCACAAATTGCAGCAAATTAAAGTCATATTAGTGTCAGTTTTATCAAAAAGAGAGAGAACAGATTTACTGCGCCAGTCGCCACGTCGCAAGTCACAAGTCACGCGTTAACTCACGCGAAAATACACGAATACGCGAATACGCGCGCGCGTGTGTGTGATTTGTTTGTGACTATAACCATCCTTCTCTCACATATTCCACACATAGAAAATAGCTTCCCTTATAAATAAGTGCTACTCTCCTCAAATAGTCAATGTGGGATTAATGCCTCCTTTACACCTTTGGAATTCAATAGAGAATAGTTGGGCCTAGGCCCAAATATTCCAACAATCCCCACCAAATTCCAAAGGCATAGCTGACACTACTTGTCATATGTCCATAATGTTATTTGATATATCAGTTTAACGATGGAGACCTATTCGGTTGAACATCCATCTAGATCTAAAAAATCTGCCAACTCACAACTACACAATGGACTATGCCTTGAATTGGTAGTTTTGCGCGAGACGGTTTCATTTAAAGACCAAACTGATACTAGGTGCCTATTGGGCCAGTCCTCGGGTGGAGCCTATAAGTCATACTCCCGTGTCTCTTTCATGAGCTTCTTAGAGAATTCCCAAATCTCACAGACTGTGACCAACAGTCAGCTCATATAGGTGTGTTCGTACAAGAATACTCTGTAGGACAGTATCTCGCACTATAGCCTCCGAACACATTAAGACTTAAAGCCAGCCTTCCTTACAGAATGGAGAGTGTTGCATCTTCACTGGAGTGGGTACTACATAGTTATATACTCTCCTAGTTATACATACAGCTTGTTCTTCCCAAATTCTAATTCACGGGATCTCCGATCACATAGGTTTGGGTTACCGCTGTGTATAACTCATGTGGGTCTCAATCCCATCTCCTTCGATGCACTATCTATCACATTTCTTGATAGACCTTTTGTAAACGGATCTGCCAGATTTTTCGCCGTTTGAACATAATCAATGGCTATCACTCTGGAGTTTCTCAATTTTCTAATAGATTTTAACCGTCTTTTCACATGTCTTGAGAATTTCATATTATCCTTTGTACTTGACACCTTCGCAAGAACTGTTTGATTGTCACAGTGCATAAGAATTGGAGGAATTGGTTTTTCCACCACTGGTAAATCCATCAAGAGTTCCTTCAGCCACTCTGCTTCTACAGAAGCTGTATCTAATGATGTAAGCTCTGCCTCCATGGTTGACCTCGTCAAAATAGTCTGTTTACAAGACCTCCATGAGACAGCTGCTCCTCCAAGAGTAAAGACATAACCACTTGTTGCCTTTATCTCATCAGCATCAGAAATCCAATTGGAATCACTATAACCCTCTAAAACTTTGGGGTCTCCTATATAGTGAAGTCCATAGCTCATTGTACCACATAAATAGCGCATAACTCGCTCAAGCGCGCGCCAATGATCATCTCCTGGATTAGCAGTAAACCGGCTCAATTTGCTAACCGCGAAAGAAATATCAGGTCGAGTAGCACCAGCTAGGTACATGAGCGAACCAATAATCTGAGAATATCTCAGTTGGTCTCTTCCTAGTCTTTTATTCTTCCGAAGAATTATACTAGGATCGTATGGTGTTGGTGAAGGCTTGATGTCCAAATAGCCAAAACGGCTCAAGACCTTCTCAAAATAATGGGACCGTAAAAGAGTAATCCCATTCTCATTTCTTATCAGCTTGACGTTTAAGATAACATCAGCCTCCCCTAAGTCTTTCATATCAAATTTTTGGAACAGAAAAGATTTAACCTCATTTATCACATCAATATCAGTTCCAAAAATTAATATATCATCGACATACAGACACATGACCACTCCTCTACCCCCACCATATCGATAATATACACATTTATCAGCCTCATTGACAACAAAGCCTGCTTGTGTCATGGTACTATCAAATTTCTCATGCCACTGCTTTGGTGCCTGTTTAAGACCGTATAAAGATTTCTTTAACTTACACACCTTATTCTCTTGACCGGATATCTCAGATCCTTCTGGCTGATCCATATAAATCTCCTCATCCAACTCTCCGTTAAGGAAAGCCGTCTTCACATCCATTTGATGAATTAGAAGACCATGTGAGGCAGCCAAAGAAAGAAGTACCCGAATTGTTGTCATTCTAGCAACGGGTGAGTAAGTATCAAAGAAGTCTTCTCCTTCTTTTTGTGTATAACCTTTCGCCATCAGTCTGGCCTTGTACTTCTCAATAGTACCATCAGGCCTAAGCTTTTTCTTGAACACCCACTTACACCCAATCGTTTTACAACCGAATGGACGATCCACTACATCCCAGGTTCCGTTAGTCATGATGGATTCCATCTCACTACGGACTGCTTCCTTCCAATCGTCTGCATCAAGAGATGCAAACGCCTCTTGGATGGATCTGGGTGTATCATCCACAAGATAAACAATGAAATCATCACCAAAGGATTTTGGGATCCTCTGTCTCTTGCTCATTCTATGAGTTTTTTCATTGTTTTCTCCATCATACGGCTGTACTAGATTTTCTGATGGTGTAAGAAGAGGTTGTTCTAAGGTTTCGAATGAAGGATAATTTGTGTCATGCGTATGACCATATGAATTACGTGCATCATTCATAGGAAAAATACTTTCAAAAAACGTGGCATCTCTGGATTCAACTATTGTATCAACAAGTACAAGTGGTGAATCAGATCTGATTACTAAAAATCTATAAGCAGGACTATTCGAAGCATAACCAATAAAGATGCAATCAACAGTATTAGGTCTGAGTTTACGCTTTTTAACTATTGGTATATTTACCATAGCCAAACACCCCCATGTGCGCAGGTAAGAAAGAGATGGTTTTCTTCCTTTCCAGCCTTCATATGGAGTTTTCTCACTATTTTTAGTGGGAACTCTATTTAGTACATAGTTTGCAGTCAAAACTGCCTCCCCCCACCATTCCTTAGATAAACCAGCAGTTTCTAACATGGCATTCACCAAGTCTGTTAGAGTGCGGTTTTTCCTCTCGGCAACCCCATTTGATTGAGGTGAATAGGGTGGTGTTCTTTCATGTACAACTCCATTCTCAACACAAAATTGGATGAACTCATTGGAGAAATACTCTCCCCCACGATCAGATCTAATTCTCTTGATTTTTCTTTCTAGTTGATTCTCAACCTTAGCCTTATAGATTTTAAAGTGATCTAATGCCTCATCCTTTGATTTAAGTAAATACACATAACAGTAACGAGTTGAATCGTCAATAAATGTCATTAAGTATTTCTTTTCTCCCTTAGTTAATATGCCATTCATTTCACAAAGATCGGAATGAATGAGTTCCAAAAGTGTCGTATTTCGTTCATCAACAGCAAAGTGAGGTTTTCTTGGCCGTTTAGCTTGCACACAAGCTTGACACTTGGAACCTTTCACTATAGGAATTTTAGGAATTAAATTCAAGGTAGATAGCCGTGAGATGCATCCAAAATTTATATGACATAAACGCGAGTGCCAAACACTTGCTTCATCATCTTTATTCAAAAAATTCACCACAGAGCTACTAGAATGGGAAAGGGAAAAACGGAACAAGCCTCCGTTGTCATAGCCTTTTCCAATAAAGAGTCCACATTTTGACACGACTACTTTATTTGACTCAAACACCAACTTAAATCCGTCTCGACACAACAAAGAGCCACTGACGAGATTTTTATTTATTGAGGGGGCATGCTGCACGTTCTTAGCTGCACGGTCTTTCCCGAAGTGAACTTCAGACTGACCGTACCAACACCATGAACAGAAGCACGTGAGCCGTTTCCCATCAGGATGGAGGCACCGTGGGTAGCCTGATAAGAAGAAAACATAGATACATCAGCACAAACATGGATATTAGCCCCTGTATCAATCCACCATTCAGTAGGTTGACATGCTGTTAAAACAGTATATGTATTACCATACCCTGTTGTTCCAGCATCGCTAATAACCATGTTGGCAGATTTTTGCTGAGTTTTCTTGCCTTTCCTGTCTGTGCACTTTTTGGCAAAATGCCCAACCTTGCCACAGACATAGCATTCAACCTCAACCATGTTTATCTTCTTCTTCTCCTTTCTCTTGAAGTTGGTGGTGTGTACAACTTTATTTTTCCCTTCCTTTGGTCCAGCATGTTGCATGACATTAGCACTGGACTGTTCTTCATGCACCTTGGACGCACCATCTTTTGCCCGAGCTTTCTCCTCCACATCAAGAGAAGCCAACAAATCCTCAACAGAAATGTTCTGTCTCTTATGTTTCAGAGATGTGGCAAATCCCCTCCAAGATGGAGGTAATTTGGCAATAATGCCCCCAGCCACAAATCGATCATGCAAATTTAGTCCAAGTTGTTGGAGCTCTCCGACAATAAGTTGTATTTCATGAGCCTGCTCAACCACTGAACGGTTATCTGCCATCTTAAAATCGTGATAGCGCTCCATGACATACAACTCATGTCCAGCATCCGACGCACCGTACTTGTGTTCGATAGCCTCCCAAAGCTCTTTTGCACTCTTATGAGTCATATAAACATCACACAGTTTATCGGACAGCACACTTAAAATACAACCCACTGCCATCACATTAGCCTTATCAAACTCAACCTGTTTCTCAACAGTCATGGGTCGATCTACAGACTTTAGAACATAAGATATGTCCATAGTAGTGAGCCACAAGTCAAGTTTTGTAGCCCATCTCTTAAAGTTCGAACCAGCGAACTTCTCAGGTTTCATCGCATCAGCAAAGCTATTACCCATCTTAAAGTGCCTATCAGGTTTTTGGATTGTTATAAAACAATGCACTTTAGAGACAAAATTAATTCCTAAAATTACAACAGTACGCATGAGAGATAGTCCACAAAACATGAACACCAACATGCAAATAAAGCAGATTATATCTATCATACTCATGCGTAGAAAACTCATCTTTCCTTACAGTGCTGATGCTTCCAGCTTGAAAAATGACGAGAGGAGTGTGAAGATGACTGTAGATAAAGTAGATCTTCTATCGAGTAGTCGCGCGAACGCTACCCAAAAACCTGATTCGCCCCAATCCGTGCAGATTCTTCAAGTGGGACGTGGTTTCGGAGACACTGCTCTCCCACACGTCGGTGACACGCCGACGGGAGGGATGGACTAGTCTGTAGCTGACGCTCAACATAGTGGACTAGTGAGTCTGTTCACCTCTGTATATTTGAATGAAGGCACTCATTCTGTATATAGAGTGACAGACTCTAATAATTGAAAGAATTAAGTATACAGTAAAGCAACACAATTAGGCTCTAGTAACTGAAGACAATAAACTTCAGTATTTGCAGCATAATTGCGTCAGTTACTGCATACCATTATTTTTCCAGAAACTGACTCATAAAGTGCCACAAATTGCAGCAAATTAAAGTCATATTAGTGTCAGTTTTATCAAAAAGAGAGAGAACAGATTTACTGCGCCAGTCGCCACGTCGCAAGTCACAAGTCACGCGTTAACTCACGCGAAAATACGCGAATACGCGAATACGCGCGCGCGCGTGCGTGTTATTTGTTTGTGACTATAGCCATCCTTCTCTCACATATTCCACACATAGAAAATAGCTTCCCTTATAAATAAGTGCTACTCTCCTCAAATAGTCAATGTGGGATTAATGTCTGCTTTACACCTTTGGAATTCAATAGAGAATAGTTGGGCCTAGGCCCAAATATTCCAACATGCCCTCCTGGTTACAAAAACGAACAGAGCTAGAGGATGAGGGTGACGGAAATTTTGTTTTCTCGATAGGAACTGGCCAAGGGAACCGATAGGGGCGACGGGAGTATCGCGCTGGAGTTGCGGCTCCATGGCGTGCGCCTGTTGAACCCAGGAGGTGGTAAGTGGAGTAGAGTCCCTGGCAGGTGGGATCGTAGCCAGTGGGCCCCACCTTCAAGATCTAATCCTCACTGGTCCAAAGAGAAAAATAGAATACAAGCTCTGAAAATGTTACAAATTCACAGTCTAGCTAAAGAAGTTACGAGGACATTGAACCTCAAATCGGATTTGCATTTGGAGCAACTTCTTTTTAACAATTTAAATTCAAATTTGAATGACGCTTTCACTTATTTCGCTTTGCACACACCTAAAATTCTTAACTTAGTTGAGATTGAAACTTAAATTTGAGTAAACATTATTTTTACTTAGTTTATTTGATTTCTCTCTTAGCATTTTCCAAACTATGTCCAAAGTCCTTAAAAGAGCATTTCCTGAGGATCTATTATTAATTTTTGTAATTTCTCTAAGTGTGACTTTATAATCTAACTTTAAAATTTTCAAATTTGGTTTTTTTTGCCTTCTTACTCTCCTACCAAATATGGGCTTTTACAACCCTTCCCCCCTTAAAGAAATCTCGTCCCAAGATTAGAAGCGGAGAACTGAGATGGTAAGAATGTTATCGGAGGTATGACGATAATACGTCCAAACTTCGGGTTAGAATATATTCATCATCTTCCAATGCAACTCGTCATCTTTCCATGTGATTCATTCAACAGTGTGGTTACCTCATAATACCTTGTAAAACCACAACATCCAGTTCCTTGTTCCACTTTTCAAAAGTATAGCACTTTCCTTTTTTTCTTAACTTCAATTCTGGCGGTAGAGATTGACTTGTCTTTCTTGTGGACTTCTACAATCCTTCCTCGAATCATAGGTATAAGAACAAGCTGATTCCATGATCCATAGGGAACCAAGCGTATAGTTGGTTCTTCCTTTTCCGTCGATATGAGAGTCATGTTATGAACATGAGCTTTGCATCTTAATGCATCGTTCTCCACGTTGGCCATGCTCGAATGACGTTGAGTTTCCAGTTCCAAATCCTAGATCAACTCCAACCATATTTACTGTCTCAAATCCAACTCCTTATGATTAAGGATTTACTTGAGGCTCTTGTGGTCCATGTAAAGACGAATCGGATTTCCTAGTGATATGAGTCTCCTTCCAAATGATCTGACCTCAACTACTTGATGTAGACAAGGTTGGACTGCATAGTTTGTCGTCTTCTTTACTCTTAAATGACGTATCCATTTTCCATAAGGAAGACACAATCTACTCTACAGTCTTTGGCTTCAGTAATTGGTGTTCTCTTTAAATATGTTATTGTCCAGACTTTGATTCTGATATCAAATCTTCGCTCTCTGATTTCAATGACCACAATGATGCCTTACAATATACGTTGTAGTTATTCTTGCAGCTTACTTTATTTTGGTTGCGTCCTTAAGGATTTAACTCCGTCTTTTTGAAATAAGAATCAAGGCGTATTGTGACATTCCAACAAGAAATGATTAACTCGCAAGGAATGGTTATCTCGACAAGTGGTTCAAATTAGGAATCATTTTGCAGTGACATACGAGAATTTAAGGTCTGGTTATATCATGTTGTCAAAATACAAAGACGCTCAATAGATGGTGACTACAAGGTTGTGGGGCGAAAACAATGCCACCATGGATTATAAGTCAAGGAGTTTTATCATTTCGGCAATCAAGCGATAGTTTCGTAAGTAGAGAAAATACAAGGTCCTCATCAGGCTTAGGAGTCATAAAGAAATTCCTCGCAAACTAGAATAGTCAGTATCCAACGATCATGGTGATTAAGTCTCAACAAGTCAAGGATAACAACTCTATTGTGATTTAGTTACAAGGGTATCAAGTGATAGGTTTCCCTTGTAGTAATCAAGATAATGAATTAAGCAAATGGTGCTTTGTTCGATAAAGTTGTTCATAGCTCAAAAATAACCGACATTTCTTATGTAATTGGATGAGGATACATATTCTTGCTCAAAGGAATGCATTCACTTAGGGTTTGAGCAAAAATCGGTAAGATAGTTCAAATACACAATGAATACTTTCAGATTCACAAGGCTCGAATAACTTGGTCATGAAAGGTGCTAAACAAGGAATTGCCACTTTCAAGTCTTGACCAAGTTCACTGATCTCAAGATAATGGTGTTAGCAAGGAATGGTGAGATTTATCTCAGAGTAATGAAGTGTCCATGATGGAACAAAGTGATTGTACCTATTACTGATGTGAAGTTCCCTGAAGCCTACTAACCACGACTTATATATAGCGCTGTGATTTCTTAGTGAAGAGTCAGTTTTCACATCACGCAGTATTCTTAACCTACTATGTCTACCTTCTAGTAGGTGAGGTAGGTTTGCCTTCCGAAGTAGCAAAGAGTATAACCTTCGAAGAGCAGGTATCTAACATTCACTTAAGTAGGCTGCAACAGGTGGTTGATAAGAGATTGTGTTGATGTGAACTAGTGCATGATGCCTTGGTGGATGTAACACATTGGTTACTAGGGTGCACTCCTTCCCCCTTAAGTGCTTCAATCATTACCAAGTTCCAAAGTTACTTCCTTTCAAAGTTGACGATAGATCTATAGACCAGTGCTATATCCGCAGCTCGTACCTTATCATCCAAGTGAGATGAAGGTCTGAAGTTCACGCTAGTTGTTGAGCACTTGAATCATTTCCTGCTTATACTTCTCTACCTGGTCAAGAGTTTCAGCCCACTTTTTGCTCTTTGCTTACTCCTATAGGCCGCATACATGGTATATCCAACATCTTAAAGCAGCGATGATAGCATGTATGTGAAGCCCGAACAGTTCGCCGCTCTTGATCAATTCCCTCTATCCACCATATGTAGGAAGAAGAGATTCCTATATTACATTGAGGGACATCCAATCAATTGTACTATATCAATAGCAAAGGTGTGGTTATTATTGAGTAATATGGTGAACACTAGCATAAGTGTAGCCTTGTCCTAATCAGTTCCCAGCTACAGTCTTCATGATGTTACAGATTCACCATTTTGCATTCAAATCGAAATTTGACTATGCAGATGACACTTTCAGGACCTCATCCAATTACAAAAGTTGTCGCTGATTCACTGTCCTTTCCAACGGTTACTCATATGCTTCCATTGCATCAAGGGTGTGAGAGTTATGTTGGTTTAAATTTGACAGTTTTCTGGGGCCATTTCGACAGAACCTCCCCTAAAAGTGAGGGTTTTGGCCACAGTTTAAACAGTCAGAAATATACAAATTATGCACAATATTTCAATTACAACATCTTAGTACATCATATCACCTTTCCAAAAAATGCATCCATTCAGCCTTTACAACATTCATACCAGCAGTTACTCGCAAAGTTTTCACAATGTGCTCATTCTGTACAGATTCTGGACAGCCATGACATTGACGATAATAATTTGATTTACAACCAGTTACAGCGATTTTTAGCCTTGGCGTTCAACAGAAACTTGATAGAGGACTGCTTAGTATTTTCATAAATGTATATATATATATATATATGTATACCTATGTTATTTTTCTAACATAGAAGATATGGCTGTTCAAAGTTCAACTATTGTCTGGCTGATTCTGGTAGAACTTATAAATATGCCTCAGTTTGAACTCGAAATTCCAAATGCTTCTGAGCTGAATTTGAACCAAATTTGCGTTAACAATTTGTTTAAAATATTCTCCGATTTCCATAAATTTATCATACTAGTATATAGGATGTTTCTATGAAGAGATATCGCAACATTACAGATACTGGTCCATTAAGTTTCAGAATGGTAGTCGTTTCAGTTATGGTGCATTTTCATCTTCTTATATTGGTTTTCTGGTCTAGAGGTCAATATAACATTTGTAGAGGACTGCTCCCTCTTTCCATACATGTATACTAAAAATAAAATGGCCAAACTTACTAAGAGATATGAACTTCCAAAGTTGATTAAAATTTCTGTCAGGACTATACAGGAGAATCTGCATAGGACACTTAAGGCTTTAGTGAACTTTTCACCATTTAAATGTGAGAACTTGTCCTGGAATGCAATATAAAAGTTTTAGAAGACTTTTCAAGTTTTCCAAAACTGAATCACACACCTTTGATGGTGGAAAACTGATGGAGTGATGCCCCGAGAAAGTTTCAGCGGTGCAGCTGCCAAAAACAGGGCACTCCACTTTTCCCTCTTAAGCTGATTTGTGTTCAAGTTTGGTGCAATCAGGTTAAACCACTAGTTTGTATACTCAACATTATGGAGGAGATGGTGCTCTCTCAAGACGAGATCCTCATATTTGGAGGCATGAGGCCTCAGGGATATTCTCTTCAAAATCAAGCTATAAATCCTTCTTTAGAGGTTCTATCACTTTTGAACCCTGGAAACGGGTTTGGAAATCTTGGTCTCCCCCCAAATTTAAGGTCTTCTTGTGGTTGGCTATCCAGAATAAATGTTGGACGGTGGATAGGTTGGAGCAGCGAGGAATGGATCACCCAATGGCTTGTCTTTTTTGCAACCAAGAATGTGAAACAACCCAGCACATCCTTATTAGCTGTGTTTTCAGCTGTCAGTTTTGGTATGATCTGTTGGCCCGGTTTTGTCTTACTGATTCGGTTCCTTCTGCTAATGATAAGACTTTCTCAGAGTGGTGGAGGAAAGCAATCAAAAGGGTTCACAAAAATAGCAGGAGAGGTGTAAATAGTGACATCATCCTTGGGGCCTGGTGTCTTTGGCTCGATAAGAATAGGTGTGTGTTTGCGGGTGCTAGACCTGATTCGGTTAGGCTGACGCAAGAATTTTCGGATGAGGCTGTTTGTTGGGAGTTGGCTGGTGCCAAGCATCTCCATTTCTTGAGGTCAGCCTTTGATCTGGGTTGATTTGGGTGTGAGTGGATGGGTGTGGTTTCTGTTTAAACAGGCTTTGTATGTTGCTCCTATTTCTTCTCTTTATATAAAAGATGTGCAGTTCTCCTGCGCAATCGAGAAAAAAATATATGTTTATTCCGATTGATATCGATGTTGATGCATCACAGATTTCATGATGGTACTACATTCCTCACAAAATAGAAAATCCTAACCGGATTACATCCGCTGTATACGTCTTATAGGTGGCACTAAAATCGAGCACTCGCAAACATTTCTGCTCGCAATACATTCATGTGGTTAGTGTACCTGCATAAGACACGCAATTAACAGAACACTCATTATGGTGCCGTGCGGCACAACCCACACGGGTGATCATTTCAGGCAGTCACAATAATATATCATTTCTAATCTTACGCCCTGTCTCATTCCATACATGTCGTCCTCGAGGAGAACAAGTATCAAGAAACGTGGTCGCGTTTCAACACCAAACGACGGGGAACCCGAGTAGAGCACGAACGGGTCGTCACGATTGGGAATTTTATCAACCCAACATATACCGCCTACTGCCCCGTAAGAGCTGAGGCAAGCCGATGGCGAGCGTTGCGTATGGCCATTTGAATATTGAACGTTCAAGAGTTGCATACTATCGTGTTTTTGATGACACGATGGGGTATCCACGCTTTTGCCTGAAACACGTCGGGGAGCAGCTTTTTCATATGTTCCCAGAATGATAATAGGTTCAGAGACACATATTAACTCTCGTGCCAAGCCACGGGGAACAATCATCATGCCACCTCTTGTACGGTGGAGCTTACCGCAATTGATTTGCTTGCTGTGGCGTACCTTACCTCTTTTCCGAGCGTAGGTGCATCGTTACGGAATTAATAACATATATGTTAGCTTGCAACCTTAAGTAACTATGAATATCAGTCCTTATGTGGGTTTGATAACGAATCCTCACTCGTAAGTCTATAGTTTTCAAAATATGTTCTTTTTCAAGTGCGTTATTCCCAATGTAGCTCTGATACCATGCTGTGAGGACCAGGGTCCAAACAAACCAGGAATCGCATTTGGTGGTGTCGTGCCGACATCCAATAGCACAACACAGAAAAGAATAAAGAACTCATAACATAAGTGAGCATCTGATAATATTTTTAGAGTTTTATACAACAGTGCTTACATCAGCGGAAGTCTTCATACGACTCTCTTAAACCTGAACTACAGCAGTGGCGGTCGTATCCAGCCCGCGGATACTCCACTCTAGCAACAAGAAGAAAGCAGTGGCATCCAAGGCTTTCATTGGCTATATACCTGAAGAGGGCAAAGCCTAGGAACCCATCATAGCTATATACCTGCAAAACCCGTATAAATGCAACTGTGAGCACAAGGCTCAACAAGACTTAACCATCTCACCTAAGAGCATGAAAATCTACATGTTGGGAATGTAAGACTTGAATTTAAACTACAATAAGTAAATGTTCACTATTAGTAGATCCTTGCTTCAATTTTATAATAGCAGTTGAAGTTGCTTGGAAACAAAATTTTAGTTCTCCTATCAGCTGCTTCAACCAAGTTGCTTAACCATACAACAGGTTCTACCCAGTTCTAGTTGTTACTACGTCACAGCGTAGTGAACAAGTATGCTCCCTTCTGTGAGCGTCGGTGATTCGAATCAAGATACACCCGGCTTGCACGACACACACGCCCATCTAAAAGAGCAGACCATCCAATTCTGTTGATGTCGTGTAGGCCACTTATCACAAGACACTTAAATGTTGAGCCGGTCCTACCGTCCCGGAAGCAAGACTCACATGACACCTATGCCGCAGTGGCCTCTCCTCTCCTCATAACGTGCGTGGTGTCTAGGACAGTGATGTATGCCTCAATACTCAGATTAACAAGTTACATCAGATTGTTGGGTCCACTAGAGCCCGTATGCATCAGGTACATATTCAAACTTGTCCAGCAAGGCCGTACACAGTACGATCCTTAACCGACACAGGCAGGCTTATGCACACAGATCTCCGGTTTGTTGCTTCCTACCCAGCCGCCCCGTCTCAGATTAACCATCCCATCTCCATTGCTTTCCTCACTTTCTTCCATCCATTTTTCTCAATCTCATTCCTTAACTTTAATATAGCAACTCTAATCATATAAAGTCCTATTCTATCCAGACTCCAGGGATTTTTGGGTCATGCATGTGGAGTATCATACATCCCTAGACTTAATGCACAATTACCATCATATAGATTATAAAAGCAAAACATATTAGCAACTTAAATGCAAACTAGGGCTTGCTTTAGGTTGCGGGTAGTGTAAATGTCAACAAGTCAGTGCTTGATCATCTCGGCGAAAGTTCTCGTCGTTTTCCTCCTTTTCTTGTCTTTGATGCTGCTTGGCGAATCTTACTCTTGTGTGCTGCTTGGACCAAACTTGTTCTTGCTGCGGGGTCCATGCTAGTCCTTTTTCGAGTCGTGCTCCTCATCGATCTTCGCCATGTCATCTAGCAGTATGATTATGCACATATCTATGACAAGATATTTAAATACATGATACTCTACAATTTTGATACACTAACAGAATGGATAATATCAAATATGGAGGTAAGAGAATCTATTGGACTTATACTATTTGTACAGAAGATTACATAATTACTAATGCATGAATCCGCTCATGTGGCCTAAGACTGTGCTTACCTGCTTTCTAGCAACTCAGGTTGCTGTTGCGTCACCTCCTTCACTTCCTTTTCAACAATCTAACTCATTAGGTCCTCTGTATCATCTCTATGGTTTTTCTTGCACAGTTCCACATCCGTAGTGACCTTCTTCTTTTCATATCTGCTACAATCTCATAGGTACTACCTATACCGCCATCTGTATAGTGGCTACGATCTGAGCATTTCACATGAACGTGTCAAGCTTGTTGCACTTCCTCACAGCCCTTTCTTAGACATCTTTGCAGATACATCCAATGCTCTTATTCTCTTGCCTTTTTGCAATATTTCTTCTTTGAGAGTTGTAAGCTAATTGGATCTGTCTAAGGTGTTCTAGGCTCGGGTAAGATCCAGATCTGAGGTCCAATTAGTCAATAGGGGAGGTGCTCACCATGCTGAAATGAGTACATTACCTGTGAACCAGCAATATACACTGCACCTTCGTGGTTGTACCAAACAACAATCATCTCTTGATCTTGCTTGATTACACCATGTAGCAGCGGTTTGTTGGCATCTGTTGGGCAATGGGTTCTAGCTGTACATGATACCCCGTGCTTCTTCATTCCCTGCTCATCCATAAAGACTTCAAGCACAAGAGTAGTAAAAAGCAACTTCACATGGTGACGTTCTTGTCCATCATTTACCCCAGCACCGCAGTGCCACAATTAGCTTCTCTAATCATAGTAGCCATCAATCCAAGTGTTGAACCGCAACACAGCTGTCTTCGCCCTAGTAAGCATTTCTTCAAACACCTTGGCTATGTCTTCAACTGGGTCATTATCGCACAATTCAGAGCCAAAAGCGACATTGTTGACCTTGTACGGTGCCAGTTAGTTTTTCCTCGCATACATTTCATCGAACATGTTGGCTGCAGCACTGACCCGACAATTCTTTGCAGAAATCAGAACTTACCTTAGATTAATTGTTGTTGCCGTCATATCATCGACGTGTTCCAGCATCTAGTTCATCACATACATAACCTGATGCGTCGTTTGGATGCAGCCATGGCGCGGAACACCGAGGCAAGGTCATGTAGGCGATGATGCTTGAGTGGAGAACATAGGTCGAGCAAGGCAAAAGGGATGAGCACAGTGACATGCGTTGCGCGCAGAGGCGGAAATATGTGTGGCCGCTTGGGGCGCTTCAGTGGGGCAGGAAGGTCGGAACGCGCAGCAACGGCGCGAACGGCCGGCGGATGGTGACCACCACGGCGCGGATGCGTCGCCGCAGTGGTTACGGGCGAGCAGCAGGGTAGGGCGTGTGTGGCGGTGGACGGCACGCGAGCTAGAGCATGGCCTCGGCGGGAGCGGAGGAGCAGGGTGCGGTTGGTGTGGCACGGCGCGATGGTCGTCGACGTGGCGACATGGCGCAGCGCGGCCGACGTTGACGAGGACGAGGCGCCGGCGGACAGCAAGGAGACGGACGGCGGGCGTGCTCGACGCGGTGGCGGTAAGGCACGACAGGGTTGCGGCAACGGCGCACATGCCCGACGGGCAGCATGGAGCAGACAGACCGCGGTGCTTGGGCATGTTGCGCGCAAGGCACGGCCAAGGCGGGCACGAGCGGGCATGGGCGCGGGGCGGAGCTGGGCGCGATCGCGCAGAGGCACGGCACAGCAGGGGTGACGCCAGCGCAATAGGCGCGGCCAGCAGCAAGCCGGAACTTGGGCGAGCGGGTGGCCAGGGCGCATGGAGAGGCGCAGTCAGGCGTGCAAGCAAGGAGGAGCAGCAAGCGGCAGGCCGGGGTTGGGAGAGAGAGTCCGGCGAGCAGCGACGGGCACGGCCAGCCGAAGGCCAAAGGAGCGCGGCAGGGCGCCGATGAGCCAGGCGGCGAAGCTGGCGGGGTGGCGCGCGCGCAGGCACAAGGGAATTGAGCAGGGCGGCCAGCGCAGCTGAGACACGACAAGGTGCGCCCAGAAGTCCCTAGCAGGTGGGACTGTGATCAGTGGGCCCCACCTTCAAGATCTAATCCTCACTAGTCCAAAGAGAAAAATAGAATACAGGCTCTGAAAATGTTATAAATTCACAGTCTAGATAAAGAAAATACGAGGACTTTGAATCTCAAATCGGATTTGCATTTGGAGCAACTTATTCTTAATAATTTAAATTCAAATTTGAATGACGCTTTCACTTATCACTTTGCACAAACCTAAAATTCATAACATTTCTGTTGGACATTACTAATTTTTTTTATAGGTGCCTAAGTTGAGGTTGAAACTTAAATTTGAGTACTCATTATTTTGTACTTAGTTTATTTGATTTCACTCTTAGCATTTTCCAAACTATGTCCAAAGTCCTTAAAAGAGCATTTCCTGAGGATCTATTATTAATTTTCGTAACTTCTCTGAGTGTGACTTTATAATCTAACTTCAAAATTTTCAAATTTGAATTTTTGCCTTCTTACTCTCCTACCAAATGTGGGCTTTTACACCCATCCTCTGAGCCAGCTCCACCGCCGACGCGTAGGAGACCGGGTGACATAGTGATGAGGCAACAGGCTCACACTCCCGTTCTAGCGCCTCCACCTCCGCCTCCGGCCAGCCGCCCGCGTAGCCCACGCCCACAGCATGGAGATCAATGTCGTCATAATAAGATGTCTTGATCATGAGGACAAGGCACGCCCTGAGGCTCGCCCTGGCGATGGTCACAGCATTGAGGTGCAACGCCACCCTGTTAGGGAGCTCCACCATCTGGGCACCAAGTTGCAACACGAAAGAAGCCCCGTACGCCGCCCCGCATACGGCGATTTCAGCGGAGCAGAGCCTCTAAAGCTCCAGCATCACCTTCGTGTGATGATGAGAAATCTCTCGGAGCCTAGTCGCCAGAGCAGCGTTGTCCAGCGTGCCAGTTCCTAGTTAGCCAAGCAACTGGTCGCACGTAGCCATCGCCGCCTCTTGAACTCCCTTAATCTCCCCCTGTGCAATGATAAAGCGGGTCGGGATCTTCTGAAGGTGAATGCCCTGCTTCATGCCCGGTCGAGATGAACCAAGCACGACCTCAAACACGGCAAAAATAGAGGCGTGGAGGGCCCTCAACTCACTGGTGGTCCACAATGCCTCCTCGCGAGTAGCGACAATATCGGCACACAGCCGCGCCGACTCTACGCGCGCTACCTTAACGTCCGCCCGGGCTGTTTCCGCCTTTGCTCGGGCCCGCTCGAGCTCCTTAGACTAAGCGTCCCACTCGCCCTACCAGGACTCGGAGCACCTCCGCGAGGAAGTCGCCCTCTTGGCGAACTTCTGGACCAATGCCTGCAAAGAAGACCGAGGTAAAACTCGGAAGCAAACACAATAGATAACCAAGGAGAATTACCTGGCTGGCGGAGGCCGCAGCACTCATCCTATGCAGTACCTCAAACATCCTCTCACACCCCACCTCGAGCCTTGCCCTCGCACCGGCGAGTTGCAAGCCAAGGACGAGGGCATCCTCATGGACACCCTCCCCCCAGGCAAACTCTGCGGCCCCACCCGGCTCAGAGACATCCCCAGCCGTAGGAGGCAAAATCTGGGCACTGTTGGCGCCTCCGGTGCCTGGAACCTCACCCTCGATAGACAT
Source organism: Tuctoria greenei (assembly GCA_036927565.1). Lineage (NCBI taxonomy): Eukaryota > Viridiplantae > Streptophyta > Magnoliopsida > Poales > Poaceae > Tuctoria > Tuctoria greenei. The sequence goes on from JAYESD010000006.1 coordinate 87,124,938, forward strand.
GAGGACGGGAGCCTTAGGTCGTAATGACGAGGTGATGACCCCAGTTCCCGCCTTGGAGGGCCTCTACAGCTTCGTGAGGGTCGTCGTCCACGTGGCTGATTCATCGGCACGTGGGCATTCTGATGGGCCCGATGGGGCACCCTCAACAGCATCCGGAACAACACGCCCCACCAGACCGGCCACAAGGGACGGTGGGAGAGGATGCAGCTCCGCCGCCATAAAAGCCACTACCGAGGATGACGACATCTGCTCTTATCGAGACGGAGACTTCGTCGAGCTCAAAGGTATGTGTCCACACGGACGGGCTGTAGGACCCAAGCCCCTCGCTAGAACCGTAGCATCAGGGCGATACTCTCTACACCAAAGGAAGAATCACGGTATGAAAAAATAAAAACAAACATGTGATGGACAGGTTCGAAGAAACCCAACCTGGAGCAACAGCGAGGGTAGGTAAGTCCGCGGCCCCCTGAAGGGTTCCCACCCCCGGTCGTGGGTCGCGGAGGGAGCAAATTGGTGACCATTACAAGAGCCGCAGCAGTAGAAGTCCCAGACGGCGGGGAATCATCCTCTACGCTCACAGTGGCCCTCTTTGCGGCTAATCGTCCCTAGGCTCTGCCGCCCGTTTCAGCCACGACAACATCAAGAAAAATGACGGTTGTCCCAAAACTCTCTCTTTCTCTTACTTAACAATTACACTCTCCCAGGCTTTGCAAAAGAAATGGAGGGGGAGCAAGGTCCGGAGACGATGGGTAAGGTGGAGGAGGCTAGCACATATGTTGGGGCCTTTTACAATGCTCGGAGGGGAGGTTACAGAAAGCTAGTGCGCGAAGACGAGCATGCGGTAGACATTGGCGTTAAGGTGCCTTGTCTGGGTAGTCACGCACTATCGAAGACACATGGACTACAGCACCAAAGTGTGTGCCACGCGCCCTTGGCTCCTCGTAATCGGCGCCGCTTCAAAGATTTCGGGAAAGCAAGATCTTCGAATAGTGGTGGGTCTAAATTTTTCCTAGTTGTTGCCTCCTCGTAAACGGTGTCGAGTCCAAGTCGTGTTCCATCGCCACGCCCCCCCCCCTTGTGCATATGGGCCATGATGTTTTCAGATAAGTGGGCCTAGGTAAGTAGGTATGTTTTTCGGCTCACTTTGGGGGCCCGATTTAGTTCGGGGTGCCTACCTGTCTGACAGGTTGTTGACGGTCCTTAAGTGCCATATTTAGACCGTCAATTCACATCATAATGTGCATAAAAGGGAAACACGACATAGTGGTAGGGTTAAAAACTAACCAATTCCACAAGTGTTGGTGTTTATTTGTATGCAGGTGAATTTAGACCCAAAATACCAAGACATGCAGGGAGTAATCCATAAAATTGGATTTCGACAAATCAGGCGATGCCACGTGTCATCATATGGATCAAATGGCCCACAAACAGAAGTATCTGAGGCCATCCAATGGTTTAGAACCCATATTAGTCAATGGGACCCACCTGGAAGTCACCACGAGGAAGCCCACAAGAAATGGTCAACTTTTCTGTTCGGCCGACTAGCGGGTTCGGCCGAACCCTTCCTAGTGCCAAACTCGGTCAGCTTCCATGTGTCGACTCCCTGTGATGCCCTAATCATGATGAAGATTGATTCGCGCGCATTTTGTGGTGGGAACCGACCCTTCTCCCCCTATAAATAGAACCCCACACCTCACTTCACACACACACACACCAAAAGTTGAGATTAGAATACCACTCCGAAGGTTTAGAGTAGTCCTAGAGGCTGCCAAGTAGAAGGAGAGTGTGGTGAGAGTTTAGGAGAAGGAGGTTTGGGCTTGTTAAGTCCCTCTTCTACACTTGTATCCATACAAAGGTGTACGCAAATCAAGTAAGTCCTTTGTGAATTCAATTCAAGTTTGATTCTCAATTCATAGTAGTTTGCACAAGTAGTTACTTGTGGGTTCATTGCTTTAACTTATTAGAGGTTCTAGTTGTAGCTTTGTGTTCGAAACAACTAGAGTTGTGATTTAAAACGTAAGTGTGGTGCTTAGGTTAGAAATCACTAGTGAATATCTCGTAGACCCACAGATTGAAGAGGTAGGCAGTAGGTGGTGACAGCCATATCTGTCCTTAGTAATCCTCCACGTTCGGCTATGCCATAGGCTCTTGGCGGGAGTCATCCTAGTGTTGCTAGGAGAAAACATGTGCCCGGAGCAAGCATCTACTGCAAATTCTTTTGAATTAGAATCAATACTTTGAATTCCTCTCTCTTCCTTGCCTACCAAACAACTTTGTGTCCTTGGGTGAATTAGTTCGTAAGATTACACACACGTTCCTTGGATTCGAAACCCTTGAAATACTCTCTTAATGGGAAGTGCTACACGACAGTTTCCGTGCGCTTGCGGATTTTTATCTGTGATGTAAGAAACATCAACAAGCAGTTATGGCTCCGTTCCCGGGGAAAAGGTGTTGTTAATCTTCGAACATTGTTAACCCTCGTATATATCTTCTTATCTTATATTTCCTTTTCTTACCACCACGAAATTTATGGAGCAGCCCACCATTCTTTCATATTCTGTCCCAAAGGGCAAGTTCTGTGAGCCACCGCCTTCGGCAGAACCTATTTGTTCTACTAGCTATGAACTTCGCTCTGGCTTTATAGTCATGGTTCGGGAGCAATCCTTCTTAGGAATGGAATGTGAAAACCCTTACCACCATCTAAGAGAGTTCGAACAATTGTGTTTATGCTTTCTAATCAAAGGTATGACACAAAAAACTCTCAAATGGAAGTTGTTTCCTTTTTCTCTTAAGGAAAAAGCCAAACTATGGTATGACCACAACTTTGGGAAGACAAACGGAAATTGGAGAGAATTACGAGACAGATTTTGTCTTACTTTCTTTCCAATTGCTTGAATTGTTTCCTTGCGGAAGGAAGTACTATGCTTCCAGCACATGAAGAAGGAATCCATAGGTGCAGCTTGAGATAGATTTTCTCTTTTGAGAAATTTTGCCCAGATTTGTCTATCCCAAATCCGTTGCTCTTGCAACACTTCTATATGGGATTGAACAAAGAGTCTGCCCTATATCTTGACATTACGGCTAAGGGATCTTTCCTCCATAAGACGCTGGAATAAGGCAAGGATCTTCTAGACCGAATTCTAGAAAATTCCTCCTTCATTATGGATCTTTTTGAGCCCCCTCAAGAGGAAGTAATGTCAAGATCTAAGGATAAATCCATGGACAAGGAATAACATATCTCTTGTTTATCTCAAACCTTGCCGGATGAATCCTCTCCGAACAAGAAACTACGAAGAAAGAAGAAATTCAACCTTCAAAGTTTCCCTTCTACTTCGAGGAAGAGATATTTGAAGATTTTGGAAATACCTCGCAGTACTGTTGCTATAGGAAACCATCATTGTCATTAACTCCACTTGACCCACCTGATGGAGTGTTCATCCAACAGACAGTTAAGGAGTTAACCTCTATTCTAAGCAGGGAATGGACTACGAAAGTTGAGCAGTCACCTGAAATTCTTCGGATGACCTCACCTTTGGCAACTATTCTATGTTTTACTAGAGGAACACCAATGAAAGTCCTATACAACCCCACTATTGGAGAAAATCTCATTTCCAATTCTTGTGCTCTTGTCATTCTAGGCGATGTGCCATTGGCACCAACATGTAAATCCTTTTGAGATTCTTTCGAAAACATCTTTGAAGGATGCAAGGTCTTACAACAAGTGTCTGTGAGACACAAAGATGTTGAGGCAATCCTAGATTTCCATGTGTTGAAAAGTCAAGATTTTGACATTATGATTGGGATTACCATTGAGAAATTTCTCATGGAAATTCCCTTGGAAGGAAGACTCAATGTCAAACTTGGAGAGAGAAAATTCTCTATTCCTATACTGCATTCCAAGAACACATCCACAGAATCTACCATCCAAGATGAGCCTTTAGAGGAGGTTAGAACTCTTCAATTCTTAGATCCCCCTGAAATTGAAGGAGAAGAAGATTTCATCCAAGAGGAGGATGAATTTCATGAGGCAATTGAATTGCCAAAAGAGGAGTTCTTCCCAAAACCTCCTGTTGAGTTAAAAATTCTACCTCCAGGCCTACGTTATGCCTTTCTAAATGGCGATTTGGAAGCTCCTATCATCATAAGTGACAAGCTTTCAGATGATGAGACACTCAAGCTCATTGCAATGTTAGAAAAGCATAGGGCTGTTTTTTGGCTATTCATTAGAGGATCTCAAGGGGATTAGTCCGGCGTTATGCACCCATTGCATTCCCATTGACCCTAACAATGTCCCCTCAAGGGAACCTCAAAGGTGATTGAATAATGCGACGCGGGAAGTTGTCAAGAAGGAAGTCTTGAAACTTCTGCATGCCAGGATTATCTACTTCGTTCCTCATAGTGAATGGGTCAGCCCAGTTCAAGTAGTGCCTAAGAAGGGAGGTATGACGGTCGTTCAAAATGAGAAAAATGAATTAATTCCTCAACGAACCGTCACGGGTTGGAGGATGTGCAGAGATTACCGAAAACTTAACAAGGCTACAAGGAAGGATCATTTTCCACTGCCCTTCATCGATGAGATGTTAGAGCAGTTGGCAAAACACTCCTACTTTTGTTTTCTTGATGGGTATTCGAGTTATCATCAAATCCCCATCCACCCCGATGATCAAAGTAAGACCACATTCACATGTCCCTATGGAACTTATGCCTACCGGCGTATGTCCTTTGGACTGTGTAATGCTCATGTCTCTTTTCAAAGATGCATGATGTCTATTTTTCCAACATGATTGAGGAAATCATAGAAGTTTTCATGGATGATTTTTCCGTCTATGGGAAAACTTTTGATCATTGTCTGGAAAATTTAGACAAGGTCTTACAAAGATGCCAAGAGAAGGACCTTGTACTTAATTGGGAAAAGTGTCATTTCATGGTCCGTGAAGGCATCGTTCTTGGACACTTAGTGTTCAAGAGAGGGATGGAGGTGGACAAAGCAAAGATTGAAGTCATTGAAAAACTTCCACCTCCTATCAATGTTAAGGGAATCCGTAGCTTTTTAGGTCATGTAAGGTTCTATCAGTGATTCATCAAAGACTTCTCAAAAGTCACTAGACCCCTCACTAACCTATTAGCTATGGAAGCTCCCTTTGATTTCGATGATGAATGCCTTAAATCATTTGATACACTCAAAAAGGCACTCATCTCAGCTCCAATCATTCAACCTTCCGATTGGACGCTGCCATTCAAAATCATGTGTGATGCTAGTGAGTTTGCCGTTGGTGCGGTCCTAGGCCAAACCAAAGATAAAAAGCATCATGCAATAGCTTACGCTAGCAAAACTCTAACAGGAGTTCAACTCCATTATGCCACAACTGGAAAAGAGCTATTGGTTGTAGTTTTTGCTATCAATAAATTTAGGTGAAATCAGGTTGGAGCCAAGGTCGTAGTCTATACATACCATGCTACCTTGAAGTATTTGCTCACCAAAAAGGATGCTAAATCGAGGCTAATCCGTTGGATTCTTCTACTCCAAGAATTTCACTTAGAAATCAAGGATAAGAAGGGACAAGAGAATTCCATGGCAGATCATATCTCACGTATGGAAGTCACCCAAACCATGGACATTCCTATCAATGACTTCCTACGAGATGATATGCTTCTCAAGGTGACTGACTCTCACACTTGGTATTCGGATACCGTGAACTTCATGGTCATGGGATACGTACCACCAGGAGAAAACAAAAAGAAACTCATCTATGAGAGTCGTAGACACCTTTGGGATGACTCATACCTCTATCGAGTTTGTGCCGATGGCCTTCTTAGAAGGTGTGTCCCATCAATTGAAGGCACCAAGATTATTGAAAAATGCCTAGCCCCTATGGTGGCCATTACGGTGTTTACCGTACCCAGGCAAAGATCTGGTAAAGTGGATTCTAATATCCTTCTATGTATGAAGACACAAAAGAGTTCATTCGCAGATGTTGGAAATGCCAAAAGCATGGAGGAATTTTAGCTTGCAATGCGATGTCCCTAACCTATAATCTCCAGGTGGAATTATTTGATGTGTGGGGCATTGATTTCATGGGACCTTTCCCTAGGTCCTATGATTGCGAGTATATCCTGGTGGCTATAGATTATGTGTCAAAATGGGTAGAAGCTTTGCCATGCAAGAATGTTGATTCCAAGCAAGCTAGGAAAATGTTCCATGAGATCATTTTCCCATGCTTTGGCACTCCCCGTATGGTCATAAGTAATGGAGGGTCTCATTTCATAGATAAGACCTTCCGGAACTTTTTGAGCGAGCTTGGTGTTCAGCATAACATTGCTACCCCATACCACCCACAAACAAGTGGTCAAGCAGAAACATCTAATAAGCAAATTAAGAATATTCTGCAAAAGACTATCTTGGAAATGGGAACAGGATGGAAGCATAAGCTACTCGGCGCATTGTGGGCATATCTCCGTTCCAACTTGTCTATGGGAAGACTTGCCATCTTCCTGTAGAATTGGAACATAGAGCTTATTGGGCCATCAAGCGGTGGAACACGGACCTTCGCGAAGCTGGAAAACACCGATTGAAGCAACTCTTCGAGTTGGAAGAGTGGAGAGATAAGGCATACCATAGTGCCAAAATTTACAAGGAAAGAACTAAAAGGTGGCACGATAAGAGGATTACATCTAAAGAGTTCAAACCCAGAGACAAAGTCCTACTCTTCAATTCTAGGGTTAAACTCTTTGGACATGGGAAGCTCAGAAGTAAATGGGAAGTATCCTTCACTGTAGTAGAAACCTCATCTCATGGAGCAATCACACTCCAAGGTGATGATGATCAGCTATTTAAAGTGAATGGGCACCGACTCAAATTATTTCTTGAATCCCAAGAGGAGGAGGCGAAAAAGGATATTGATGTGATAAATCTTATTGATTTTCATGTTGTTTCTTTAAATTCTATCTAAATTCTCTGTGTCCAATTAATGGGCCTATCCAATTATTCATCTATCAGGCCCATTAAGACAACCCACGGAAACTTAGTCCGAACAGAGCCAGGAAGGGTTCGGCCGAACCCTAGGCTCAGCCGACCTCCCCTGTGCGCTGTCAGCTTTCTGTTTTCTCGTGTGGGCTCTCCCGACGTATCCCAACAAGACTCTTGGTGCTATCATGCTTTCCCCACCTATATATTGACGGGAACAGAGAGGAGAAACTTGCACCATCCAGAAAAACCCATCTCTTATTCCTCCCATCCAAGTCATGGCCGACAAGAAAATTATGCCGCATCCCCAGTCTAGCTCAACCGTCAACCTGAGCGGACACGTCACGCCGGCCAATGACAATTCCCCCTCGCTTTGGAGTCTGTCATGGCACTAGATGTCGTACCTCTCACCATAATCCCGCCACCGACGATGACTCCGCGTGGGCGTAGCACCACACCTCGTGGTGCTGCATGGTCGCTCTACCCTCGGAGGATGCCCATGAAGTTGACGACACCTGCACGTCGTCCGACTACGGCTGGCCTTAAGTCAGTCAAGACCCATCTTTTTCCTGAAAAAGACGAGTCTCTCCCAACATTGCAGCCTGGCGAGGATTTCATGTACACTTTGAAGACCATGGATGGTGACATAGTGAGCCACCACTACAAGTCACCTATGTGTACCTCGCCTGAGCATGTGGGAGACTGCCTTATTATCCATTGGGTGCACAAGCCTGAAGGAGGCTATGCAAAAGGACTTTTCAAGCAAATGGATAATTTGGCGATGGAGGAATTGACGGGCTCGTCACCCTCCAAGATTAGTCGTCACCTCTCGCCACCTGCCATCAGAGGTCCACCTGGCCAATTTGAGGACAGCAACGGGAAATCTCCTCGTGCCCCTAAAGTGGGACAACTTTCTAAGGAGTTAGCTTCTCTACGATTGGAGAACAAGAAGCTATTGGACTTAGTGGCTTAACGGTGCATCGAGAGGGCGGAACTAAAGGATGAACACATAACCCTCAAGGAGGATATTTATGGTGTTCGCCATCGCATGGGTGTCAAACTGCAGTGCATATGCAATGCCGTCGGGAAGCCTGACATCTACAATGCCCCATAGTTTGATGTCCCGACCGCATAGGACGCTTACTAGCTTAGTTTAGTTTTATTCCAAATTCTTATTTCATTAAATTTATATTGAATAATGTAAGCATCCCCATATTTTGAGTTCAATAAAGTGAACTTACTAGTTCATCTAACCCGGTAAAGTTCTCCCTTTAGTTTATTTGTGTTGAATAAAGAATTCAGGGAACAAGTATGGGGGAGGTACCCCAATTTTGCGAAATCCCGACATGCAAAAATAACATTGCATCTCGAAACACATCGCAACTGAACATACGACTCGACATGTCGAAACAGAGCAGCAGGAAGGTCAGAAGGGTGTCGGTCGACCCCCTGGTCGGGCGACCTGGTGTGGGCCCCACATGGCTCCATTTCGCTCCACAAATTCAATTTGGATCTTTTACCCCTGAATATGCATGCTACGTTACTTTTGAGTTGATTTAATATTTAATAGTGAATATGTGAAATCAATTCAACTCAACAGTTAAAATTTAAAAGTCGGTAACCAAAATTTGCTTGAGCTGAAAATTTGAATAATTTATATTTCGATCTACTGCCTTGTTATGATTCCCACAAGCAAAATAGGAAAAACACGTCATCAATGTATTTGACTAATGTAATATGGTAAATGAGTTAATCGAGGAGATATCTCTTTGCTTGAAATTGACTTTGATGTTTGCACAATTTGGAGTCTTGAACTTTGCCTGATTCTCTCATTGGACCTTTAAATATCCAACACGGCCATATGATACAAATTCTTGAAGACCACATGCATATGCCACTTTCCCTTTCATTGAATTTTGTCAAAATCGTGACCCCATTGAGTGACACGCATGAACTTTTTGACTTAGAAATTCTTGTGCACCTTATTCATGCAAAATTTCTCACATGAGAATTAGGATCCACGATTCATCCACCCAATAAAGAAACTCCATACATTTTGGTCATCAAAATCTCCCTAGAAAAAATAATAAAAAAAGGAGTAGAAGACATGGCCACAGAATTCAATTAAAAAATAGCCATGTTTCATCCTTAAAAAAAAAAGAAAACCATGGAGTCCATAAAGATCCATTCAATTCATGTGCACAAGAATTTTCTTTGTCAATTTGTTTGTTGCATAAGTCTCTCATATGATCAAGTTTTTGACTTAGTAATATATGAATTGCAATGTGTGCAAGAATTATCCCTACCATGCTCCAGATATAGCCATATTTATTATAGGGACAAATTGGCGCAACATGCAAAGGTGAGGATGAAAACACTCTGAGGGACTTGAGAGATTCCAAATGAGAGATAAGGGCAAATGTTTCTTTGACTTTCCAAATATAGCAAATTGTCATATCATTTCGGCAGGGGAAGATCCAAGATAACTACATTCCAACCATTCCACTCTTCAAACGCCCAAGATTGATGTGGTAGCCACATTCCACAAAGAGAATTCATGAATTTAGGTCTGAGTTGAAATACATAGTATTATCTTTTTCTAACTTATAGCAAATTTATGACAGCACCTTAGTTCTTTTTCTTTCCTTCACTCGAGGACGAGCAAAGGACTAAGTGTGGGGAAGTTTGTTGATGGTCCTTAAGTGCCATATTTTGACCATCAATTCACCTCATAATGTGCATAAAAGGGAAACACAACATAGTGGTATGGTTAAAAGATAACCAATTCCACAAGTGTTGGTGTTTATTTGTATGCAGGTGAATTTAGACTGAAAATAACAAAACATGCAGGGAGTAATCCATAAAATTGGATTTTGACGAATCAGGCGACACCACATGTCATCACATGGATAAATGGCCCACAAACAAAAGTTATGAGGCCATCCAACGATGTAGCACCCATATCAGTCAATGGAACCCACCTGGAAGTCACCCCGAGGAAGCACACAAGAAATGGTCAACTTTTCTATTCGGCCGACTAGGGGGTTCGGCCGAACCCTTCCTGGCACCAAACTCGGTTAGCTTCCACATGTTGACTCCCTGTGATTCCCTGATCACGATGAAGACTGATTTGCACGCATTTTGTGGCGGGAACTGACCCTTCTCCCCCCTATAAATAGAACCCCACACCTCACTTCACACACACACACCAAAAGTTGAGAATAGGATACCACTCCAAAGGTTTAGAGTAGTACTAGAGGCTCCAAAGTAGAAGGAGAGTGTGGTGAGAGTTTAGGAGAAGGAGGCTCGGGCTTGTCAAGTCCCTCTTCTACACTTGTATCCCTACAAAGGTGTAATCAAATCAAGTAAGCCCTTTGTGAATTTAATTCAAGTTTGATTCTCAATTTATAGTAGTTTGCACAAGTACTTACTTTTGAGTTCATTGCTTTAATTTATTAGAGGCTCTAGTTGTAGCTTTGTGTTCGAAGCAACTAGAGTTGTGATTTAGAATGTAAGTGTGGTGCTTAGGTTAGAAATCACCAGTGAATATCTCGTAGACCCACGGATTGAAAAGGTAGGAAGTAGGTGGTGACATTCCTATCTATCCTTAGTAATCCTACATGTTCAGCTATGCCATAGGCTCTTGGTGGGAGTCATCCTAGTGTTGCTAGGGGTAAACTCGTGTCCGAAGCAAGCAGCTACTTCAAATTCTTTTGAATTAGAATCAATACTTTGAGTTACTCTCTCCTCCTTGCCTACCAAACAACTTTGTGTCCTTTGGTGAATTTGTTCGTAAGATTACACACATGTTCCTTGGATTCGATACCCTTGGAATACTCTCTTAAGGGTAAGTGCTACACGATAGTTTCTGTGCGCTTGCGGATTTTTATCTGTGACGTAAGAAACGTCAACACAGGTCATAGTGTTTCTACCCCGAACGAACAAGAGTGGGGGATGGATGACTCGAGATGGCCGATGTACTGCATACTCAGAGGTCTTGCTGCCCCGACATCTCCAACTATTCATGTTCAGGTCATAGCGCCACGACTCCTTAGTATCCTAGCAATGGGTTGGTTCATGAGCTGCTCAGGTCCCTTAAGATCTGAGAACTATGATGATGTCCCCAGGCATATTTATAAAATACGAGCATTCGTGTCTCGACGTACTGCCATCACTGACGAACAGCAGTGGATGCATTCTGGTCGCCCCAAACAAACTGGTTCGACCAGGTTTTACCTGGATTGCCCGTTAGATAGCTCACTGAGTGCAGGAATTTTCACCCTACCCTGAGACTTACTGGCTTGCTCACCCCTCCGAGCAGAGGAATGGCTCGCCAACGGGGAACAAACCAACTTGTGGCTAACAACCTGACCTCGTAAGTGGCTCGGGGTCCACCACACGATCTCGACTAACAACAATGGGGTGCCTACGCCCCATTCGAATCAGTTCAGGTCGATAGTGGTCAGGCGTGCAATCGGATCAATACTAACACGTTTTTTAGCTCTTGTTTTTAAGGGTCCCTGATGCGAGGGCAAGATCAACCTACGACCAACTCCCCGAAGACTCGGACAGAGGCTTGAGGCCTATTGACGGAGTTTTGTACCTGGGGTACCAAACATACGGGACCCGATGGTTTGTGACCACTACACATCTATAGACTTAAGCTACCGTTTGTTCGAGAAGGGCCCCCCCCCCCACCAACGCCCAGGCCACTCGAGCTCAGGGTATTTAACCTTCCCAAGTTCTTGCTGAGAGGTCAGGCAGATGATTCCTCTCAGGCTCGAGCCCGGGAGATGCGGGTAGTTGGGGGCATTTATGACGGGCGATGGGTGCAGTAACTTTGGCACGGGGTGAACCCCTGATGTGACTCGTTGCAAAATAAGCCTGCCATCCTTCCCATCTATTGTCAGAAGGACAGTAACTTCACCCACAAAACGGTGCCTTGGAGACCACGACGAAGTCAAGACCAAAGCTTCTGACAAACTGGATACATAGAACAAACACTGTAAAACCGGCCCCACTATGAGGACTATCGGATAGATAGGGCCGCCTCACCCCCCCCCCTGATAAAATGACCCCCATAACCTTCTGCGGGTGGAGGCGAATTCACTCTGAATTTGCGGTTACTATACGCACTTTACTTTCCGCATTTACTTATGCACTTTTCCCTTTGGTGATATTGCACCTTTTTCCTTTGACGCATTTGTGTTCATGCTTTACTTTTCATACACCCGTGTGTTTTTACATTTATGCATTACTTTAATAGTTGTTCTTACCTTCTTAGAGTTCATATACTCGAGTCAGGCCCGCTTGTAATCTTTTCTCTCACCTTTTGAGCTAACAGAGATCATGGAAGACTCCCTATGGACGTAGGGTCTTTTTGCCCGAACCAAGATAAATCTCTTGTTCTTTGCATCTAGCTATACGGAGAGAATGTGATTCAATAAGAATGTACTAGTCAATTTCTGAAACACCGACAAGATCCGTGAAGTTTGTATTACCCTTGATTGATTGTAGAAAAACTAAGTTTTTGATCTTTGTCATCACTTGGTGAGGGAATGGCTAGAGAAGGCCCGGTCCTTTATGGACTCCTCAATGGGTTCGTTGGTTTCTTCGTGGAATTGAACCTCGTTGAAAAAAATTGTGTCTTCTTGTCTCATTTAATTTTTGACATCATATCATATCTCCTAGCTAGTTTGCAATATTTCAAATCAATTATGTCTTCTTGTCTCATTTAATTGTGCATGCAGGCATTTTATACATAAATAAAGTGAAACTAGGGGAGGAATCCTAAAAAGTGACATCCCGGCTAATTAAACGTTGACATGTGGCTGTACATAGATCAAAAAGCCCACCTACAGGTGTATACGAAGGAATCTGATGGCATTGCACACAGAAGTGGTAAGAGGGCCCACCTGCTAGCCTCCAGCAAAAAGGACAAGGCAAAAGGACTAGGTCCCAGTGCGGCCAAACCCCTAGTTCGGTCGAACTGGTCTTAGCGCCAGAGTTGATCTCCTTTCAAGTGTCGACTCTCTGTTGCTCACTCAAGGTGGTCCTGACTGCTTCGCGCACAATTAGTGATGGGAGCCGACTGAACTTCGTATCTGAATAAGACCCTCACCCCTCACTTCTCCACACACACACACCACTTGAGCATCACTCTCCTGTATACACAATTCTTCCAAGTCTTTAGTAGAGTTTAGGCTATAGAGAGGAACCTCTAGTCCCAAGTCCATTTTGGGAAAGGTATGGCTCAAGTACCTTTTCTTCTTTATGTGACTTTATGATGATAATAATAATAATAATGATAATGATAATAATAATAATAGGCTTTTATTGTTTATATGCTTGACAAACGTTTCTTATTTGATTGTGGAGTCCATGTATGTGGTAGTTTTAGTTTTATTATGATAGTATAGCAATTATGTTATCATAAACAACATAAGCCTCCACTATAGTCTACAACATGAATATGTTAGTATGAATAAGCTAGTACTTGGTCCCAGCATTGGTTCAACGATGTTTAGGTTAGTCATTGCCTTAAGAAGATACTTGTGCCATCGCTCTTAAGGTATTTACTTAACATGTAAATGTGGTGCTTAGATAGTTAAGTAGCGTTGGATATCTCATAGACCCACGGGTTGTGGGGGTACAAGTAGGTCGTGACAACCTTGTCCATCCTCTAAACTCCCCCACGTTCGGCTAATAGGCTCTTAGCGGGAATCGTTCTGGTTTTGCCAGATGTAAACATGTGCCTGATATGTTGGACCATTATGCCCTAATATTCACCACTAACATATCCATGTCTACACTACCTAGGGTATGCATATGTATATTAGAATCATATTAGGAATGACCCTTTCTTAGCTTAACTCTCACTAGGACTACATTATATTTAGGGGTAGATTGCTTAGGTGTGTGGCACACTACCAATATTATCAAATCACCTCTGTCATGGTAATTACTTAGTATTCTATATTTTGATCATAAGAGTAGTGTTTACTTTACTTCATTGCCTTGCTTTGGGATAAATATGATATCCTTGGGAATACTCTTGGGTGAAATCCTACATTGGTATCTTCCGTGCGCTTGCGGATCCCATCTTCTACTGGAGATGATCTGTGGTGTTAAGAAATACCAACAAGCATCTCTAGCACCGTTGCCAGGGAAGAAAAAGGAAGTAAAAGAAAGTTGTCACTTACAATTAAGCTATTGGTCCTAGTAGTTATTAGATAGGTTTACCTTTGCTTTGTTTTCTCCGTTTGTGTGAAAATAGGGTAGTGTTTGGCTAGCCCATTCCATATGAAGGTCAACGAGGATGCAAGAGCTCAACTACAATAATATTTCAAGGTGCTCCTCGACAATTTCTTCTCCTGGGAAAAACCATTGCCCATCACAGGAGGATTCTCCAGCTTCCAACAAGAGCCAAAGACATCTATCGCCAAAGATTGGAAGCTGAGCCAAAGGCATCTATCCCCAAAGCTTGGGGGAGGCTCCAAGATTGTACCTTGGTTTTCCTTCATCATGGTGTGGATAATTGTCTCATCGTCCAACACTCCTACAACGACATGACTTCATCGACTCGTGATCACATTCATGTTGAAGCTGGAGGTGGCCTCTTCTCAATGATCATGACAAGGATGAAGATTTAATTGAGTAGAAGGGCACCATTCATGGGGTGGATCAATGAATGCTCCAATTCTGTCAGTATGGCATGCACACCATTGACAAGGTGGACATGCTATCCACGGAACTCGACTTTGTGACACTAGGTTCAGAAAAACGAACCAAGTGCACTGTATGTGTGTCCAGGATGTTGCTTCACACACACACATCAACATCACAAATGATAATCAGAATTTAACCATGTCACGAATAATAAATATACCTTGATTCTATTGCAGTTGTAAATAATCTAGCGTAGGCGGCACAGGCAATCGACAATAGTACGCACGCCTAGTACTCCATAACGACCCCAAAAATACTTGTAGCTGAATTAATGTGGGAATAGCAAGGGTGAGCACATGTCGTACTCAACAAGTGTGAGAATATATGACATGTAGTTAAAAACAAGGAATGATAATAAATGGCTATTTTCTGAAAAGTACATTTAAAACATATGAAAATCATCCTACAATGTCTATGCGAATTAATCCCATCATATCCCAAATAATTACCAATTATGAGTCCAACATCATGAACTACCATCATATTACATCCATCACTAATTATCCATCCATATATCAAATTCTTACCATCATCATCAACTAAGTTCATTTATCACAACTCAAACCATAACCATAACCAAACCATCACAAATCCCAAGTCTAATTCTAATCATGTAGGTCATCCAGGTGTTCGTGACCGGGAGGGCTATCATGATAGTTTTTAACACTCTGCAGAGGTTGTACCACTTTGCCCACAAGTTCATGATTTTGTCACCCGTCAGCGACTAAAGAAACCTCCCTTATAACAATTACACTTCCTTTGGTGTATGGCTAAGAGATCAATAAATAGCCTTTACAAAGGGACTACCAGCATATTCAGACCCACTAAGGTTTTACCGATGGTGATGCCTCCAACTGAGACAATCCAATCAAGGGCCCCCTCTTGTGCCGCTCGGATCCCAGGGCAGTCCTACCACTATTGCAAACCCAACCAACTCCCATTCCCCGCTCCCCCAAATGATCTAAATCAATGCTGGCAATACACCTAATTAATTGGTGAAGCCGCACCCATACTTGGCCTTGTGGTGGCACTATAATCCTAGCCTATTCTCCCATGAACCGGTCCTTAGATCCAAGGCAAGCAAAACCACTGTACCATACAATCCATTCCACTATGCCATGCTTGCTTAGATCAACTAAGTTCCATGTTCCAAAATTAATAATTATCAATTACCATCCTAATTTCTCATAATTGAAGTTGTCAAGTGTATTATTTAAGTTACCCATAACCCATGTAGCGATGTGGTGCAAAAAGAAAAATACCCATACCCGGCTCATCATGTATATCCCCGCGACAAAGAGTGGCATACAACGCTAGTAAACTCCTATGTATGGGTTTCCCATCAAATTGACATGAGCATGCAATTTCGCAAACAAAACATTTAATAAAAAATGGGATCAATATGATCAAGGACACTTGCCTTACTCCGACGGGTTGGGTTGCTCAAGAGCTTCGAAGTCTTGGTTCTGGAAATCCTCGTGCACGGCCTCTTGAGCACGTCCCTCTACTCGCGATCACACACATACAAGAAAACACATACAAATCAACACAATGCACACATATTAATCAATATGCAATGACATGAATGCATGCAAAGTTCAATAACTAATTAACTACGGATGTTTATTACTTAGATGCAACTAGTTCATATATGTTCATGCGAGTTTACGGTGGTTTTAGCGATAATTTGGGTTTCGGAAATAAAATAGATGTAGGTGCAACTACGATTAAATTATGGATATTAGATGTATTACGTTGCTAATATTCGTCCCGGAAAACGTATCCTACCGTAGGTGCAGCAGCTTCAAAGGTCGCAGGAGGGAGGCGTAGTGTAGATGAAGTAGATGGCACAGCGATCCTCTGGCGGCACAACGGCGGCAGCGTGACGATCTCCGGCGGATGACGACTCCTTCCTTCTCTTCATTTTTTCTTCTCTTTTCTATTCTATTTTTTTTCATGTTGGGGCCTCCTTTTTCTACCGGGTGACTAGTGTTTTTTCTCTCTGGCGCCGCTGGCTTGACTACGCGCATCCGTTTTCTTGCTGGGTATCGGTATCCAAGAGAAAACCACTGTTTGGTATGCCTATGCGAAGTAAGCCTACACTGGAGAATAGAAAGGCAAGATAGACTATTGAAGCCAACCTTTTCATCCCCAAAAGCCTTTGAAAGACCTTACCCATAAGCCTCTGAAGCAACCTAAAAAAGCAGGTGACGTTGTTGCCCGAGGAGTTGATGACCTTGTAGAAGCATTTGCCCTTACTTCTCTTTCAAGTAAAGAGGATCAAAACATCGCCGGTAAATAGACGTACGCTAGGGAAAAAATTTACGTGGTTTGACAACCGAGTCTCGTGCTTTTATAAGCCGGAGGTGGCTGGCAACGCAAGGAAAAGTCTCGTAGGACTCGGGATCGGCCGCTCCCCGGGAGAGTCCCGGGAGGCCACGGTCTTTTTTGCCAGGAACCTTTCAGGGAGTGGAAGCTTCCCCCGGAAACTTTCAGAAGGTTCCAGAAACTTCCTAAAAGTTCCAAAAATTCAAGAAAGTTCCAGAAGCTTCCAGAAAGTTCCATTTTTATTATTTTTTTCTTTTTTAGGTATTGTATATATTTGTTTTCTATTTTTTCATATATATCCTCCATTTGATTATATTTATTTTTCTATTATATATTTTATATTCTCATTCACTTTTCTTATAACCTACACATATTTATATATATGTTTTATCTTTTATTTTTCTTCTATTTTGTTCTACTAATGTTTTATGCATGAGGATGTATGTAATGCATGGTACTAAAGATGAGGGTGTTACAAACCTATCCCTTAAAATGAATCTCACCCTCGAGATTTGATAGCGCGGAGAAGAGATGAGAAAATTCTTCCTTGAGGTCTTCTACACGTTCCCACGTAGCTTCAGCCTCCGTATAGTGGTTTCATTGTACTTTGCACCAACGGACTCTCTTGTTCCTTGTGACTCTTTTCTTCATATCGGGGATTTTGATAGGTTGCTCAACATAGGTCAAATCCTCTTGGAGTTCTAGCTTGTCCATCGGTACTTGCTCTTTCGGCACTCTCAGACACTTCTTGAGTTGAGACACGTGAAACATGTGATGCACATCGGAGAGATGTGCCGGCAGCTCGAGTCGATAAGCTACCTCTCCTTGCTTGTCCAAAATCTTAAATGGCCCAATGTAACGAGGAGCCAGTTTTCCTTTATGTTAAACCGTCATTGACCTCGGATAGGTGACACTTTGAGGCATACGAAATCTCTGACTTCAAAAGCCAGCTTCCTTCGCCTATTATCTGCATAGCCTTTTTCCCGTGACTGGGCAGCTCTTAGGTTTTCACATATTATTGGAACTTGCCTTTCAGCGTCCTGTAACACATCAGGCCCAAATACTTGGTTCTCTCCTGTCTCATTCCAAAACAAAGGTGTCCTAAACTTTCTTCCATATAGTGCTTCATAGGGTGACATTTTCAAGCTGGCTTGGTAGCTATTGTTGTACGAAAATTCAGCATACGGCAAGCTCTTGTCCTAGCTGCGTCCATGCTTCAAGGCACAAGCTCTCAATATATCCTCTAAGATTTCATTTGTCCTCTCGGTTTGCGCATCAATCCGTGGGTGATACGCGAAGCTGAAATTTAACATGGTACCCATAGCTTTGTGTAGTTTCTCCTAGAACCTCGAGGTGAATTGAGAAACTCGATCGGAGACTATTTTCTTCGGAACTCCATGTCGACACACAATATGCTCCATATACAATTCTATCAGCTTCGCGGTGGTATATGTGGTCTTGACAGGAATGAAATGAGCTAATTTGGTCAACCGATTCACAATAACCCATATTGAGTCATAGCCGGGTTGGGTTCGAGGTAATCCAACTATGAAGTCCATACCGATTTCTTCCCACTTCCATTCCAGAATCTTTAAGGGTTGCAATAATCTAGCTGGCCTTTGATGTTAGCTTTGACCTGTTGGCACACATAACACAAAGCTACATACTCAGTTATGTCCTTTTTCATGCTGGCCCACCAATAACATGTCTTCAAGTCCTTGTACATCTTTGTAAAGCCGGGATGGATTGAGTAAGGTGAGTCATGTGCCTCCTTCAATATTGTCTCTTGAAGATCCTTCGCATTAGGCACAACAATCCTCTTTCCAAGCCATAAAGTATCATGCTCGTCCTCATCAAATCTGAACTCTCTCCCTTCCTGGGTCGTTTCCTTGATTTCCTGAATTTCATCATCCTTGGTCTGACCTTCTCGAATTTCATGCTCCAAGGTCGGTTTTAACTCCATTATCTCCATCTCATTCACAAATCCGAGATTCAACCATTCAAACTCCTTGCATAACTCAGATGGCAATTCCTGAACCATGAGTTGGTGGCTTACTCCTTTCCTAATCAAGGCATCGGCCACTACATTAGCCTTCCTCGGGTGATAATTAATTCCCACATCATAGTCTTTGATGAGCTACAACCATCTTCGTTGCCTCAAATTCAGGTTTGTTTACGTGAATATTTACTTGAGGCTCTTGTGATCCGTGTAAATCTCACACCTATGTCCAAGAATGTAGTGCCTCCATATCTTCAAGGCATGCACCACGGCTGCAAGTTCGAGATCATGTGTAGGATAATTCTTCCCATGTTTCTTCAATTGCCTCGATGCATAGGCTACCACTTGACCATTGTAACACCCACTATTTCTAGAAAAAATTAAAATGAATTTCTCATGGGATAAAAACATTTTCTTGAGAATAAAATTCATATAAGGCAAGTTGCATCATGTTTGAATGTTTGTGTGAATTTTTGAAAATTCAAATTAGCTAGAAATTTGGTTTACAAATTCAAAGTATAAAAGAGAAGAAAAAGACAACAGAAAAGAAAAAGAAGAAGAAAAGAAAAAGGAAAACACCTCCCTCGGCCGAAATCCCGCCCCAGCCCACTTCCCACCTCTCACCCGTGCCGGCCCGCACCCCCTCTCCCCTCCCTCTCTCTCTGCCGCCTGGGCCCTGCGCAACAGCCGCCCGCACCCCTCTCTCCTCCCGCTGCCAACCGGCCCCGCCTGTCAGGGCTTCCTTCCACCTCCCGCCGCACCCGCGTCGTAACGCACACGCACGTTACACCGCACCGCCCACTCATTCTTTCCCCTATCAATGTTGGTCGTTTCACCCTAATCAATCACCCCGTCGTGCCCATCATGACTGCCGCCCGTTACTCGTCTGATCCCCTATAAAAGCCCGGCCATCCCCCTCAGATTTCACTGCCCAACGCCCCAAACCCTAGCTTCGACGAGACTCGGTAATGGCACCACTGTTCCCGACATTCCACCCACTATTTCTCCTTGGGAGTTCATCTAACATCTTCCCCGTGTTGTTAGGAACCCGCCGGACATCACCGTTGGGGTGGAACGCCATTGCGTCGCCGATTCCATCGGGCGCCGACGAGCTCCGCCACTCCCCTTCGTCGCCGGCTAACCTTCGACCAATTTCCGGCCTCGCGACCACCCTAGGTGAGACCCCCTTGCTTCCCTCTTCATTTTGCGCTACTTAGATACACCCAGTAGCCTCTGCAGCGTGGGTTTTGGCTGCCTCCGGCGAGCCTGCCGCCGCGCGCGCATCGCCGCCTCCGCGCACCGCCACCCAACCCTAACCCGGGTGATGTGGCCTCCTATCATCTGTCCATTTTAAACCTACAGCCGAGATTAGAACATCACATACCCCTTCAGTTAATAAAATCTAGGCCATCCGTTTTAAAACCAACGGCCCACATTCAAATCACTTTTCCCGCCGCGTGTTTTGCGCCCAAGCCCCTGGAAACTTGCGGGCTACCCCTGGGTTCTTCTGGAATTCAAGTCTAACCCCTATAAATGTTAAACTAGCCACTGGACTTTCTAGAAAATTAGGAAAATGTTGGTTAATTGAATAAAAAGTGTTTTTAAGCCTCTGGAATATTATAAAATGGCAAATAAATTCTGGAAAATTGTAGAATAATCCCTGGACTTAATAAAAATTATTTTTAACCACTGGAACAGTTCTGTTTTTACAGAAAAGCTCCTGTTAGTTTTAGAAATTAAATAAAAGTCCTTAATTTGTATAAAATAATTATAAAAACAGATTTAAATATGTTTTATTTATTTTCAATTTCTTTATTATTTTTGTTAATTCATTTAAATTGCTGAAATAGTCATAAAAATACTTTTTAAGTATATTTAGTTCCTAAAAATTGTTTTGCACATAGAAATAATTAATAAAAATAATGTAAAAATTGTAAAATTTACATTATTGATTATAAATCTATTTTAAGCTTATTTTGAAGGATAAAAATTTCGAGAAATAATATTAGGGTTCTAATAAATATAAAAATGGTATAAAAATCTCTAAAAATATGTTTTACTCAATAAATTTCATTTAACTTTAAATTCTCATCAACTAATGTATGCCTATAATTTAAATCAACCCTAAAATCACTTTTGCATAGGAATTTGCGTTTATTTGAATTGTTTGCATTTTATTATGTTCTTATTGTATGTTATTTTTCATGCATCATCGTAATTTAGAGTCAGGGCCAGAACCCACTTTTAACCTGCAAGAGCAACAATTTCCCGTCGACCCCAAGGCACAATTTGGAGGCAAGTTCCTTGACCATCTTGCACCCTTTTGTTAAGTTTTAGTTAGTTGCATGCTAAATTAAAATATGAATCCTATGTTATGTTTTCCTAGATTTTCCACAATATTCCTTGTCAACATGGTTTGGGTTTTTACTATAAAAAAATTAGTTTACGCATAGCCATGCTTAATTTGAAATATGATCTATTTATCTACAAGATTTCATTTGATGTATTATGATACATGAATTGATGGCTAAAATGGAATTTAGTAGATAGGAATCCGATAGGGGGTTTTGTATGGATTGGTGCATGCGTGCACAATACCTAGGTTTGGGGCTTGACAACTATCGGATTCTAAGGACTGGTTTATGGAAGAGTTGCTAAGCCTTTTAGTATCACCACAGAATTGTATATGGGACAACTTGGTTTAGTAATTTGGTCTCTCCCGATGTAGCATAGGTAATTGATCGGGCGGGGAATGGGCTTTGCCTTGGGATCCGCATGGCTCAAGAGGGGGCTTCTCCTGGCAGAGGGAAAATAGACCCCAAGTGCCGGAGCGGTGAAACCTTAGAGTACTCATTGCAAGTTGGGAGAACCATCGGAAATACCTCGTAGTGATCTCCTGGCCACACACCTACAGAAGTGTGTATTGTGGTTAGCTACCACGGGCATCAGAGAGGTTTACCTTAGTCCACCTGGCAACAGGGGACGAAATCACGAACTGTGGGTAAAGCATACACACTCTGCAGAGTTTTGTCAAACTGTCTAGACAGCCGTGCTCACGGACACGAGGGCTTGGAAACCAAATTCATAATTAGCACATGGTTACATAATGGATGGTTCGGGTTTGGTTTTACCTAGATTAGTTTTGGAAATTGGTTGGGATTTCACCTAGTTGTAGGTGCTTGATAACATTTAAGAGTAGATTGTAACTACTATAGTGCTTTACCCATTATTTGCCTTCCTTGTTGTGAACCACACATGTCATAACTTCGCAACTTGCGAGTGCCGTTGGTACTCAAACTTGTTAGTTGCATATTCCCCCCCCCCCCCCAGTCTACGAAGACGCTGAGGTGGAGAACGAGGACTTCTACAGAGATCCTGAAGAGATGTTCTAGGCTGGCGCTCCCCCGTGCAACACCTGTGTTTGGAGCCCTTTGTTATGTTTTTCCGCTGCTTGTGTACTTTTATACTAGACTTGGAGGGTCATTTATGTAATAAGGTGATGTACTCGGACATGGTATTTCACTTTCGTCTACACATGTATGAGTTGAACTGATCCTGGCATACATGTGGAAAGCATCTGGTTGTCTTGTTATTACCAGGTGTGACAAAGTGGTATCAGAACCGTGTTGTTCGTAGGACGCAAGCCTAGATAGAAAAGGACGATTTAAGGACTTTATTATTTTCAAATATTATTAATTGTAAAATTTCTTTGTATTCTTTACCTTGTACTTGTTTCACTTACTCCTTAATTTGTTTTATTACTAACACTCTTTTGTTTCAAAAATTTTAGATGGCCAACGTCAGGAGAACTGCTCGCATGTCCACTGGAGGCTATGTCCCTAACCGAAGGATTGCTGCCCGCCGTACCCCGCTCAACGATCCTCGACGTGCGGTGGTGATTCGTACTGATGGGAGAGCTACAGGACGACTCCGACGTTGACTTCAAGCCATACTGCACGATGTCGGCTACAGGCACGAGAGACTGGCACTCACCTACCACTCCATCGAGATGCAGCGTCCCTACTAGATCGAGTGGTCATGCAAGCTGTTTGTCTACTATGGAGATGAACTACTCAAGGTGCACCGTACTCCTGCTGCAAGGAGCTACCGACGTCACGCTGAGCAGGATGTCAGTTGGGAGGCCATCACCTTTTGGAGTCACACTTACCGCTACCAGCTTTGGAACTCGGTGCATGCCTACACTCCCCAGCGTCCTAGCAGCACTGGCAACTTCGTCACCAGGTATGTGGAGGGGCCCTTGACCCTTCCACAGACTCACCAGACAGTTGATGACGTGGAGCGCCTCAGCATTCGCCTCCACAAGGCTCAGCAAGAAATACAGGATGTCCGTGACCTTGCAGCACACTATGAAAGGCAAGTGAGGAGGTACCGTCAGATCACTGACGAGGACCCAGATGGGTAGACCTCAGACACCTACACTTGGATCCCGGACTCTCCTGACCGTCGTGTCGGTCGTGGCGACACTAACTCGATGGACCAGTCTTCTGACGAGGAGCCAGATTCAGAGGAGCCTTCCGTGCTGCAGCAGCCAGCCAACTCTCCTCCGCATGGCAACGAGTCTCATGGTAGCAACTCGGGATATGATGGAGATGATGATGAAGACCCGGACGAGGAGGGGGGTCCCGAGGAGCGAGAGTAGACTCCGACCTACCCTATGACTCAAGATTAAGACACTTACCCATGAGTTGTAATAAGAGTGATGTAGTAGCGATCTGTGTAATCTTGATTTGTATGATTTTGCTTTGAGAACTTGATTATCCATGTTTGAGTTTGCTTAATGAAATGACCTTTATTTCTCTTATTCCTTATTGATGCATATAGTGGGAAATCGTATAGAATAGTTTCTCTCGCATCTTCTTGTTCTAAAGCAACACCCCAACCTCAGATGGCAGGAACAGGAAGAGGACGTGGATGAGGTGTGCCACCCAATCAAGACAATTAAGTTCCGCTACCTCAATGGAATGGAAGGGGTGCCCGTGGAGCACCAGCTGCAAATCAAATGCAGCATATGATGGCTATGCAGCTTCAAATGATGCAAAACTTGACACAAATTGTGAACAACATGCAACAGGCTCAGCAAGCACCACCAACCCCTCCACCACCACCACCACCACCCCCACCTCCAAGGTTTTGCTTAGGAGATTTCATGAACACTCAACCTCCACACTTTTCCAACGCCTTGGAACCTATGGATGCTGACGATTGGATCAATACAATTGAAAGTAAACTAAGGATTGTCCAATGCGAAGGAAGGGAAAGGGTGTTATTGGCATCACACCAACTCTATGGACCCGCAGCTGATTGGTGGACCGCTTTTACTGCAGCCCATGGCAACCCAGACAACATCACCTGGGAAGAGTTCAGAGAAAACTTCCGCAATCATCACGTGCCTGAAGGAGAAATTCAAGCCAAGCGTCTGGAGTTCCTAGCACTGAAGCAAGGGAACATGAACATACGGGGGTATTTGAACAAGTTTACACAACTATCTCGGTATGCCCCTGGTGATGTGGACACTGATGCAAAGAAACAATTCTGTTTTAAGGAGGGACTGGACAAAGAAATACAGTTGATGATGTCCTCCAGTGACTATGCTAGCTTCCAACATCTGGTGGACAAAGCTTTTACGGTGGAAAGAAAGAAGAAGGAATGCGAAGGAGAAGATCACAAAAGGAAGATGATGATGGGGCAATCTTCAAGCAACAATTGTCCTCGCTTCAACCCACAGCAATCGGGACACATGAGCCGTCCCATGGGCAATAATCAAAGTCAGCGGTACATTAACAACTCTTCATTCAGACCTCAAGCGCAGTATGCTCGCCCACAGTATCAGCAGATGCAACCGCAACGCCCTCAAATATACCAACAGCGTCCTATGACTTCAAACCCTCGACCAACTAGGCAATCACAGCAGAATAAACGAAGAAATAAGGCTCAAGACACCAGTACTCGGGGAGCTTGCTACATATGTGGTGACAAGGGACACTACTCCAACAACTGCCCGAAGAAGCCATCACAGCAGAACCAGTCTAGGGGAAGGGTCAATCATGTTGTTTTGGAGGAAGCCCAAGACGCATCAGATGTGGTGATCGGTACGTTCCCTGCTGATTCCCATCCTTCTACAGTATTGTTTGACTCTGGTGCAACGCATTCATTCATAGCAAAAGAATTCATAAGAAGACATGGAATGACTATTACATTAATGAATCAAGTATTAGTAGTCAACTCTCCTGGAGGAGAGATGCTGACAAGGCAAGTATGCCCTAATGTAAGCATAAGCATTAGGGGGGTAGCATTCTTAGCAAACCTTATAGTGCTGGAGTCACAAGAAATAGACATTATTCTCGGAATGGATTGGTTAACCAAGTATAAAGGAGTGATCCATTGTGCCACCAGAACAGTATGCTTAACTCATACAGATGGCACAAACGTGGAGTTCCGTCCTGATCAAGCACCAGTTCAGAAAATACGACTCAATCAAGTTGAAGGAGTACAAGAGATCAAAATTGTTTGTGACTTTCCGGATGTGTTTCCTGTGGAACTATCGGGTATGCCCCCTGACAAAGAAATTGAATTCATCATTGAATTAGTGCCTAGAACAGCACCAATTTTCAAGCGGCCATATAGGATGGATGCTAAACAATTGGCAGAATTAAAGGATCATATCAATGAGTTGTTAGCAAAAGGATACATTCGTCCTAGTTCTTCACCCTGGGGAGCTCCAGTGATATTTGTGCCCAATAAAGATGGCACACAGAGGTTGTGTGTGGATTATCGCGCACTCAACGCAGTAACTATCAAGAACAAGTATCCTTTACCAAGGATTGAGGATTTGTTTGACCAGTTGAGAGGTGCTTGTGTGTTCTCGAAGATTGATCTGCGTTCAGGGTATCACCAGTTGAAGATACGACCCTCGAACATATCCAAGACAGTATTTGTTTCGAGATATGGATTATATGAGTATACAGCCATGTCTTTTGGCTTGACTAACGCCCCAGCTTAATTCATGTACCTTATGAATAAGGTGTTTATGGAACATCTGGATAAGTTTGTCGTGGTGTTTATTGATGACATTTTGATATTCTCCAAAAGTGAAGAGGAACATGAGGAGCACCTAAGACTGGCCTTACAAAAACTTCGTGAACATCAGTTGTATGCAAAGCTAAGTAAATGTGAGTTCTGGTTGAAGGAAGTGTCATTTCTAGGACATGTCATATCATAAGGAGGAATAGCAGTAGACCCTAGTAAAGTGAAAAATGTTCTGAATTGGAAAACACCAGAAAATGTTGGGGAAATCAGGAGTTTCTGGGGTATGGTTGGCTATTATCACCGGTTCATCGAAGGATTCTCAAAAATATCTCGTCCATTAACAAAGTTACTTGAGAAGGGAGATGTATACAAGTGGACCCCAGAGTGTGAAGCCAGTTTTACAGAGCTAAAGAAAAGGTTGACTACTGCTCCAGTGTTGATTATGCCTGATATGCAGAAAGAATTTGCAGTCTACTATGATGCATCCGGACAAGGATTGGGATGTGTATTAATGCAAGAGGGACATGTAGTAGCTTATGCTTCACGTCAACTCAGAAAGCATGAAAGAAATTACCCTACTCATGACTTGGAGTTAGCAGCTGTAGTGCATGCATTGAAATTATGGAGGCATTATCTGATAGGAAAAAGAACTGAAATTTATACGGACCACAAGAGTTTGAAGTATATCTTCACCCAACCAGATTTAAATCTTAGACAACGCAGATGGTTGGAACTTATCAATGATTTTGATGTCAGAATCAACTATCATCCTGGGAAAGCTAATGTGGTCGCAGATGCATTAAGCAGATCAGCTCAATGCAATAGCTTGGCACTACAAGGTCAACAACCGCAGTTATGTGAGGAATTCGCAAGGCTAAACCTTAGTATCATGACTAATACTGAGGTAGTGTCTATGGAAGTAGATTCTACTTTGGAGAAAGATATTCATGAAGGGCAAAAGAATGATAAGTGGATTCAGAAGATTAAGCAACTAAGGAAAGAAGGAAAAGCACCATACTTTAAAGAAGATGAACAGGGAATTTTATGGCTAGGGAAGAAAATATGTGTACCTGATATCAAGGAGATTCGAGAGCTGATACTGAGAGAAGCCCATGATTCGTCATATTCTATTCATCCAGGAAGCACAAAGATGTATCAAGATCGAAAGGATCGGTATTGGTGGCATGGAATGAAACGTGATGTGGCGGAGTATGTAGCTCTGTGTGACACATGTCAGAAGGTCAAAGAAGAACATCAAAGACCAGCAGGGTTACTTCAACCAATTAAAATTCCTGAATGGAAATGGGAAGAAATAAGTATGGACTTTATTGTGGGATTGCCAAGAACTCAGTCAGGATACGACTCTATATGGGTCATAGTGGACCGTTTGACCAAAGTGGCTCACTTTATCCCAGTAAAAGAAAGCTATTCTAGTTCAAGATTGGCAGAACTATATATGGCAAGAATTGTATGCCTGCATGGAGTGCCGAAGAAGATAATATCAGATAGAGATACACAATTCACCTCCAGATTTTGGCAAAAGTTACATGAGTCTATGGATACCGACTCAATTTCAGCTCGGCATATCATCCGCAAACTGACGGTCAAACAGAGCGCACTAATCAAATTCTTGAAGACATGTTGAGAGCATGTGCTTTGAAAAATAGTAGAAGTTGGGATAAGAACCTACCGTATGCCGAATTTTCTTATAACAATAGTTATCAAGCCAGTTTGAAGATGTCTCCTTTTGAAGCTTTGTATGGACGGAAGTGCAGAACACCATTGTTTTGGAATCAAACTAGGGAAAGCCAAGTATTTGGGCCTGAAGTGTTAAGAGAAGCTGAGAGACAAGTACAAGAAATCTGGAAGAATTTGAAGACAGCTCAGTCAAGGCAGAAGAGTTATGCTGATACTCGCCATCGTGATTTATCCTTTGAGATTGGTGATTTTGTGTATCTCAAGGTGTCACCCGTGAGAGGGTTGAGACGATTCAAAGTGAAGGGCAAGTTATCACCCCGATATATTGGTCCTTTCAAGGTATTGGAGAAAATAGGAGAAGTAGCCTATCGGCTTGAGCTACCATCTCACTTATCAGATGTACATGACGTATTCCACGTGTCACAATTGAAGAAATGCTTAAGAGTCCCTGAAGAACAATTGCCATTGGAAGCAGTAGACGTACAAGAGGACCTGACCTATGCAGAACAACCTGTTAAGATTCTCGAGAAGTCAGAACGAGTTACGAGGAATAAAGTTACTCGTATGTGCAAGGTTCAATGGAAACATCACTCAGAAGAAGAGGCCACATGGGAAAGAGAAGAAGACCTCAAGGCGGAGTTTCCCAATCAATTCTCTTAGGACGTCCAAATCTCGAGGGCGAGATTTCTTTTTAAGGGGGTAGAATTGTAACACCCACTATTTCTAGAAAAAAAATTAATATGAATTTCTCATGGGATAAAAACATCTTCTTGAGAATAAAATTCATATAAGGCAAGTTGCATCATGTTTGAATGTTTGTGTGAATTTTTGAAAATTCAAATTAGCTAGAAATTTGGTTTACAAATTCAAAGTATAAAAGAGAAGAAAAAGAAAACAGAAAAGAAAAAGAAGAAGAAAAGAAAAAGGAAAACCCCTCCCTGGGCCGAAATCCCGCCCCGGCCCACTTCCCACCTCTCTCCCGCGCCGGACCGCACCCCCTCTCCCCTCCCTCTCTCTCTGCCGCCCGGTCCCCGCGCAACAGCCGCCCGCACCCCTCTCTCCTCCCGCTGCCAGCCGGCCCCACCTGTCAGGGCTTCCTTCCACCTCCCGCCGCACCCGCGTCGTAACGTACGCGCGCGTTACACAGTGCCGCCCACTCATTCTTTCCCCTATCAATGTCGGTTGTTTCACCCAAATCAATCACCCCGTCGTGCCCATCATGACCGCCGTCCGTTACTCATCCGATCCCCTATAAAAGCCCGGCCATCCCCCTCAGATTTCACTGCTCGACGCCCCAAACCCTAGCTCCGATGAGACTCGGTAATGGCGCCACTGTTCCCGACATTCCACCCACTATTTCTCCTTAGGAATTCATCTAACATCTTCCCCGTGTTGTTAGGAACCCGTCGGACATCACCGTTGGGGTGGAACACCACTGTGTCGCCGATTCCATCAGGCGCCGACGAGCTCTGCCGCTCCCCTTCGTCACCGGCTAACCTCCGACCAATTTCCGGCCTCGCGACAACCCTAGGTGAGACCCCCTTGCTTCCCTCTTCGTTTTGCGCTACTTAGATACACCCAGTAGCCTCTGCGGCGTGGGTTTTGGCTGCCTCCGGTGAGCCCGCCGCCGCGCGTGCATCGCCGCCGACGCGCATCGCCGCCTGACCCTAACCGGGGTGACGTGGCCTCCTGTCATCCGTCCATTTTAAACCTACGGCCGAGATTAGAACACCCCATACCCCTTCAGTTAATAAAATCTGGGCCATCCGTTTAAAACCAACGTCCCACATTCAAATCACTTTTCCCACCGCGTGTTTTGCGCCCAAGCCCCTGGAAACTTGCGGGCTACCCCCTGGGTTCTTCTGGAATTCAAGTCTAACCCCTATAAATGTTAAACTAGCCCTGGACTTTCTAGAAAATTAGGAAAATACTGGTTAATTGAATAAAAAGTGTTTTAAGCACCTGGAATATTATAAAATAGCAAATAAATTCTGTAAAATTGTAGAATAATCCCTAGACTTCATAAAAATTATTTTTAACCACTAGAATAGTTCTGTTTTTACAGAAAAGCCCCTAATAGTTTTAGAAATTAAATAAAGGTCCTTAATTTGTATAAAATAATTATAAAAACATATTTAAATATGTTTTATTTATTTTCAATTTCTTTATTATTTTTATTAATTTATTTAAATTGCTCAAATAGTCATAAAAATACTTTTTAAGTATATTTAGTTCATAAAAAATGTTTTGCACATAGAAATAATTAATAAAAATAATGTAAAAATTTTAAAATTTACATTATTGATTATAAATCTATTTTAAGCTTATTTTGAAGGATAAAAATTACTAGAAAATAATATTAGGGTTCTAATAAATATAAAAATGGTATAAAAATCTCTAAAAATATGTTTTACTCAATAAATTTCATTTAACTTTAGATTCTCATCAATTGATGTATGCCTATAATTTAAATCAACCCTAAAATCACTTTTGCATAGGAATTTGCGTTTATTTGAATTGTTTGTATTTTATTATGATCTTATTGTATGTTATTTTATGTGCATCATCGTAATTTAGAGTTGGGGCCAGAACCCACTTTTAACCTCCAAGAGCAACAATTTCCCGTCGACCCCGAGGCACAATTTGGAGGCAAGGTCCTTGACCATCTTGCACCCTTTTTGTTATGTTTTAGTTAGTTGCATGCTAAATTAAAATATGAATCCTATGTTATGTTTTCCTAGATTTTCCACAATATTTCTTGTCAACATGGTTTGGGTGTTTTACTATAAAAAAAATTAGTTTACACATAGCCATGCTTAATTTGAAATATCTATTTATCTACAAGATTTCATTTGATGTATTATGATACATGAATTGATGGCTAAAATGGAATTTAGTAGATAGGAATCTGATAGGGGGTTTTGTATGGATTGGTGCATGCGTGCACAATACCTAGGTTTGGGGCTTGACACCTATCGGATTCTAAGGACCGGTTTATGGAAGAAGTTGCTAAGCCTTTAGTATCACCACAGAATTGTATATGGGACAACTTGGTTTAGTAATTTGGTCTCTCCTGATGTAGCATAGGTAATTGATCAGGCGGGGAATGGGCTTTGCCTTGGGATCCGCATGGCTCAAGAGGGGGCTTCTCCTGGCGGAGGGAAAATAGGCTCCAGGTGCCGGAGCGGTGAAACCTTAGAGTACCCATTGCAAGTCGGGAGAACCATCAGAAACACCTCGTAGTGATCTCCTTGCCACACACCTATGGAAGTGTGTATTGTGGTTAGCTACCACGAGCATCAGGGAGGTTTACCTTAGTCCACCTGGCAACAGGGGACGAAATCACGAACTGTGGGTAAAGGATACACACTCTGTAGAGTTTTGTCAAACTGTCTAGACAGCTGTGCTCACGGACATGAGCGGCTTGGAAACCAAATTCATAATTAGCACATGGTTACATAATGGATGGTTTGGGTTTGGTTTTACCTGGATTAGTTTTGGAAATATTGGATGGATTTCACCTAGTTGTAGGTGCTTGATAACATTTAAGAGTAGATTGTAACTGTTATAGTGCTTTACCTATTATTTGCCTTCCTTGTTGTGAACCACACATGTCATAACTTCCCAACTTGTGAGTACCGTTGGTACTCAAACTTGTTAGTTGCATATCCCCCCCCCCCCCAGTCTACGAAGACGCTGAGGTGGAGAACCAGGACTTCTACTGAGATCCCGAAGAGATGTTCTAGGTTGGCGCTCCCCCGTGCAACGCCTGTGTTTGGAGCCCTTTGTTATGTTTTCCGCTGCTTGTGTACTTTTATATTAGACCTGGAGGGTCATTTATGTAATAAGGTGATGTACTCGAACATGGTATTTTATTTGGTATTTCACTTTCATCTACACATGTATGAGTTGAAATGATCCTGGCATACATGTGGAAAGCATCTGGTTGTCTTCTTATTACCAGGTGTGACAACCTTCTTGCATAAGCACACATCCAAGTCCTTGTCTTGATGCGTCGCATAAATCCAAGCTTTTTGCTCACGTCTAGCAGCACCAACACCGGTGCAGCTATAAATCTCTTCTTCACTTTGTCAATGTCGTCCTAACAAGATAGAATCAATTTAAGGGCTCCCCCCTTGTTAGCAACTCAGTCATACACTTCATTATGTTGGAGTAGTCCTTGATGATTGGTCAGCTTCGACATCTATTGCGGTGCATCAACTCCAATGCTAACTCCCTTATCACTTGTCGATTGCACTGTCCTTGTGGCATACTGGACCACTCCATTATGCTTTCGTAGCCAATCCATTCCAAGTGTTATGTCTGATCCTTCTGAATCCAAAACAATCAGGTTGGCGAGGAATTCTACCCCCCTTATTTTGAAACTTACTTTTGGACATATTATCTTTGTTCTCATCTTCCATACAACTTCGTCTGAGATAGTGAATCTTCTAGTTGTGTCCATCTTCCATTAAAGTAGAGGTTGAGCAAGATAGGAAAGAGAGATAGAATGAATCCTCAACTATATGCATCAAGAAATACGAAACTAAGCAACTACCTATACTAGCCTATATGGATGTGGCAAACGCTAATCCATCCCACAATCCTCTACTAAGCACACAAGCAAACATTACATAGCAATCAGCACATCAAACAATCCACAATGTTTCCTGAATGTTTCTATGTGCTCTACAATGTCCATTCTATCTAGGTTGCGTCCTACGGTCAACCTGTGGCTCTGATACCAATTTGTGACACCCCATTCTCAAAAACGAACCAAGTGCAGTATATGTGTGCCCAGGATGTTGCTTCTATTGCAGAGGTAAATAATCTAGCATTGGTGACTCCAACTCCACAGGCAATCGACGGTAGTATGCACGCCTAGTACTCCATAACAACCCCCAAATACTTGTTGTAGTTGAATTAATGTGGGAATAGCAAGGGTGAGCACATGTCATACTCATCAAGTATGGGAAAATATGACATGTAGATAAAAACAAGGAATGGTAATAAATGGCTATTTGAAGAAAAGTATATTTAAAATATATGAAAAGCATCCTACAATGTCTATGTGAATTAATCCCATCATATTTTAAATAATTACTAATTATGAGTCCAACATCATCAACTACTATCATATTACATCCATCAATAATTATTCATCCATATATCAAATTCTTACCATCATCATAACCATGTTCATTTATCATAACTCAAATCATAACCACAACCAAACTATCCCAAATCCCAAGTCCAATTCTAATCATGTAGGTCATCCCGGTTGATGAGGATATCACAACAGCGGGGACGCGCATTGAACTGCAAGGACCAATCACAAGAGCACGGGCACGGTTATTAAATCAGCAGGTGAATTCGTTCTTAACTTCTTTTGCATGTGAGTTTGAGAATAGATTGCTATGTGATGATTTAATTGTTATTAGGAATAATGGAGAAGATCAACAAGTGAAGGAAGGAGGCCTTGGGAGCGTGGACAACCACCTGGGACGTCCACAAGTAGATGGAAATAGTTTACAACTCGGACTCGAGTTCAACTCGGAGTCCAGGAGCAGTCCACCTTAAAACAGACGCCCAGGAGGCATACGGACTCCGTTTTCGACGTTATACATATGCACGGAAAGAGGAGAAGATAAACTTTCCAATGGTTCTGGTCCCACCTCAAAATTCCTCCGGAGTCATTGGAAATCATCGAAACAAGTCGAGTCCATATTTCTGTCCGGTGTTGCGCCACCGAATCGGGCCTTTGGGCCTTGTATCCCGTAAGAGTCCATTAGGGACGCGTCTAATCGTGTTTTGGTCGAACCCTAGCCTATAAATACTGCAGACGCCGGTCATATTCGGTGGGTTTTGCTTAGATCAATAAAATCGCCGTTCTACGGTTTGTGAGACCCCAATTTCGCGATTTCCGATCGTGTCTTCTACGTTCTTGCTCGTGTTCTCGATTGCACTTGCGGGGATTATCCTTCTTGGCGAGGTCAAGCGTGTGCAGCACGGTTGATAACCAACGGAGCCGTGGTGTAGTGATTGCAGGGGTACTCAAACCGCTCGAGTGCCGCGGATCATCAACGTTGAGTTCTCCACCCCAATCGACATACCTTTCGGAAGATCGGGCCTAACCCTACTCATCAATTGGTATCAGATTTCCAGGTTGCCCGTGGGGTATCTTTGTTTTCCTTCCTTCCATTAGATCGATTTTGTTTCGTACCTAGAGTCCACAAAAAAGCCACAAAAAAAATTAGATCGTTTTTACCGCTTCCCAGACTATAGTGCCTGCAGTTTCGTTTTTCAGTTTGCATTGTTGAGTTTGCATTCGTGTGATTGAGTCTTGTTGCTGGTTTAGCTTTGTGTTTTTTGGTCCTAGTTATCGTGTTTCGTCCTTGTTTTCTTGCTATTCGACACCTATTCCACAATCCCTAAATAACAAACTGAGCCGCCACGTTCATCGGTTTGCCCTAGCTAGCCGCCTTGCGTGAACTCCCGCATCGCCAGCCCTAGATTTGGTGATAAATCTTTATGCCATTCATCCTTGAATCATCACACACCACCCCATTAGTTGCTGTGCAAATTCCCGATCGTTTTCGTATCCGTTTGCGAGTTCTGTTCTCAAACCGAGTTGGAATCAACATCCAAAAAAAACGTAACTCGGACAGCCTACCTTAAAACGGCCATAACTTTCGCATACGAACTCGAAATCGGGCGATTTTTTTTCAAATTCATCTACGCGAAATTTCGCATCTGATTTTCCGCGGCATAGCCGCGTTCGGTGAAATTAGATTGCCCAAATTCCCCTCGGAAGATAGGCTATCCGGCCTCCGAAGTTTCAGCACGAATTTTAAAGACCCTTCTTGATTTTCTATAGGCCGCATATTACATACAATTGAGCTGCAAATTTGTGTGCTTCCTATATTTGTGCTACTGAGTAAAGAAAAAATATCAAAAAAATATTACAAAAAAGAAAAAAATAGTGAAGAGCACGCATATTAAAGCAATTGGCCTATACCACTTGGTGCTGTTTGTTTGGTTATATCATTCTGTCTTTCTTTTGCCTTGATACTTCCTTGTGTTGTGCTAGGCTCTAGGGCACTCAGTTGACCAGCAACAGTTTCCTACACTGAATACTTATTCAACTTTGTTTAGCTGTTAACGATTTTCTGCTTATTAGCCACCATATTGTGCCATCCAAGCTCCACCTTTCTCTTGAGCATAACAGGTACCTTTGCAATCATCCCACGCTTCATTGGTTCATCTCACCGTCCACACCACCTGCTGTGTCGGTAAGAACACTTGTAAGAGCGTGGTAAGACGCTTGAGCGAGAGAGATTGTTTTCTTCCACCTTCCACATTGTCACTGTAGTTGATAGGGATAACATTTTTTTTGTTGTCTTTTGTTTCCTACTAACAATGGCAGGAGAAGAAAATAATGACGAATGTGTTCAACATGTTGAGTTACGTGATATGTTCGCCAAATACAACGCATCAACGGAGGAGTCATTGGCGAACTTGACTCGCAAACTGGATGACCTTGCTCTTCGGATGAATACTTTTGAGGCTCGGTTGCCTCTCGCTGGAAGACAAGAAGACAATGCTTATGATGAACTGGAAGATCACAGTAATCAGCCAAGACTGCCACTTTATCGTCGAGGTATGGGAGGTAATAATCATAACAATTATAACCGCCCTCCTGATGATCCTTTTGCTAAAGTGAAATTTACTATACCCTCTTTTTCTGGTGCTTATGATGCTGAGGCTTATCTTGATTGGGAGATGACAGTAGAGCAAAAATTTAATTCCCATCTTGTTCTTGAACAACATAGAGTTCGTCAAGCCACTAGTGAGTTTAAGGATTTTGCTATCATATGGTGGAATGAACTTGTTAAAACTAGAACTGATCCTCCAACATGGGATAGATTAAAGGAAGCTATTCGCAAAAAATTGCAGCGTTTAGACCAAGGTAACATGTCCGTAGAGGAGTATTATCAAGAGTTACAAAAGGGTATGCTGCGTTGTGGGGTAGTAGAGGACATGGATGATAAAATAGCTCGTTTTTATGGGGGGTTGAGGCGTGAAATTCAGGACATTGTTGATTACAAAGAATATGATACTGTTAACAGATTGTTTCAGCTTGCTATGTTGGCAGAAAAAGAATTGCAGGGCCGACAACAACAGCAACAACGCACGAGGAGCAACTTCACGCCGCGTGCAGCAACTACACCATCCAAAACAGCACCATCTTCGGCCCCCCGTGCAGCGACTACACCACCCAATGGCGGCCAACGAACTATACCTGCTGCTCCACCTTCTCGCGTGCCGGAAGGCAGCAAGGCGACATCATTCAAGCCTTCGTCGTCCACTCCTTCTATGGGTCGTACTTCTGACATTAAGTGTCACCGCTGCCAGGGACTTGGTCATATGATGAGAGATTGCCCGAGCAAACGAGCATACATAGCACGCGACGATGGCGGGTATGATAGTACTTCGGATGTTGAAGATGAATATTCTCTTGCTACTGACTTTACAGATCCAAATGACGAACACACCAAAGAAGAGGTACTTGGTACAGCGGCGACGGAGAACTATAGGAGCATCATTGTGCAGCGTGCCTTGAGCTCCAAAGTGGAGACCGACGACAAGCTACAACGACACAACCTCTTCCACATGTTTCTCGTCGTCAAGGACTGCCGTGTACACACTATAATTGATGGAGGTAGCTGCAATAACTTGGTAAACACGGACGTCGTCAAGAAACTCGGTTTGACAACAAGAGCACACCCTCATCCGTACCACATTCAATGGTTC
Source organism: Tuctoria greenei (assembly GCA_036927565.1). Taxonomy (NCBI): domain Eukaryota; kingdom Viridiplantae; phylum Streptophyta; class Magnoliopsida; order Poales; family Poaceae; genus Tuctoria; species Tuctoria greenei. The sequence continues at coordinate 87,161,516 of JAYESD010000006.1, forward strand.
AACAACAGCGGTAAGGTTCGGGTAACACAAACAGCGAGAATCCATTTTTCAATTGGTTCATACCATGATTTTGCTGATTTTGATGTTGTTCCTATGGATGCTTGTTCTCTTTTATTGGGTCGTCCTTGGGAATTTGATACAGATGCTATCCATCATGGTAGAACCAATAAATATACTCTCATGCATAAGGGAAAGAAAATCACTTTGCTCCCCATGACTCCTGCTGAAATTGTGCATTTTGAGAAGAGTAAAATTCGTGAGGGCAAAGCAACTAAATTAGAATCTGAAAAACAGCAAGTTATTAAGTTAAAATCACCATCATTGCTCGCGACTAAATCTGAACTTGCTGATTTATTCGATGCTAAGGGGATGTGCTATGCTTTAGTTTGCAAAGAAGCCATGTTTTCACTTCATGAATTGTCTATTGCATTGCCCCCTGCTGTTGCTAACCTTTTGCAGGAGTTTGATGATGTGTTTCCCTCCGAGATACCCCCTGGTTTACCACCGATGAGAGGCATTGAACACAAGATCGATTTGATTCCAGGAGCAAGTTTGCCAAATCGTGCAGCATACAGGGCGAATCCACAAGAAACTAAGGAAATTCAGCGACAAGTCCAAGATCTTTTGGACCGCGGGTACATTCGTGAAAGCCTTAGCCCTTGTTCCGTTCCTGTTCTTTTGGTTCCTAAGAAAGATGGTAGTTGGCGCATGTGTGTTGATTGTCGAGCGATTAATAACATCACCATTCGATATCGTTATCCTATTCCTCGATTAGATGACATGCTTGATGAATTGAGTGGTGCTATCATCTTCACAAAAATTGACTTGCGTAGTGGTTACCACCAAATCAGAATGGCACTAGGAGATGAATGGAAAACTGCATTTAAAACCAAGTTTGGACTTTATGAGTGGTTAGTCATGCCTTTTGGTTTAACTAATGCACCCAGCACCTTTATGCGATTAATGAACGAGGTTTTACGTGCTTTCATTGGACAATTTGTGGTGGTTTACTTCGATGATATCCTCATTTACAGCAAGTCATATGATGAACATCTTGATCATTTACGTGCTGTTTTTACTGTTTTGAGAGATGCACGTTTGTTTGGTAACCTCGAAAAGTGCGTTTTTTGCACCAATCGAGTCTCGTTTCTTGGCTATGTCGTTTCCTCGCAGGGAATTGAGATGGATGAGGCAAAAATTGAAGCAATCACCAGCTGGCCAGCCCCAACTACCGTCACACAGGTTCGTAGTTTTCTTGGTCTTGCAGGATTTTATCGGCGCTTTGTGCGGGATTTCAGCACCATTGCAGCACCTCTACATGAGCTAACGAAGAAGGGAGTTCCATTTCGATGGGGCGAACAGCAGCAACAAGCTTTTGATGCTCTCAAATCGAAGCTTACACAAGCACCATTACTACAACTTCCTGATTTTGACAAGACCTTTGAGCTAGAATGCGATGCAAGCGGCATTGGTATTGGAGGCGTTCTCATACAAGGAGGTAAACCCGTTGCTTTCTTTAGTGAAAAACTTCATGGTCCTTCTCTGAATTATTCCACTTATGATAAGGAATTGTATGCCTTAGTCCGTGTATTACAAACTTGGCAACATTATCTTTGGTCTAAGGAGTTTGTCATACATTCCGATCATGAATCATTGAAGTATCTTAAGTGTCAAACCAATCTGAATAAATGACATGCTAAATGGATTGAGTTCATAGAGTCGTTTCCATACATCATTAAGCATAAGAAAGGGAAGGAAAATATCATTGCCGATGCATTATCTAGGCGTTATACCATGCTGTCCCAACTTGATCATAAAATCTTTGGTTTGGAAACAATTAAAGCATTATATCCTACTGATTTGGACTTCAAAGTTGCTTTTGAAAATTGTAGAGAAGGAAGAACTTGGAATAAATATGTGCTGCGAGAGGGTCTCCTCTATCGTGCTAACAAGCTATGCGTTCCAGCTAGCTCCGTTCGTCTATTGCTTTTGCAGGAAGCACATGGAGGAGGTTTGATGGGACATTTTGGAGTGAAGAAAACTGAAGACGTGCTATCCACACACTTCTTTTGGCCAAAGATGAGGCGTGATGTCGAGCGCTACGTGTCACGATGCACTACTTGCAATAAAGCTAAGTCTCGCCTTAACCCACATGGTCTTTATATGCCTCTTCCTGTTCCTAGTGTACCTTGGGAGGATATTTCTATGGACTTTGTTTTGGGATTTCCTAAGACTAAGAGGGGGAGGGATAGTATTTTTGTAGTTGTTGATCGTTTTTCCAAAATGGCACACTTTATACCTTATCATAAGAATGATAATGCCTCACACATTGCTGATTTATTTATGACGGAAATTGTTCGTTTACATGGTGTGCCAAATACCATTGTTTCTGATCGTGATGCAAAATTTTTAAGTCATTTTTGGAGAACTTTGTGGTATAAATTGGGAACCAAGTTGCTGTTTTCAACTACATGTCACCCACAAACGGATGGACAGACCGAGGTAGTTAATCGTACTTTATCCACTATGTTACGGGCTGTCTTGAAAACAAATTTGAAGTTGTGGGAGGAGTGTTTACCACGTATAGAATTTGCTTACAACAGATCTGTTAACTCCACGACAAAGGTAAGTCCATTCCAGGTAGTGTATGGTTTCAATCCCCGTGCTCCTATTGATTTACTACCTTTGCCTCCTTCTGAAACTATAAATTTGGATGCTACACAACGATCTGAATTCATTCTTAAGATGCATGAAACTACAAAGAAAAATATTGAAATGATGAATGAGAAGTATAGGATTGCAGGTAGTAAAGGTAGAAAAGAAGTAAAACTTGAACCGGGCGATTTGGTGTGGTTACATTTGAGAAAAGAGCGATTTCCCGACTTGAGAAAATCTAAACTTATGCCACGAGCTGCTGGTCCTTTTAAGATCGTTGAAAAGATTAATAATAATGCATATAAGCTTGAATTGCCTCCCGATTTTGGGGTTAGTCCTACATTTAACATTTCAGATTTGCGACCGTACTTGGGAGAAGAAGATGAACTTGAGTCGAGGACGACTCCAATTCAAGAGGGGGGGAATGATGAGGACATCACAACAGCGGAGACGCGCATTGAACTGCAAGGACCAATCACAAGAGCACGGGCACGGTTATTAAATCAGCAGGTGAATTCGTTCTTAACTTCTTTTGCATGTGAGTTTGAGAATAGATTGCTATGTGATGATTTAATTGTTATTAGGAATAATGGAGAAGATCAACAAGTGAAGGAAGGAGGCCTTGGGAGCATGGACAACCACCTGGGACGTCCACAAGTAGATGGAAATAGTTTACAACTCGGACTCGAGTTCAACTCGGAGTCCAGGAGCAGTCCACCTTAAAACAGACGCCCAGGAGGCATACGGACTCCGTTTTTGACGTTCTACATATGCACGGAAAGAGGAGAAGATAAACTTTCCAATGGTTCTGGTCCCACCTCAAAATTGCTCCGGAGTCATTGGGAATCGTCGAAACAAGTCGAGTCCATATTTCTGTCCGGTGCTGCGCCACCGAATCGGGCCTTTGGGCCTTGTATCCCGTAAGAGTCCATTAGGGACGCGTCTAATCGTGTTTTGGTTGAACCCTAGCCTATAAATACTGCAGCTGCCGGTCATATTCGGTGGGTTTTGCTTAGATCAATAAAATCGCCGTTCTACGGTTTGTGAGACCCCAATTTCGCGATTTCCGATCGTGTCTTCTACGTTCTTGCTCGTGTTCTCGATTGCACTTGCAGGGATTAGCCTTCTTGGCGAGGTCAAGCGTGTGCAGCACGGTTGATAACCAATGGAGCCGTGGTGTAGTGATTGCAGGGGTACTCGAACCGCTCGAGTGCCACGGATCATCAACGTCGAGTTCTCCACCCCAATTGACATACCTTTCGGAAGATCGGGCCTAACCCTACTCATCACCGGTGCTCGTGACTGGGAGCACGGCTATCATGATAGTTTTTAACACTCTGCAGAGGTTGTACCACTTTACCCACAAGTTCATGATTTCGTCACCAGTCGGCGACTAAAGAAACCTCCCTTATGCCAATTGCACTTCCTTAGGTGTATTACCAAGAGATCACAAAATAGCCTTTACAGAGGGACTACCAGCATATTCAGACCTACTAAGGTTTCACCGGTGGTGATGCCTCCAATTGAGCACATCCAACCAAGGGCCCCCTCTTGTGTCATTCAGATCCTAGGGCAGTCCCGCCACTATTGCAAACCCAATCGACTCCCATTCTCTGCTCCCCAAATGATCTGAATCAATGCGGGCAATACACCTAATTAATTGGCTATGCCGCACCCATACTTGGCCTTGTAGTGGCATTGTAATCCTAGCCTATTCTCCCATGAACCAGTCCTTAGATCCAAGGCAAGCAAAATCACCGTACCATACAACCCATTCCACTATGCCATGCTTGCTTAGATCAACTAAGTTCCATGTTCCAAAATTAATCATTATCAATTACCATCCTAATTTCTCATAATTGAAGTTGTCAAGTGTATTATTTAAGTTACCCATAACCCATGTAGCGATGCGGTGCAAAAATAAAAATACCCATACCCGGCTCATCATGTATATCCCCGCGACAAAGAGTGGCATACAACGCTAGTAAACTCTTATGTATGGGTTTCCCATCAAATTGACACGAGCATGCAATTTCGCAAACAAAACATTTAATAAAAAATGGGATCAATATGATCAAGGACACTTGCCTTACTTCGACGGGTTGGGTTGCTCAAGAGCTTTGAAGTCTTGGTTTTGGAAATCCTCGTACACGGCCTCTTGAGCACGTCCCTCTACTCGCGATCACACACATACAAGAAAACACATACGAATCAACACAATGCACACATATTAATCAATATGCAATGACATGAATGCATGCAAAGTTCAATCATTAATTTACTACGGATGTTTATTACTTAGATACAACTAGTTCATATGTGTTCATGTGATCTATGGGGGTTTTAGCGATAATTCGGGTTGCTAAAATAAAATAGATGTAAGTGCAACTACGATTAAATTACGGGTATTAGATCTATTACGTTGCTAATATTTGTCTCGGAAAACGTATCCTACCGTAGGTGCAGCGCCTTCAAAGATCGCAGGACGGAGGCGTAGTGTAGACGAAGTAGATGGCACAGCGATCCTGTGGTGGCACGACGGCGGTGGTGCGACGATCTCCGGCGGATGGCGACTCCTTCCTTCTCTTCCTCTTTTCTCTTCTCTTTTTTTTTCCCTTGCTGCGGTCTCCTTTTTCTACCCAGCGACTAGGGTTTTCTCTCTGGCGCCCCTGGCTTGACTCACGTAAGCTAGGAAAAATTTGAAGTGGCAACCGAGGCTCGTGCTTTTATAAGTCGGAGGTGGCCGGCAACGCAAAGGAAAAGTCCCGTAGGACTCGGGATCGGCCGCTCCCCGGTAGAGTCCCGGGAGGCCACGGTCTCTTTTTGCTAGGAACCTTCCAGGGAGTGGAAGGTTCCCCTGGAAACTTCCAAAAGGTTCCATAAACTTCTGAATGGTTCCAGAAACTTCAGGAAAGTTCCAGAAGCTTCCAGAAAGTTCCATTATTATTATTATTACTAATTTTTTCTTTCTTTATAGGTTTTGTATATATTTGTTTTCTATTTTTTCTTATATATTCTCCATTTGTTTATATTTATTATTCTATTATATATTTTATATTTTCATTCACTTTTCTTATTACCTACACATATTTATATATATGTTTTATATTTTATTTTTCTTCTCTTTTGTTCTACTAATGTTTTATGCATGAGGATGTATGCAATGCATGGTACTAATAATGAGGGTGTTACAGACTTCCTATTGAAAGATTAAGAATGTTAAGCCAATGACAAAGTGTTTGGATGATCCAAGTCACGAATATTCACATGATTTGAGAAAATGCACATCAACATGGGACACTTGGGAATTTATTTCCCTAAGACCCTTGAGGATCCTTCATTTGAAGCAATAACTCCAATGGCCACCAGGTCGAAGGTGGAATCAAGGAGGCTATGGGAATTTAACAATTCCAATGAATTCAACTTCATCTCGGCTACCTTGAATTATCTTGTCCATGGACAACCATAAATCAATGGTAACATACTCAAGAAGCAATTGGCCAATGACAAGACACTTGAAGAGCATTCAAGATCCAAGCAATTCCACAATTACTTTTTGGGACCCTACACTTCAGCCAAGCCCGTACAACCATAGGCAAGCGACATCATGGATGAAGAGTTTATTTATTTTATTATGGAGTCCACATGTCATCGTTGAATGTGGCCTAGAGGAGGGTTGAATAGGCCTTCGAAAATTTTTCCTGAAACATTTAGCAAAACGGTTAAAACCAGTAAGGCTGGACTAGTCCAGTATGAGTAAGGACTAGTCTGGTGTGTATAACCACAACTGTCAAATTGAGATCTATTATATGTTTCTTTTGAGTCTCTCACAGTGGACGGTAGTAAAATATACTAACAACTCTAGCAAGTGTTAATAGTGAATGATTTGCATGTGGAATACAAGATTATCACAAGTTGTAAGTATAATCAAGTCTATGCCCTAGATAGTGATGATAATAAAAAGTATGGATCAAGAGCACACGAGACAAGTGATTTTTACCGAGGTTCGATCTCACCAAAGAGATCTACTCCTCGTTGAGGAATCCCACATAGAGCCGGGTCTCTTCAAACCCTTTTCCCTTGTCAAGTCACCACAAAAGGCCGACTTGATTCCACTATCACGGGTGATCACCAAGTTGGTGGGGCAACCTCACACGTTGAGGGCTCCCACAAGATTACAAACAAAAATAGAGATCAACACACTCAAATAATTACACAACAATCAGCAGGAGTGTGTGAGAAATCAAACCCAAGAGCTCAAAGTCGATAAGATTGTCACTCTCCCTTTCCCAATTGCCAACTCCCGAAGATTTGACTCTTAGAACCTTAGAATGTGTGGAGAGGAGTGTTTTTGTGCTCTTGGATGCAGTGGAGGCACTAGGGTTCTTGGTTGGGTTTTTATGTGGTCGTGGATCACCTATTTATAGACATTTACAAAAGTTACCGTTTGGATCCCAACGACCAGACTAGTCCCTTATGGATCGGACTAGTCCGTTGTGCTGAGTGATTTATGCATGGAGAAGTGCAGCACACTAAGAAACCCTAACTTTTGTGAGTGTACCAAACTAGTCCGTTATGAACTAGACTAGTCCGTTTTTGTCCATAAAGGATTTCGTACTAGTCCTCTCTACCACCAGACTAGTCCTCTTTTGGAACTATGAGAAAATGGACTAGTCCGCTATGAAATCGGACTAATCCTCTATGAGGTACTGTGATAGAACGGACTAGTCGTCTGTGAAACTGGACTAGTCCTATTGTGATACTATGAGACACCGGACTAGTCCTTTATTCCTGCACTTTGAATTGTGTTATAGCCCTAATTCATTCCGCAATGACTTGAGCTCTTGGGGGTGAGTTTCTCACACACACCCTACACATTTAGGACTACTTTTGCATATTTTCTTCACTTGTTTTCTTCCCTTTCTTGATTCTCACCTTTTCACCTTTTTGCACATTTTGTTCACTTGTGTTCTTCCCTTTCTTGAAATTCATTTTTCTTCTTTTTGTACCTTTAGTTCAATTCTCTGAAACCTGCTCTCATCTCAACAAACTTGATTAGGATCTCACTTGTTTGTTATCAATCATCCAAAACCCACAAGGGTGTGCCTAGATGCACTTTCAATCTCCCCCTTTTTGGTGATTGATGACAACCATTTTGAGATTATCCAAATAAGAGTAAAAACTTGATTTTCATGAAGTGTGCGCATATGAGTAACAAAAGTTGTGAGCATGAATTACTTCTCATATATGCACTCTTTATGGTTGGGTGCCTATCAAGTGTGTGTGAGCAATAATTGTGATGAATATAAATAACAATATGATGAGCTTAATCAACAATTATTATGAAGATATGATAATAAGCATCACACAGGAACATTAAAGCATAATAGGCATTTATATAGAGATGACCAAGTGTACAAGTGAACAAGTATAAGAATATCACATTATGACAATTCGGCATAAACACAAACAAAATGAACATATCAATGAGATAACATGGTGCATAGAAAGTGCAAGTCTTACACATAGCACAATAGGTCTTACATAAAGCATAATAAGACTCCAACATGAAACATTACAAGTTTTAAAATAGTCCTCCATGACCAACCAAATCTAAGGATAACGACTATGACGACCCTACTCCCCCTAAATCTAAGGATAACGACTATGACGACCCTAGTCCCCCTAAATCTAAGCATAACCACTATGACGACCCTACTCCCCCTAAATCTTTCCCCCTTTGGCATCAAGACGCCAAAAAGAGGAAAAAACTGAGAAAAGCTACTCGTCGTCTTCATCTTCTCGTTTCACATTTCCCTCACTCTGTGTCTTCTCACTGTCTTGCTCCTCGTAAATATTATCATCATTATCACTTGCTTGAGAAGCAGTAGTTCTAATGGAGGGACCGATACAAAAGAAAGCTAGCTCATCATCTATAAGTGTTGGCATCTCAGTGAAATCTTCATGTGAATCTTCTGAAACTTCTGGAGAGCCAATAGGTGAGATTTTCGAGCTTCTGAAATAAGGTAGTCACATTCTCCTTCATGTATCGAGAGTGCCTCTTCCTTGTCCGCCTCTCATTATGTTGCTTCACCTCCACTTTGCGACAAGAGGTAAATATGGCACGTAGCATCTTTAGAATGCCGCTATTAGAGCCTCTTGAGGATGAGCGGACTGCGATAGAAGAGGCACCTACTGAGTGGCATGAGTGGACCGCTGTCTTGTAGAGGAGGATAGTGGAGGAGTAGCTATAGGAATCTGAGGTTTGAGCCTGGTGTGAGGAACACCCTTGACAAAATCCAACCTTGTGACTTTTTCAATCATGAACATAATGTAGGGGGCATATCCACAGGACCGATTTAGAGTGTGAGAAATGTTCAATATATCATTGTAGACATAATCAAACACATCGAATTCTTAATATCCACAAATGATTTGCATCAAGTTGCGGAGGAAGCCCTGAATGCTTCCCGCATCACCATCTTTGGGTGCAATAGTCTTCCTTAGCACCCAGTTCAAAACAGCAAAGAAGGGCTTCAAATAGTTGGTGAATGGAGCCTTGAACAGATAGGCAGTGTCATAGAGGAAGTCCAGCTCATTCCTGTCTAGCGCCTTGACACTGTGAACTTTGAGCTTGTTGTTAAGAGACCAACCCAATTCAAGTATCTCTACAAACTCCTCATAACCAACTGAGTACTTCTTTCCATGAGTCATCCATGTGATCTCATCAGCTCCAGACTTAGAGAAATAGCAAGTGGCATAGAATTGAGGTATGACTTCATTGTTCCAATCATATTTGAAGGCTAGAAGTTCTTTCAAGCCATGTCTATCAACTGCTGCAATCACTTAATGAAATGCCTCATTCCCTTTGCCCTCCATGTAATTCTAGTCAATCCATTGATTCTTAGCCACTAGAGTTTTCATGCAGAGGTACATGGTTTGGTAATAATCAAAGTGAAACTCACTCCAAAACCGTGGATCTGCTGCCACCTTCTTGTGACTATATACATCAATGTCCCTCAGCCTTTTGGCTTTGTCAGCTCCCTTTTCAGTGAAAGCATCATCATTGGGGTGACGGTTATGATCATGCATCGGGGCAGCCATTTTAAGTGGCCCAATCGGGCCCGAGGACCTCGTAGGACCTTTGCCCTTGTCCTTACTCTTTCTGGCCTTGTATGTTTGAGTGGCCACTTGTTTGCTCTTTTCAGTAGCTTTCATTGCTAGGACTTTCTGTCGAGAGCTTGTGCCTGATGCTCTGGCATCCTTGTCATGTCTAAACTTAGTCCATCATTGTTCCTCGATCTCCAATTGGCGTTTTGAGGCTGGACATGCCGCCGCAAGCTCTGGCTCGCTAAACATGCTTTCATCTGAGCTCGACGTGATGTCTGACACATAGAAGAGGATAAGAATAGAGATACAAGATTGATTCAAAGAACTTAATTAAATCGACATAGTAGGCTTAATGTTGTTAACAATCGGACTTGTCCGAGGTTTCTGCAGACTAGTCCAGTGTACCAGACTTGTCCGCAAAGAAACCCGGACTAGTCCGGTGTCCATCAGCATGAACCCTAGGTATTCGAAAATCATCAAATATTTGAGAACAAGGATCAATGTGCATAACAATGACAATGTAGAATACTGGAGTGTATTGAAACCTTAGTGAATGAAAGATGTGGCCTGAACCCTAGAAAAAGAATGAAGATAAGGATTAGGGCTAGGGTTTACCAAAAGAGGATTGATGCGCGAAGCTGAGCGGATTCGGAGTGCGGATAAGTCCGGGATGGACTTCCCTTTGAAGCTCCAAGCCTCCCCCTCGATGAAGCAAGGATTCTGCGGCGTGAAAGAGAAACCGCCTTGGAAGCTCGAGAGGAGGAGAGAGAGTATCGAGTATGGAGTGAGGAGGAAGAAGATAGACTTGAGGAGAATCCAATAGTTAACCTATGGGAGTACCAGACTAGTCCGGTGGAAACCGGACTTGTCCGGTGTAGCAGACCAAGGGCGGACTAGTCAGTATATCGGACTTGTTCGGTTTGACCACAGACTAGTCCTTATCAAACAGAGAGTTAAGGTAAGATTAATTAGGTAAAAATTGAGATTTGACTTTTGGATGATATTAGTACATGATTGTATAGAATACCCTTGAAGGATATGATCAACAAACACTTAATCATCAAACTATGGCCAAAAGCTTAGGATTGACAGGATACCGGACTTGTTCGGTCAGACAGAGAATGCAGGTAGTAATTTCGAAGAGGATTTGAGAGGATCCCTAGTGTTGGTCATAAGGACATAGTTTTAGAAAATATTCTTGATGAATATGGCCAGTAAGCAAACAACAATCATATAATGACCATAATTCACCAAGAGTTAATATTTGAAATGGTTCTAGAGTGAAAATGAGATAGGAGATAATTTTTAGCAATCATGCTGATATTTTGAAGTTCTATACACCTAGCAATTAGATATTTAACGTTTCAAGACACATGTCAGAGCAGCTTGAAGCCTTGCGTACAAAACATGTACCTAACATGATATTGTGCCTAGATGCACACCAGTACAATAAATTAGTGAACAAAGGTGATATACCAGTTTAATATGACCTAGATGGGCCAAGATACACTAGAGCCAAATAGAACGGTATACCTCCTTCTTAATTTTCTTTGGCTCCCCCTTGATCATTGCCTCCATCGCTATATTAATTTTCTCGATCTTATTGAGGTTGATCCTGTACATATGGAGCTTTTTCTCGTATGGAGGGTCCCTCTTAATCATTGCTATCTGGTTGTTGTACATCTTGAGTACTTGTGTTGATAGTATAGGTAGAGATGAGATTTGATCTTCATTGTACCCCATGAATATTTTCTTTTTCCTCCAATCATTTTGTTTTCACCTCTCAAGCACCCTTTTTGAATTCATTGGAGGAGGCACACCTACAAAACAGAATTATGTCTTGCTTCTAGGTACCCAAGCTTGCTTGGGCCTTTGATGTTAGTAATAAGACATTTGAGCACCCGCACACAAGATTTTGGACTCTTGTGGAGTGGTCCAACATACTTGGCATAAACATGGTTAAATTCATCCTTCATAAGAACATATGAGGCATTAAAGCCATGAAACATAATGTTCGGTCCATTTTTAGCTTTTTCATGAAGAGAAGGAACATGTTTGGTGTTCTTAACTTGATTTGAGCTTTCTTTGACAAAAGCAATTGATTACTTGTTACTCTTGGGGTTTTTTGCATTCTGCTCTTCACCTCGAGAATATCCAAGGCCATCCTTGATATTAGGAGCTCTAGTAAGCAGTATGCACTTCGTGCATACTTGATTTTCTCCTTATCAAAAATGCCACCTTTGGGTGAATTATTGCTTTGTGCCACTTTAAGCTCATTTTTTAAGTCAAGGATCAAATTAGCACAATTACAAGTTTTGAGTATAATAGACTCAATATTTGAGGAAGGTGAGCTCTTTGGAGAGGAGGAGGGAGCACTTTGCTTGAGTGATTCAACCTGTACTTGAAGGTTCTTGTTAACTTTTGTCAATTTAACAAGCTCATCCTTAAGTACAACATTTAAATCATTTAGATTCGAGCAAGTTTCCTTGCTCAAAGCTAGCTCACACTAAAGTGCTTCTCTCTTTTTCTTTTCTAGCTCGAGAGCTTCCTCAACCTCAGAGTATCTCTCCTTTTGAAGGACAAGCATATCTTCTTGTCGGTTGATAAGATCTTCCTTCTCGAATATTTCACCTGTTAGAATTTTCATTTTAGCTAATGCAGTTTTACTTAATCCCTTAAACATGTGTTCATTTTTATCACTGCTATCAAACTCATCATCAGAGTAATTAAGCGAGGGAGGTGTAAGTCAAACTTTTTTCTTGTCTTCCTTAGTCATGAGACAAGTGTGATTGTACTTCTCCCTTCCTCCCATTTTTGGGAAAAGTGTAGACTTCTTGGTCGACTTCTTGATGGCAATTGTTGCCATCTCATCTTCATCATACGAAGAGGACTCGTCATTTGAGTCCCACTCCTTGCTGATGTGTGCTTGATGAGCTTGCCTCCTCTTTTTGAAGATTTTCCTTTCTTGAGGCTTCACTTCTTTCTTCTTATTATTTTCTTCATATGGGCAATCAACTATGAAGTGCCCATATTTACTACATTTATAGCATGAGCATCTAGATCTGGACTTGTATTTTTCTTTGTTCTTATCATCACTAGAATTTTTGTCTTTTCTCCTTCTCATCATCCTCTTAAATTTCTTCATGAAAAGGACCATTTCTTCTTCATCCATGTCGGTGCTCATGTCATCGCTATCCTCATCCCCTTGCACCTTGTGGACATTCTTGTTATTTGGTTTGCTGACCACCTTGAGAGCTACCCCTTTATTCCTTGATGAAGTCAGCTCAGCAAGGTCCTTCACATATTTTGCTTCCTTCTCCATCATCTTGTGTTTGATGATTTTGCCCAATAGTTCATCCAAGGTCATTTTATGGAACCCCGGACTTTCTCGGATCATTGAGCATAAAGTGACATTTCAGGGCATGAATGCCCTTATCATCCTCTTGACGACTTCATGATGGGTCCATTTCTTACTTCCATAGGCCCGAAGCTTGTTGATGATTGCCTTCATTCGATTGTACATCTCTTGGGGTGATTCGCCCTCCTCAATGGCAAACCTCCCCAATTCCCCTTCAAGTATTTCAATTTTTGCTTCACGAACTGAGCAATTTCCTTCATGTGCATTCTTGGGTGTATCCCATATTTCCTTGGCACTTTCTAGTCCATCAATCTTGGTGAACTCTTCCTGGCTCAAGGATGAAGTGATTACAGCAATGGCTTGTGCATTGCGGTGAATTTCCTGCTCTTGCTCTGGAGTGAGTTAATCATCAGTATTCGGGATATCTATACCATTACACACAACATGCCAAAGACTGAGGTTTAAGGAGATAAGATGCATTTTCATGTTATACTTCCACATCGTATAATCATTTTTGTTGAAATGTGGAGGTCTCCCCATGGGAATAGAAAGATAGTGATTGTTAGAATTAAAACAATCATAATTATAAGGATATTGGGAGTAGTCTTGACGACCACTCCACGTATACTTGTCGTCTTCTCCCTTGACCTTTTTGTTTAGGAGTTTCTTCCCTAGAAGCGCCTTGAGTTGACGCACTTCTTCATCATCGTGTTTGTTCTCCTTAAGTATATCGAATGCCTTTGTGTTATGTTCATCTTTGGTGTTGGGCACCTTTGGGATCTCATTGTTCTTCTCTGAGGCCATTTGATCTCTCTGAGAGGTTAGTCTCGTAGATGGAGAGCCCGCTCTGATACCAATTGAATGTGTCCTAGAGGGGGAGTGAATAGGCCTTTGAAAATTTTTTCCTGAAACACTTAGCAAAACTGTTAAAACGAGTAAGGCCGGACTAGTCTGGTATGAGTAAGGACTAGCCCGGTGTGTATAACCACAACTGTCAAATTGAGATCTATTATATGTTTGCTTTGAGTCTCTCACAGTGGAAGGTAGTAAAATGTACTAACAACTCTAGCAAGTGCTAATGGTGAATGATTTGCACGTGGAATACAAGATTAACACAAGTTGTGAGTATAATCAAGTCTATGCCCTAGATAGTGATGATAATAAAAAGTATGGATCAAGAGCACACAAGACAAGCGATTTTTACCAAGGTTCAATCTCACCAAAGAGATCTACTCCTTGTTGAGGAAGACCAAATAGAGTCAGGTCTCTTCAAACCCTTTTCCCTCGTCAAGTCACCACACAAGGCCGATTTGATTCCACTATCACAGGTGATGACCAAGTTGGTGGGGCAACATCACAAGTTGAGGGCTCCCACAAGATTACAAACAAAAATAGAGATCAACACACTCAAATAATTACACAATAATCAGCAGGAGTGTGTGAGAAATCAAACCCAAGAGCTCAAAGTCGATAAGATCGTCACTCTCCATTTCCCAATTGCCAACTCCCAAAGATTTGACTCTTAGGACCTTAGAATGTGTGGAGAGGAGTGTTTTTGTGCTCTTGGATGCAGTGGCGGCGCTAGGGTTCTTGGTTGGGTTGTTATGAGGTCATGGATCACCTATTTATAAACATTTAGAGAAGTTATTGTTTGGATCCCGATGACCGGACTAGTCCCTTATGGATTGGACTAGTCCGTTGTGCTGAGTGATTTATGCGTGGAGAAGTACAGCACACTAAGAAACCCTAACTTTGTGAGTGTACTGGACTAGTTTGTTATGATTCGGACTAGTCCGTTTTTGTCCAAAAAGGATATCGGACTAGTCCTCTCTACCACCGGACTAGTCCTCTCTTGGAACTGTGAGAAAACTGACTAGTCTGCTATGAAATCCGACTAGTCCTCTATGAGGTATTGTGATAGAACGGACTAGTCCTCTGTGAGACCAGACTAGTCCTATTGTGATACTGTGAGAGATCGGACTAGTCCTCTCTGGGACCGGACTAGTCCTTTATTCCTGCACTTTGAATTGTGTTATAGCCCTAATTCTTTCCACAATGACTTGAGCTCTTGGGGGTGTGTCTCTCACACACACCCTACACATTTAGGACTACTTTTGCATCTTTTCTTCACTTGTTTTCTTCCCTTTCTTGATTCTCATCTTTTCACCTTTTTTCACCTTTTGTTCACTTGTGCTCTTCCCTTTCTTGAAATTCATTTTTCTTCTTTTTGTACCTTTAGTTCAATTCTCCAAAACCTGCTCTCATCTCAACAAACTTGATTAGGATCTCACTTGTTTGTCATCAATCATCCAAAACCCACAAGGGTGTTCCTATATGCACTTTCAATGCCCAAGGAAGTCTTTGATTCAAAATCAAATTTGGGTTGATTCAAAGCAACATCAAGAAGGTCGAAGTGACACCCCCAAAGAACAAGCCTCACCAAGTTCATGAAAAATCCTCAAGTAGAAGTTGTTGGGATGCCATCAAGATTTTACCAAGGCGATGTCACAGCCCAAATTTTAACAAACGGTAAAATTCACTCCGAATTAAAAATTTTAAATTAATCTCGGACGATGAATAATTATCAACCTAAAATGGCACATAGATGTGTATGTGTGTCCCACCAATAACTTAGAGTACAACAAATAAATCAAACCGGCATATAATTTTTGAAGAGGTAATTAAATATAAAAAATATAAGTCTACTCAAACAAGAATTAATATCTATAAATCAAACTCCAATTCTATTCAAACGTTAAACGAATTAGGGAGATTATGGGAACACCCTAAAAAACAACTCAAATCATATAATCCATAAATGCTAACTAAATAGGAACTGATAACAAAGTAGCATGTATGCGTAAATATAACACACATATATGTAACCTTCAATATAATCCCCATGAATAAGTAAATAAAGGAGGATGAACAATTGATCAAGTATTACAAGCTATAATACAATAAGGACATTAATAAATCAAGTGGCTAATAAATTAATCAAACACCAGTTAAATGCAAACGAATCGGTGTAAACCAATTCAAAGGCAATTCAAAGACCAAATGGGGATTCAAATCCAAATGCCAAGTAAAGCCCAAAATAGTGAACTAGTGAGAGTAGTTTAAACCTAATAAAATTTCCAAGATCCAAACATTAGCCAACCATGGAAAATACTCTAAATAAGAGAATGAGTGCGCAAAATAATTTGGGTGCAATTGGGGATCAAACCAGATTTGAATCTAAAACCAAATTGAAAATAGGAAAAAAGAAATGAAAAGGAGAAACACATATGGGCGCAGCCCAGCTCTCTCCTCCTCCCCTTTCTCTTCAGCCAGCCCGGCCCGGCTCCATTTCTCCCCACGCGCGCACGCGGCCCGGCCCAGAGGGCGAACCGCCTTCTTCCTCCTTCCTCTAACTGGCCACCGCCTTCCCCTTTCTCCCCGACAGCGCCGCCTGCCACCGGGGAAACCCGGCTGCATGAACGCCTACCTCCTCCCCATCACATCACCTCTTCGGAAGCCTGGCGCGACGTTGCCTCCTCCACTTTTCCACCTCGCCATCATGACAACACGAAACGCGCGCACCACGAAACCGGCGTGTGCCGCCTCAAGCCGCTGCCATGGGAACTGCCTCGGACGCCTATAAAGCAGCTCCTCCACCTCCGTTATTTCACCCAAGGACTCGCACACCATCCCTCTTGCTCACTCCACACCTCGCACAGCTCGCACGGCCCTCCCGACCGGGAATTTGGAGCCTTCCCCAATCTCCATTGGCGCCAACCGCCGAGTACGTTCCCGCTCCGGTGAGTTCCCACATTTCAATTAACTTCTTTAATAGCTTCCAAATTGTGTAGAACGCCTAGAACAATCGTTTATTCGCCACTTAGCACCCTAGGGAACCAATCCCAACAACACTTAGCCGGCGCCGCCACGCGCCATAGTCGCCGGCGAGCTAGGGAGTCTTTCCACCCGTGCCACCTTGCCATTAGGGTGAGTCTTGACGTGTGGAACTCGATAGAGTACTTAGTTTGAGGAGAAGAGCAAGGGAGGGTGGACCTCGCCGAGCCACCACCATGTCCGTCGCGCCCTCCCGTCGTTGGCCACCGTGGGGCACTTCTCGGCCTGGAAGATCGTAGCAGAGCGCACCCCCACACTCTGGAACACCTCCCCTAACACCCTGGATCATGTAGGACGCACGCACGCGAGTAGATCGATGATGCACCATCGAGTACGGCCGCCACTGCCGCCGCCGACTGTCGTCGGTGCCGCTTCGGCCTAGCCGCGCTCACCAGGAGCTCCCTCACACTCGTGAACACCCCCGGGACATATTGGTTGCGAGAAAAATCGGCGCTGGCGTGTAGCTCCACGTCGAGTCGCCGCCGTCATTGCCCTGGCCAGTGCTTCGTGCCGCTCCGCTGTCTCGCTTATGTCGTGCCTACGTGGCACACACAGGGATGCCACGTCAGTGCCAAGCTGGCCGCCACCTCAGCCACCCTGCTGACTTGTCCACCACCTGGGCGCCACCTCAGCACAACCGGCCACCCAGTCAGTGCCATACCAGCACGTGCAAGACGAGCTCCTCCACGTGGGCTAGGTCCACATGGACCCGAGACCCTCAGACACGCGCCCATGCCTCGGTTCACAACACAGTACCCACCCGAGCCACCGACAGCTAGGTCCCACATGCGCTGGTCAATTGCTAACTCCACCCATGGTCCACTGTGGCCAAGCCATCAGCCTCTGTACCATGTGCTTTATTTGCTAGAGACACACGCTTAGTGCACACGGACAATTATAAAATGCATTTCTTGATACAAGAAAATTCTGGAAAATTTTCTAAAAATCATTAATTGCTTGTATAACATATTAGGAAGGTTTGATAGTATGAATTGCTTGTAGAGATTGTATTAAATATTATCAGCTCACAAAAATGAATAGATCAATTAGGAAAAATTGAAAAGAAATTATGGCTACGGTCTAAATTGATTGAAAGGCTTATAGAACTATTGAATAATTGTTAGGACATAGAAACAGTGATAAGTGACCTTATTAAATTTCATAAAATGAGAGACTTATTTAACCAACTAGGAAATTGAGAAAGTCCCACAATTAGCCTTAAATACAAATACCAAGAGCTAACCATCCCTCTCCATTCAAGAGAGGAAGCTTGCACGAGGTTACTATGCAGGCATGCAAGAAGTCGATTGTTGGAAGTATCGGAGGTTTCATTCAACATATCTTGGCCAATGAGTAAACGAGCATGGTTGAAACTATCAAAAACTAAGGTATAGGTGAATCATAGATATACAAGGCCGAAGATTTGACATGGAATCCCTCCATGAGCAACCAATGGGCTGCTATGAATAAGTGAGATCACTATGCTTCTAAGTATTCTAAGTACCCATTCAAGCTCAAAGGAGTTGTCTCCATCATTGGGTGCATGTTGTTCCTTTGTGGCTAGAGGTTATCATGATCTTAGTCATGGAACGGGGGATGACGCCCAACATGGGAGAACTTGAGGTGCGGACAAGTGGCATTTACAACATTCTCTTCAACCATGCCCAAGGCACCCATGGAGAACAACATGTAGGATTGAAGAGCACGTGAAAACCTACCAGAGGGGGATGAATGGTAGATTAAAACTTTTTCAGCGGAAACAACAAAAAACCCCTTGGCAGAAAATCAATCTATTAAGAAACTGTGTATGCAACTGATCTAAACTTGTTCAACCATGAAAAAAAGTAGTATATACTATATATAATCAATTCGCGAAGACTCTAAAACAAGAATCACGAAAAACCGTCGAGAAAAACGCAAGTTATGATCGAAAGATCGATCAAAGGTCAATTTGTTATACCCAAGTAAAAACAAATCTGCAACACTGCAAAGAAACTCGTGTAGATAATAAACCACAAATCCAATGACTCTGAAATTTTCAAATATGATATATAATCAAGTTGTGAAAACAACCCAAAATGAATCACGTCAATTGGATCTTTAAAACTCGAGTTATGATAAAAAAACCGACACAACATAGTGTTGTGCAGAAACTCAACGAGAAAAACTTGTCTGAAACAAGTTGGACGAACAAGGCACAAAAGTTCTTTTAAACTAAGATCTTGGCGTCTTGTGAAATTCTTCTTTTTCTTGTTGTTGTTGCCACAAGAGGACTTGAAATTATTTTGCTTATCATCACGTGTAGAAGGGTCTGAAAGGTTAAGGCAATCTGTACGAAAATGTTCTGTCTTACCACATTCAAAGAATCATTGAGAACCACCACTTCATCTCCTTCTAGTTCTCATATTTTGCAATGCTTTTGAGAACCGAGTGGAGAGAAGTGTCAGCTCCTCTTTTGTAAATTCTTCAATTTGTTCAAAGGTTAAAGCGGACAACAAAGCAAGTGTACCACATGCTGGAGATGGCTAGAGAAACAAATGCAAGAGACTTGTTATAATTCTTACATGAGATTATATCAATTTCATGAGTTTTTAACTTGGAATATAGCACATCTAATGTAAGTGTACTCATGACAGTGGATTCATGAATAGATGTAACTTTCATCTCCCAAATTGGCACATCTAATGCAATTAGTATTTGCCTAGCATTCTCAGTATCTGAAAAATTAATGTTGACACTATGCAAGTTGCTGAGAATTTTGTTAAAGTGAGCAAATAAATCGTCGATGGACTCACCTGGTTGCATCTCAAAGCGCATATATTCTTTCTTGAGCATATCTTTTCTTACCTCCTTAATAGTGTTGGATCCTTCATGGTATTCGCAAAGTGCCTTCCACACATCGTACGCTTTGAGTCAATCCTTGTATGATTAAGTTGCAAGACTTGTTATTGTTGTCGACATCTCTCATGTTTGTAGCCGTGACTTGATCATTTGATGGCACGTCGTAAGGCTTGTACACCTTTTACCATATTGCGAAGCCTTGCGCCTGGATGAAAGCCTCCATACGTGCATTCCAAACCTAAAAATCAATGTCACTAAACACACATGGTTTTGCGGAGTATTTCTCCGTGATGATTAGTTAAAACATGTGCAAAACACAAAGATTAGAGCACCATGACTCTGATAACAATTGTAAGATCGGAGATCATGTGAAGAGTTACCAGAGGGGGTTAATGGTAGATTAAAACTTTTTCAGCGGAAACAACAAAAATCCCCCGGCAAAAAATCAATCTACTAAGAAACCATGTATGCAACTGATATAAACTTGTTCAACCATGACAAAAGTAGTATATATTATATAGGATCAAGTCAAGAAGACACTACAACAAGAACCACGAAAAAACGTCGAGAAAAACTCAAGTTAAGATCGAAAGGTCGATCAAAGGTCAATCTGTTATACCCGAGTAAAAACAGATCTGCAACACTGCAAAGAAACTCATGTAGATCAAAAACCACAAATTCAATGAGTGTGAAATTTTCAAAGATGATATATAATCAAGTTTTAAAGACAACTCAAAAAGAATCACATCAATTGGATCTGTAAAACTCGAGTTATGATGAAAACACTGACGCAACATAGTGATGTGCAAAAATTCGACGAGAAAAACTTGTCTAAAACAAGTCGAATGAGCAAGGCACAAAATCTCCTCTAAACTATGAATTTTATTGATCAAACCACAAGAGGAACATCCCAAAGTCGTCTCACCACGATCTTTGGCCTCCCTTGCTTATATAACCAACCCGAAGGCCAACCCAATCCAAACTAAGACTCTAATCCTACCCAGTTTCATCCGAAACTTTTTCATAACTGCTCAAGACTCTTCTATATGCAGATAGCAGCAATATTAAGACTTCCAAACACCTTAGGAACATATCCCACATTTCCAAAACAACTCAACTTTGTGACCCACATGAAATTTAACCAAAACAAACTCGAAACTTTCCATAAATGAACCATAACCATCTCAGCTGCAGCCGGAGCATAATCCAGCCGGTTGGACCTTTCCCACCAATTCTTTACATCCACTTCTCTTCATCACGCCTTGGAACAATGTTACCACGGCCATGCACACCTTGCACACGTGCAAACACCTTCCAACAACGTCCATGATACCTACATATGCATTGTTCTTGACCCAAACATGATGTGTGACCTCCCGATCCACTCAACGATAATTCCTCCCGAAATTGGTTGTTGAACCTCATCTTGTCCCTAAGACTAGTTTAATGGATCCCGTTACCAGCCATGTATTGACCTCAAGCAACACCTGCACATGAACAAAGAACCAATTCTTCCGAGCACAAGTCCTCGACTTGACTATCATTAGTTCGATAACCACAACACCTTACGTGAGCACCTCACGTAAGCATGTTGCAAACCACAGTAATGTTTAATGACCATAATCAGCCAAAATATATCAAAAACTTAGTCCAAAAGTAATAAGCAAATCTTATCATAAGTGTAAAGCAAGTTTGAAACATTGCAAGTTAAAAAAGCAGAACCCCTGTGATCTTGCACAGGACCTTGCGCCGAACCTAGCCAAAGCTAACTTGACCTTGCAAAAGCTAACCGGACCTTGCGTCGAACCTAGCCAAAGTTTGTCGGACCTCACGTCGGACCTAACCAAAGCATGCTAGACCTTGCACCAGACTTTGTTGAAAAGGGTGTTTTTGCAATATTCAAAACTTTTATTGTAATAACCAATGTATTCAGCACACATAGGTCTCACACAACACAACATCGACTCTCAACCCTCCAATGTTGAAGCCACGCTGCAACAAAGTTAGGTCCATCTCATGGTCTACCTCTGGTGTTAGGGACTCAACCCCTACCACGGACCTTGACCAAGAACAAGCTCGGGGGAGAACCCCCCCCCCCCACTTGAGGTAACTTGTATCACATCCCACCTTGCATTTTATTTTCCCTTTTTCCACATCATTTCATCTAAAAACAGAACAAAAAACTTAGGATAGGATTTAATAAAATAAAATATGTGCGCCAAGAATATTTGATTCATTCATAAGTCGAAATGATCAATCGTTGCTCTGTTTTATTCTTCTTTATTACTAAGTTACAATTTGAATATTATCTAACTATTGAGTTTATTGGCTTTAAATACTTCATCTAGGACTTAGAAATTATGGGTAGCATAAGCATGATCTAATTCTAGGTTGTTGTGAGATACGATATAGAACATAGGGCTGCTAATTTCCTAATCAAAGTGAAATCTAATATTCGGAGAAATTTCTAAATTGATTTAAAATGAAGTTTCTAATTTGATTTAAATTTCCTACAAAAAGCCATATGATATTTAATTTGACAAACCCAATGAATATGCTATTTGATTTCGCATTGGGCCTAGTCAAAGTAGTATAGACCTATGTGAGAATCTTCCCATACTTCCATAATCAAGATTACACACCAGCACATGCTAAATTTCTACACTAGAAGTTAGCAAATTTTCCATCATACCATTTCGAACACAAACAGATATTTCATATTCTCAGTGCCAATTACACTCTTCAAGACTATAAAAAAACAAGTAGAAGGCATGACTATAAGAAAAAGAGAAAAAGAATAAAGCATGATCTCAAGAAATGAGCATGAGATTATGAGAACAAAAAGGTAGACATGCTTCATCTCCACAAAAAGAGAGTGCATAAAAAGGAGTTATCCTCCACTTCCATAAATTTCATAACACTTGCACAATCTTGATCTAGAAGTATGATTTGCTTTCTTCTAAGGCTTACTCTTTTGACTTACCAACATATGCGATGCAAATATGTCTACTCTTATTCCCTACCAAGATACACAAAAAGCATTATTTAGATGTAGGACAAGAAAGGCATTGTCTTCGGTGAGGAAAACTCCACTTGCACAAAGGAGTGATTGAGAGTATCATTTGATGAACTTATGCCAAATTTTAAAAAACATTTGAAATTTTCTGGGATTAAAGTGAAGCTAAGATTTTGAGATAATGCATGCTTTGTAAACTGTTCTATCTTCCAACCACCCAAGAAGAGAAGACAAAAGCCCCATGAGGACTAAGGTAAAGGGTGAGTACCATTGCCAATTTGTTCAATACTAGGTAGAATTTTAAATTGTGCATTGATATTATTGAAGCATGGGGCATAGTAGCAACTCCTGATCAACAACATAAGTCTTTATATTTACTATAGGATGAGCAAAGGATAAGCTTGAGGGAGTTTGTTAACAGTTGTTAAGTACCAATTTCGATTATCAATATATCTCAATTATGTGAATAGTAAACATTTCTTACAAGCATTGCTTTTAGAAATAACCTAATTCCTCTTGTACTTGGAAAGAATTGTGCATGCAGGCATTTTATACAGAATTGAAGTGAAAGCGGATGAGGTATCCTAAAAAGTGACATCCCAGCCAATCAGGCACCGACATGTGGTAGCACGCATATCAAATGGCTCACCTACAAGAGTATACGATAGAATCCAATGGCGCACACAGAAGTGGTTAGAGGGCACACTTACCAGCCTCAAGGATAAAGCACAGGGCGAAAGGGCCAAGTCCCAATGTGGTTGAACCCCTGTTTCAACCGAACTGGTCCTTGCCGATAGTCGGTCTCCTTCCACGTGTCAACTCTATATGGTTCTCTGAATGCAGTTTTGTCTGCTATGCGCGTAATTAGTGGCGGGAACCACCTGAACTTCGTGTATCAATAGGACCCTCACCCCTCACTTCTCCACACACACCAATTGAGCATCACTCTCTTGTATACACTTCTTCCAAGTCCTTACTGTAGTTTAAGCTGTAAAGAGGAGCCTCTAGTCCCAAGTCCATTTTGAAAAAGGTATGCCTTATGTATCTCTTCTTCTTATGTGATTTTATGTATTATAATAATCTTAGTCTATTATTATTCATATGCTTGGACAAAGAGTTTCTTATTTGATTGTGGAGTCCATATATGTGGTAAGTTTAGTTGTTATTATGATAGTATAGTAATTATGTTATTATGTTATCATAAACAACATAAGCCTCCACTATAGTCTAATCATGTATAACATGAATATGTTAGTATGAATAAGTTAGTGTTTGGTCCTAACATTGATTCGACGATGTTTAGGTTAGTCATTGCCTTAAGAAGATATTTGTACCATCGCTCTTAAGGAATTTACTTAACATGTAAGTGTGGTGTTTGGATAGTTAAGTAGCGTTGGATGTCTCGTAGACCCACGAGTTGTAGGAGTAGGCAACAAGTGGTGATAGCCCTGTCCGTCCTTTGTACTCATCCACGTTCGGCTATGCCACGGGCTCTTAGCTGGAATCATTCTGGTTTTGCCAGAGGTAAATCTGTGTCCAATATGTTGGATCATTAAGCCCTAGTATTCAGCACTAACATATTTCATGTGTACACTACTTAAGTTATGCATATGTATATTAGGAACATATTAGGAATCACACCTTTTTAGCTTAAATCTCACTAGGAATACATTATCTTTTGGAGTAGATTGCTTAGATGTGTGTCACACTATCCATATTATCAACTCACCTCTGTTGTGATAATTACTTAGTATTCTATATCTTGATTATAAGAATAGTGTTTAATTTACTTCATCGCCTTCTTTTGAGATAAATATGATACCCTTAGGCATAATATTGGGTAAAATGCTACAACCGTATCTTTTGTGTGTTTGCGGATCTCATCTTCTATCGGAGATGACCTGTGGTGTTAAAAAATGCCAACACCTATTCATCCCCCTAGGCTACTTTGAGGATGTGTGAAATCTAGCTCGCATGGACGAGCGTGTACAACCACTATTGATAGTTGTGCCACCTGTTGCATCATTATCAACGACCTTGATGCAGAACTCGTGGTTGCCATTGACATCGACTGTGGCTGTCATTGGGAAAAGGTACCTGAGATTAGGGGTGGGCAAAAAAAACCGGAACCGAAAAACTGAAACCAAAAAAATCGAGATCGGAACCGATAAGACTGAAATATCGGGTATCGGGTATTTTTCGGGTAGTGAATATAAATAACCGAAAAATAAATTTCGGGTTCGGGTACCACCCTTGGGTAGCCGAAATAAACGAATAGTCGGTCCATCAAATAATAAGTTAGATTGTGCGTGGTAAACTATGACCGATTCAAATTTTGATATTTTATTTTCAAGTTGTGATGTGTGAAGTTGTTAGATTTAAACGTTTATTTGTGATTTTTTTATTTGCCAATTTATAATAAATTACCTCATGGAATTAAATTCATGAATTGTATTAAATTTGTGCAAACGTGACATGAATATAATGTATAATTCAGATATATCAGGTAGGACCGAAGACTGAACCGAAATTTTGATATCCAAATTTTTCGAGTACCTAATAGTATTACAACAATTTGGGTAGTGATTTCAAGAAACCGAAATTCAAAAGAAAAACGAAATACCCGAATTGAATTGAAATATCCGGTAGACCGAACACCCACCCCTACCTGAGATGCCCTTATAGTCTATCGACGAAAAGAATCGCAAACTCAACATTGTCAGACTAGTACCCGTACAGTGCGGATGAAGTGAATCTGGTGCCGATGGGGGAGGTGAGAAGATGAGGCGAGGTCCCCGACAATGTGGTTGATCTTGGTCGATTGACCTTGGAGAGGAGGTCCTTCGAATCCCGCATCTCATCTGGTGTCTAGCAGTGAGAGGTAGAAGAGGGGACAACAATGGCTGTGAAAGTTTGGGGTGGTTTGTGGTGTAATCGGTTTATATACTTGGTTTGATTGGTTTGAGCTTGTCGATGAAATGGATCTCGTTTGACTTACAGTTTGTTTGGTTCAGTTTCATTGAGTAAATTCACTGCTAAGAATCTAAAATATCAACTATATTTTTCCCTGCGATGTAGATTCTTGAGAATATGTAAATTTTCCAAGTATAAATAGAAATATGCCGCAACCTAAATTTCTGAAAGTCGCATCCAGTTATTGAAAAAAATCACCCACATGTCATTGGTTACATATCAAAATCGTTTTTTTTATTTTTCTTTCTTTCACAGCTAAAATCAAATTTTCAAAATCCACAGATCAATCAAACACACCTTAATTTAATTTGTCATGATGGACTACGTTAACAACGGGTTACTGAAACTAAAAACACCGACAGGACGTTGACGTAAGCAATTTTTATGATTAATAAAATTTCCAGTCGTTAAGGTCAGCAACGCTCAATGGCGGGAAGCCACGACTCGAGGAAAAGAAAAACTGAAAAGAAGAAGAGGAAACTATAGATCCGCAGAAAGCCAGGACTCGAGGAGAGATATTTCTCGCGCAGGAGGCGGTGAAGATCTTTTTGCCGCGAAAGCTACAGGCCACTCCCAGCTTTGTCCCATTCCCGCAGCCAGAGGGAAAAAATCAAGCAGACCAGCTCGTATCTGTTACAAGTGGCATAATCCAGTCCAGACTCCAGAGTCCCGTCGTCGTAGCCTCATCGCCACACACGCATCAATCCATCCATATATACGAACCGGTAGCCTAATGCGGTAACGCGCCTCTCCGGCACAAACAGTATCGCCTCAGCTCAACCTATCCGTGATCCTCGCAAGAAGCAAGAACTACGACCATGGCCACGCTCTCCTCCTGCAGCCGCCTGAGCGGGACCGGCGCCGCGTTCCGCCTCCACCCTCGACGGCCGGTGCGCGCGGGATCCGTCGTCACGTGGCGCGGCTCCTCCACGAGCGTCCGCGCCGCCTCGGCGGCGGCCGCTGTTGCCACGGTGACGCCGGCTCCGGTGGAGGAGCAGAACAAGGAGTAAGTGTTAACTAGTCTTGCCGATCTCTCTCCATGCATGGTTCCTGTGCCGTGTGCTTGGTTTTCTGTGGCGGTCCACTGACGAGATAGCTGAACATGGTTTCAGGGTCGCGCTGCCGAATTGGTCGGAGTTCGAGCTGGGCAGGGCGCCGGTGTACTGGAAGACCAGCAACGGCCTCCCTCCCTCACCAGTAAGTCCATGGGTGTACCTTGTTTTAACTCATATGCCGAATTGGTTAGGATTAAAATATTACCAGTCTCCTTTTTTTTCTCTGACTACGAACACACTAAGTTATTTACGTACGTGGCAGGGCGAGGGGCTGATGCTGTTCTACAACCCGGCGGCGACGAAGATGGCCCCCAACGACGTGTTCGGCGTGGCGTTCAACGGCGGCTTCAACCAGCCCATCATGTGCGGCGGCGAGCCGAGGCAGATGACGCTGCAGGTCAGGGGCAAGGCCGACCCTCCCATGTACACCATCAGGATACGCGTGCCGCAGCATGGTACGTTGATTACTGGATCTGTCAGGAAGTATAGAGTAAGCTGAGCTTGGACTCATATATATATATATATATATATATATATATATATATATATATATATATATATATATATATATATATATATATATATATATATATACACATGTATGTATTGCTCTTGCTATCGTTGCAGCCGTTAGCCTCGTCTTCTCCTTCACCAACGGGGTCGATTGGGACGGGTCCTACACCCTCAAGTTCAGGATCCCCAAGCCCTGGCAGAACAAGCCGCCGAGCTTCTTCAATGAGGTGAATAAACGTGGCTTCCTTCAACTCACGCTTGTTGTCATTTTCATAGGAAATGGAAGTTGACCTTGGCACCTGCAAGTTTCTCGGAAGCCAAAGCAAACATCCCATAATTAGCAAATTGAATACTGATGAATTGGAACTTCTTCATATGTGCGTGCGATAAGCGTCTATCCCTGAACTGGCGTGGCATAAGACATCAGCTAAGAAGGTGAGGATGATTGTGCGTGATGGTGCAGGGCCTGGCAGACGAGCTGAGTAGGGAGGGCGCCTGCGACAGGGCCATCTACCCGGACGAGAACATTGTCATAACCAGCTGCGCAATCGACGGCCTCTACACAGAGGGGGTAGGTGCTCATCGCTTTAGTTTCTATTTCTTTGGCGACATGGAACACAATGTTCCTTTCAACTCATCTCTGGTTCATCGCAGGGCGACCGCTGCAAACTCGACATCATGAGCGGATGCACAGACCCCAGTTCACAGCTGTTCGACCCGCTGGCGACCGTCGACGATGGTTCCTGCCCACTGGAACCGGATACCGAGGAATGAAGGATTCTCATGAACAGAGAGGAAATGTGATCGATAAAAAGAACTACAACGTTACAATAATGCTTGTGAAATTTTGATAGTGTGCTACAAGAATGTATGTATGTATGTATATGTATATGTATATGTGTATATATATATATATATTATATACCTAGCTACAAAATTGTCCATTTTGTAGCCAGGCCGGTGATTCCGTCCAGCGTAGCCACTTCGGTCCAGCCCGTTACTTTTCCCGTTTCCCCCCACCCTCTCGCACGAGTGCCGCCGCCACCACCCACGATATCGATGGATCCACCCGCACGACTCCCACGACCGATCCATCCGCACGACCGCCGCCGCCACCGTTCCACCCACGTACTCGGTCCCCGCCATCGTTCGTCCACCCCATGACTGCTACCAGACTCAAAATCCCTCGGCCGGACCAGCGCACCTCGATCTCCGTAGGTGTACAGGGCGGCGCGGAAGTGCTCGGCCGCGGGCCTGTACCAGCCGAGGCCGCAAAGCAGCAGGCCCTTGGGGAGCAGGGTGTCGGGGTCCTCCGCCAGCGAGGCGTCGCAGTCGGCGAGCGCGCCGCGGGAGTCGCGGAGCTGGGCGCAGATCGATGAAACGAAGCGGAAATCATCATCTCGCTTCGCCTTCGAGACGCCTCCAATCCGTATTCGGGATCCCAGCCTCTCAGAGTCGGAGAGAGGAACACGACACGGCGGCACGCCCCGGCAATGAATGCTCCAATCCAACCCAGGTCCCTGATTCCACTCAAATCCACTCGGACCGGCAGTGCATCTGCCAGTCTAAGAGGGGAAGAAGCCGCAGTAGGAGGAGGAGGAGGAGGAGGAGTAGAAGAGGCCGTCGTCCGCCCATCCGAATCTGTAGGTGAGCGGCTTGTCGAGATTCCATTTCTACTTCACCTGCTGTCGAATTTGGTTGAGACGAAGAGGATCGGCGCCCCCCCCCCCCCCCCCCCCGCACCGCCGGTTGCCGAGTCAATTTGTCAAATGAATCAATAGCTACCACGGATCGTTTACCCATTTCAAACCAATTCCATCGATCCGGGAACGAATTGATGGTCGCCTTGTTGGTGGTTCAGTGTTGTGCAAAGGCGAGGTTAGCGAGGAAGCCGCAGCCCGATTAGCCATGTTGTCATCCGTGCTGCGGGCCGCGGCTGGCAGGGTTGTCCGCAGGCAGGCGCTCGCGCTGACGGACGTCGTGGCGTCCAGGATCCGCCAGCTCCTCATCCTCAGGCAGCAGCCCTACCTGCGCCTCGACGTCAAAGCGCGAGGCTGCAACGACCTCTCCTACACGCTCAACTATGCCGGTACGTTTGCTTGCCTTCCTTGCTTTCTATCCTCTTGTACTTCTTCGTCGTCTTGTTGTGATGGCCTATCAACCTATCATGTCCTGCAACTTGAGACTTAAGTTTCAATAAGTGATGTTCGTGATCTGTGGCTCACCTCGAGCAGTTGCTATGAGTTCGATCTGACACTACCCGGCATCTAATCTGCAGAATTTCTGTATAGGATATTAGATGTAAAGTGATATGCAACCAACAAAAGAATAACATAGTGGAAAACTTCATTACCTCACATCTTTAAGAGAACTTCTACAGAAAAGGGAAAAAATGTGAAAAAAAAAAGAATAACAATGTTGCAGTAGAATATATCATGGCTACATATGATACAGAGTATATGACACATCAGAGGCTGGGAACGTGACTGTTTTAGTTGTTGCAAAGGGAAATTGAGGCAAGGTCATAATAGAAGCTAGAGATGAAACCCACAAAATCCAACACAAAAAGTTGTGGCTTACATAATTTTACTGTTTGTGGAAACGATCCTGGTCAGGGAGCAGAAGAACAATTGCAACACCATGCATAACAATTTGACCTCAATATGGGTATATTTCTTTGATAAATTCAGACTAATTCTGGGTACAAAAGCAAGCATCTGCCATGTCGTTTTTTCATTATGCCTGGTAAATGCTTATGCAAATGAGGATTCAAATGTTTATGATACTTGTTGACTAGTATGTTGAAACTTCAAAAGGCAATGTATTGTAGGAGCGAGCTAAAAGTCCAAACAGACCCGAACCCTGTAAGCATACATCCTGACGTCTAAAGATGACATATACCGAAGATGTTTTCAGACAGCTAGGCTTTAATAAGCCGGTAGACAACAAAATTCACCCTTGACATATTCAAGGCCGACATGGCTTTGCTTGGCAATAGTGTGCCCTGCAAAGGGTCAGAAGCTGAAGTTACTGGTGGCATAATGGCGGCTCTAGGAATCTCCATAAAAAATGATCTATGATTCCTTTGTTGTTACAAGATTTGGCAGATCCATTGGCATGTTTTCTTAACTCTTGTGTGTTTCACACAAAATATTTGAAGCTTGCATCAACAAATGAAGAATGTACTCCCTCCATTCCAAAATTCTTGTCACTCTCTAATGCATTTTTGAACTAGAGAGTGACAAGTATTTTGAGATAGAGGGAGTATAGAGTTTTCCGTTCCTGAAGTCTCTTGGTTTTCTGTTCTCAATACACATTTATAATAAAGGCGATCTATAATTAATTGCTGCTAGTGCTGGGTGCCTTGTTTCTGTACAAACCGTGATTTCAGTGTTTATCTTCTTGTCTCTGGTCTTCTGGATGTGTCTCATTTTTGTCACTGGCAGAAA
The DNA here is from genome assembly GCA_036927565.1 of Tuctoria greenei. NCBI lineage: Eukaryota > Viridiplantae > Streptophyta > Magnoliopsida > Poales > Poaceae > Tuctoria > Tuctoria greenei. Next base: position 87,192,380 of record JAYESD010000006.1, read on the forward strand.
TGTGTAGCTCTGGTTATTTATCAGCAAGTTCATAGCGTTCCCTTGTCTTGCTACTGTGATGTTTTAGTTGTTTACATTTTTGAAGAAACATTTTAACCCTTTTTCTTTCAGATATGCTGAGAACTGAAATCTGATTTGGAGTTTGTGCCTGCAAGAGGTGGGGTCCTCGAAGGACGAACCATGCTCAGGAGACACCGATGCGACGACAGACCTGGCTCAGGAGCACAGCTCGCGGTTGGCCGACCGTGAGCTGAAGGAGATGCTGCTCAAGAAGTACAGCAGCGGCTGTCTGAGCTGCCTACGGTCCGAGTTCTTGAAGAAGAGGAAGAAAGGGAAGCTACTGAAAGAAGCCCGCTCAGCTCTGATGGGATGGTGGAACACACACTACCGCTGGCCATATCCCACGGTATAACATCCTGATGACACCTCTTCTGAACTTTCCATACTCAAATCTGTAACCGAAATTGACGACCTGGCTGTGATCTCTGCTGACACTGTCTGTGCATGGTCATGACAGGAAGAGGACAAGGTGAGGCTTGCTGCGATGACCGGCCTCGACCCGAAGCAGATCAACAACTGGTTCATCAACCAGCAGAAGCGGCATTGGATGCCTTCTGAAGACATGCGGTTCGCGCTCATGGAGGGCGTCATCGGAGGAGGCATCCTCCTCTCCTCTGGGATGATGCTCTACTTCAACACCGGCACGATCGGGCCGTGAGACAGATAACCATTTGGACAGACAGGCAAAAATCATGTTTACTGGCTGGAAGGTGGTGTTTTTGCGCGCTGCACCTGGCAGCGTTGTCATGGGTGATATGAAAATTAAATCACATGGAGTCATGGACCAATAACCTCATCATATTTTTTTCTGATTATTGTGTATTTTGGAAATTCCTCATCCTCAGGAAAGTTATTCTGGTGACCTGTAAAAACATGTCTCAGGCTACTGTAACGTCACTTAATTGTTTGCAAGATTATTGATTACCCAGTGAAGAAGATTAAAAGGACTGTAAAATTACAAGTGATACATGTAGCTATAGATCTTATTTCTATTTTCGTTTTTTATTTCCAGTGTTTTGTGATGTCCCTGTCTGTCATGCTGTAGGCAACTTTGCCACGAAGTGTTGATGGAATATTTGAGCTCCGTGCCCGGTGGCTTCTAGTTCTAGTCTAGGGTCTGGATATGCTCGTCGTCTTGATTCAATCTTTAGCTGCTAAGCCCAGGTAGGAGAATTTAGGCCTTAAAATTAAATTCATCGTCTCCAGGTCTATCTATCCTGGCCAGACGCGTTCAAGGGCGAGCTCAAATCCTGACAGAGGCCGGGTTATTGCTGCATGCCTGCCTGAATTGAGACAGTTCCTTTCATCCTTTCCCTGACAGAGGTTTCTTGCCCGGGTCGTCTTTCGACCTGCCGCACGACACGACATCCGCCATTTCGTCGAACACCGGCCCGCCCCAACCATGGTGATGAGTTCGCCGTCGCCTTGCCGCCGCCAGCACCCTGCCGATCGTGCTAGCCGTGCTGCTCGTCGTTTTTAGTCTAATAAAGAATGTGGTGGTGCTGGCGCTGGAAAACCGGTCGTTCGACCACATGTTCGGGTGGATTCGCCGCCTGCTGGGCCTCCCCATGGGATATTGCGTTGGACTCGCGGCAGTTGCTCCCGTCCGTCCTGGCACCCGCGTCGTTTTTTTCTTTCCCGATCCTATTCTTCTCTCTTTCCCGATCCTATTCTTCTCGCCGTCCACATTAAGCCGTCCGGCTCGGTTCCTGCCATTAGATCTGGCCACAGAATTCTAGATTCTACACCTAACTACAAAATATACCTATCATATATATATACATATATATATATATATATATATATATATATATACATATATATATATATAGTAAGAGCACAATCGGTCAACAAGATTTCCTGCTAAGCCATGCACTGAACAACCATTTTGGATCTGATACTCATTCTTAGGAATTATCGAACTGATGCAAATTGACTCAATACGAACAACAATGTTGCTTGCCTTGCAAGCAAATTCATAAATGACGTAGAACCGCAACCTGATAAAGCATGAAGTCTTATAGTGTTTCTATGAACGGGCTACCATCCATTAAGCATTGCATGATTGCAAATACAAACCAATCTCAACAGACTAGAACTGAAATTCAAGTGAAACAAAGAACAGAACACAACACGCCCTGATATGTTAATTTCCTACTCAGCTATGCACTGAACATCGTTTGGATCTGCTTCTTACGCCCTGATATGTTAAATGGTGCTTGATATTGCATGCAAATCCATACGTGACAACAAATGCAACATAATAAAACAGTCTTATGCAGACTATTACTAAAGGACATCTAACAGTTCACAAACTAGCAGGTGCACAGCTCAACTTCTTGCAGAAACAACACATCCGATGACACAGTAGGCCCACTCGTTAGCAAGGTTTAAATTAACAAGGTACACACATAATTGCACTGCAATTGCCTGTCAGAAAAGAAACAAACAAGCATCTGCGACAAGCTAGAGGGTTACAATTCCAGAGTGCATGGTGATCACACTTTTAAGGTAACACAGCATCGTTGTCACAGTACATTCAACACGTCCACTTGTAATTAGATACCACATGCCATTTCAGTATAGTTGCACCACAATGCCCCTTCATGTCGAGCAGCTTCGAAGCTATTTTAGTCTCCACCAACCTGGCGCTTCCAAGAGTCCTCCACTATGAGCTCATCAACTCCCCAATCTTCATAGCTGTTTCAAAAGAATATAAATAACAATACTGCTGTACTAAAATCATGCAAATTCTCTTTGAAAGCTGAAGTTTTTCTTAGAAACTCGCCTTCCATCAGGTAAGTACCGTCTGATTGTGAAGGGAATCTTGCGTGCTCTCAGCTCTTTCATGGCAATCTACAGTCATGCAAATTACAGATGGACCATTAGCCGCAGGCAACGTGCCAACGTATGAATCAAAGCTCATCACAGTAATTTTTAAATGAGGAAAATGAGAAGACATCTGAAGGTACTTTGAGGAACTATTGATAAACCCATATTATATTCTGTTTATGGAAAAACTTTAGAACAGAAAAACTCATAGTTCACAGGTTTCCAGGCCAAGGGTTATATTGAACTTAAGCATGTTGTTGATGTAATTAAACAAAGCCATCAATATTCCTTTGTGCAAATGATTTGACCAGTTAATTAACAGGGCAGTAGAGAGCCAAAAAGAACATCCTTGTAGTATAACACAACATAGATGCATTAGTTAAGGTCCCTCGTAGAGTGGGAAAATGACATGGGCAGACTTCCGTGTAGACCCACCAAAATTTCAAGAATTAACTTATAAGCAAAGTTTTCACAGCCCCCCAACAAACCTGGGCGCCAGCATTAAACGGAGGTTCCTATTTCCTCAGTGTTTTAAAATCCCACCTGGATGCCTACGCACCAGGCGAGGATGAAATTTTAATAATAATCTAATTGATTTAATCCTTGGAGTTACCCAGCTATATATAGATCTCTTGCAAATAGAAAACACCACTAAAATTGTTTAGGACTCTCTAAAACACTTGGACTCAAATTCTAATTCTTACCTAATTTGAACTCTACTACCCTATTATCTTCTAGAAAACATAATTAACTCAACAAATCCAACTCGTAATCTTCAGCAAACTTTCTATCCTAGGGACTCAAACTCTATCTCTTATCTCCTAGAATTACAATCCCACTCAACCAAAACTACCTCTAGCACGACCATATGGGCTGCTAAATAGCCCAAACCAGGCCCGCAGCCTACATGCCTAGCCCAAGTCGCTAAGTCGAGGATCATCCAACATTTGACACTCGGCAAATGTGAGGCGTCAGGCTTGACACACCAGAACTACTGTGGTATCAGCCTCAAAGTATAGCGTCACCTAGGTGTGTTCCGACGTTAGATCAACGCCGCGCGGCTTGAAGCGGGATGTGGGGGCCACAAGAGCAAGGATTAGATGGCGAAGGGCGGGAAACGGTAGGGCTGGTGGGAAATTGAAAGGGTGTATACACTGCTGGCCACCCAATCGATCTTCCAAGGTAGAAAATCAAGCAGGAAATTGAGTGTGTGGGAGAGGTAGGAGAGTGAAAGAGGACAATGGATGAAGTGCTCCCCCGAGTTGCCGTCTTCCGCCCACGAGTGGCACCATGTTGTGTCATCTTGCCACCTAAACCCCCATGCCACCAACAAGTAGAGTCCAAGTCAGACTCAATGGTGAGTCCGAGTAGGACTCTGTGGTACACGCCAAGTGGTGCAGATAAGGGGCAAGCCTTCCCCTGAGTCCAGGCCGGACTGGGGGTGCCCGGACTAGAGAATAGGTGTTGCGGTACCAGGTTTTGTCCACGAAGATTCCATAGTAGAAAAGGTTATTTCCTTAGAGATAGAGTAGATGTTCTGTTAGTTTGAAAATAATCTAGTTAGAATTTGAGTCTTTTACAGGTAATCATTTTCGATGTACCTTAAGACTCTTGTAAGGGGCTCTTAGAAATAGAACCTTCTGCTCCCCAGTTCATAGCATCTCCCATCAGATCAAAATAAAATAGTCCAGAATAGTTTGTGTGCTCCTGAGGAACTCGCCAAAAGCTACTCCCAGCACCAGCCTGTGCTACTGTTCTCTCCTATGTGCTACTGTTCTGTTCCTGCGCGCTATGCGCACCACAGTACAGCAGATCACATCTGCTGTTCCCATCAAAGTTCTCCACCCTGGTACAGCACCCATGTACCCTCTGTTCTGCGGCTCTGCGCACAGCAGGGTTGAAACCTCTCTGTCTAGAACTCTCCTCTGTTCTGATCACGTCCAGATCAGGAACTCGAGCACCCAGATTATCTCCAAACTGGTTCTGCACTCAGCAGAACAGACCCCTGTCTGCTCTCTCCTCACAAGACCAGGTGAGGCATACCTGCCTGGTGCTGTTCTGGACAGAACAGTACCATCACGAGGTGTTTAGACACCGGACCTCCAACAATCATGGTATCAAAGCCGGATTTGACCTAGGATTAAACTCAGCACCATGACGACGAAAGATCAAACCCCTCCAAGCAAGAGCAGCGTCACCGGCGGCAAGACCAATACGACAACCCATCCGGCAGTTCGTGAGGTAAACATGGGAACCGGGTTCCCCATACTCACCAAGACCAACTACTGATGATGATCAAACTACGGGCGGGGCTGCTTCGGGAGGCGATGGAGAAAGGCAATGCAACCAGGCAGGAGGACATGATGGCGCTGGATATCCTCATCAGCGGCGTCCCGCCGGAGATTATCACAACGATCGGGGAGAAGAAGACGGCAAAGGATGCATGGGAAACGATGGCCCTCATGTGAGTCGAGGCCAACCGAGTGAAGAAGACGGCGCAGCAACTCCGGCGTGAGTTTGAGGCCGCCTCCTTCAAGCATGGCGAGGGGATCGAGGACTTCTCCCTCCGACTAAGCGGCATGGTAGCGCGCCTTGTCTCTCTAGGTGAGCCGTTGGAGGAGTCGGTGATCGTACAGAAGCTCCTACGAAGCGTTCCAGAACGCTTCCAACAGATCGTGGTAGTGATCAGGACTTTGTTGGACGTGTCGACCCTCACATTGTCGGATGTGACGGGACGGCGCAGGGCTGCCGAAAACGCCTTAGACACGACGCAAGGTAGTCAACGAGTTCATCACAACCAGCTATACCTCACTCGGGAGGAGTGGGAGAAGCAGGTGGACGAGGAACAGGCTGCCAAGTCTTCAAAGAAGGGGGTCGCAAGGGCACCCAAAGAACAAAAGGGGTTATGAGAAGGACATTCCGCGGGGTCAATGCAGTAAGTGCGAGAAGAAGAGTCATCAAGCCAAGGAGTGTCAGTCAAAGTCGGAGCAGGAGGAGCCGCAGCAGCAGGCTCTCATGGCTAAGGCAGAAGAGGAGGGTGTCTTGTTCATGACAAGAATGGCCTCAGTATAGGTGGAGCCTGTACAAGAGCGTCCCACATGCCCACTCGAGATAGTTGAGAGACGAGTATTCACGCATCGCGACAACAACGACGACCCCGACGACAACGCAATGGTACCTCGACACGGGCACAACCAATCACTTGACGGGCTCGCGCGCCGTCTTCTCCGAGCTCGATGAGAACGTCGTCGGAACAATCAAGTTCGACGACAACTCGACTGTGCAGATCCAGAGGAAGGGTACGGTCATCTTCGCCGTCTGCCGCCAAGACGGGTGAGCACAGGAGGCTCATCGGCGTCTACTGCATCTCGCGCATCACCACCAACGTCATCAGCATCAGCCAACTGGATGAGGATGGCTGCCGCATCACAATACATGGAGGAGTGATGAAGATATGAGACGAGGAGAATCGTCTTCTTACACGAGTGCAACGCGGCGACAACAAGTTGTACTCTGTCAAGCTCAACATCATACACCCGGTTTGCCTGACCACGCAAACAAACAAAAAATTTCAGCACGTTCTACATCGACGACACGGGTCTAGCAGCCGCTAGACCAATTGTTCCAGGCCTTGGAACGGACCTACAGGGTCCAGTAGGCCCTACACAAGGCTCTGGAAGTGCTGGAACGGCTTTGCAGGGGGCAAGAGGCCCTGCACATGGCGCTGGAGCTGATGGGACAGGTGCTGCAACAGCAAGATGGGGCACAAGAGGAGCTATGAGTCTTAAACAGCATCCCAGGAGTGTTGGACAGCACTCAGCAGAGGCAGCACAGGGCGCTGGAGGCCCTAAGCGTGTTGTTGTCTCTATGGGGAAGCACAAGGTTGTAGACTGGAGCTCTCACAAGACTTCTGAGCATCCTCCAAGACCCATCCAATTGATCACACCATCAATGAACATCGTAGCCACGTCGACGCCTACCACAAAGAACATGGTGCGCCTATCACCCCTCCAAGGCACGCTTCACGAAGCCTGGAGGAGGGTGAGCTCAAGTTCATCACCACAAAGGAGCCTATGTCGTTCATGGAGATCAAGTGCAGTGAAGAAAATGAGATGTGGCATGATGAGGTGATGAAGCTTGAAGAACTGTTGGCGGCCAAAGGGGTGGCTATCAACAAGGTGGAGATGGACATCCAAACGAAGGTGCTTGGAAGATGGATGTTCATCGAGGTGGGAAGGATTGGAATTTCGAACATGTGTCGGCGACGGGATGAGGAGAATGTTGTGTGATCCTGCCACCTAAACCCCCGTGCGACCAATTGTTGGAAATCCGACCTGTTTAGCCACCGATCCTGCTCTAAGTTGCCTTGGATCTGATCTGTATGGACAAAATAGCCCCTAGCAGGACAGAGAGGAACAAATTTAACTGTGCGCAGAACAGGGATGAACAGCAGTGAACAGAGGGTTCCTGTGCTCAAACAAGAAGAACAGATGTTGCTGCGCTGGAACAGGGAGAAACAGGACGACCCATTGTTGAACTGCGCAAGAACTGCAGCGTAAAAGGACAGAATCAATGCTGCTGTGAGGGCTTTGGGAGGTGGAAGATGAATATTTTATTGATTTGATTGTTCAAGTACAGGGGGTGTCGCACCCCTGCTTTTATAGGGAGGGCTGAGTCTATCTCTAAGGGATGGACTCTGTCTATTAGCAATATCTCTAAGGACTATTTAAAATATAGGACTTTTATCTTCTACTGGTGGCCGCATCTCCTGGCAACCAAAAACTACTCCTGTGTGTGCCCCTGGCATGGGCTGTTGGGCAGCCGCACTAAGGGGTCAGGCCCAGGGTCACCCGACATTCTCCTCCTGACCCTAGACCTGCAACATGTCCAAGACGCCGATTCTTCTCCTCATCTCAACGAACTTCTGTCTTCCGCCTTGGTCCTTCGTAGAGATTTGCTCAAGCACTATAACACCATTGTCCACACACTCCCGTATGTAGTGGTACTTAGTGTCGATGTGCTTGCTCCTGTCATAGTGTATGGATGGCACGGTGATGGAAGATTTGGCTGAAAAAATGAAGGCGTCAGTGCTACGGGTTGACAACAAGTCTGCCACATGCCCCTTGAGCTGGTGCAATATATTATGCTTCACACGAGGACAAAGCAACAACCTTCTGCTTACTAGACTGTCACAGAATGGGGATGTTTCCAAGACAAAACAACACCCCGCTTGTGCTCTTGAGGTCCTCCACGTCTCCCGCATAATCACTACATGTGTAGCCAATCAACTCTATGTTGCCTCCCTTTTGATAGAAGACTCTGAAGTGGATCGTACCCGCTATATAGCGTACGATACGCTTGACTGCAGCGTAGTGTTCTTTCTTGGATCCTCCAAGAACCAACTCAAGTACCCAACCGAGTAGGCGAGGTCGGGGCGTGTGTTCTCCAAATATCGCGGCCCTCCCACCAAACTCATGTAGTCATTTGCGTGCACCAACAGACTGTTACTTGTCTTGTAAAGCTTCAGACCTTGCTCCATGGGGAATGCACAAGGGTTGCAATCCTCCAGGCCAGCTTTTGAGACAAGCTTAGAAGCGTAGGCCTCCTGCCCAACGCTTATCCCTGCTTCAGACTGCCGCACCTCCAGGCCAAGATAGTACGACGAGAGGCACAAGTCACTCATCTTGAACCGCTTCATCATCTCCTCCTTGAACTTCTTGATGTCGCCCCCTCTTGTGATCACGAGCTCGTCGACGTACACGCCAACAATGAGCTTCTCTCAAGCTCCACGGAAGTAGATCTCGTGTTCGCTCGTACTCTTCTGAAAACCAAGCGATAGCAGGCTATCGTTGAGCTTGGCATTCGAGGCCCTGGACGCTTGACAAAGTACGTTCTCGAGCCAACACACATTGTGTTTGGCTCTGTCGACGATGAAGCCCGCGGGCTGGGAGACGTACACCTCCTCCATCAGATCCCCGTTCAGGAAGGCGCTCTTCATGTCCATGTGGTGTACCTCACACCCCTTGTGTGCGGCAACTGCAAGGAGCAAGCGAACAAACTCGAGACGGGCTACAGGAGCGAATACCTCGTCAAAGTTTATTCCTTGCCGTTGGACATAGCCTTTAGCCACCAAACGAGCCTTATGCTTCACCACCTCTCCATGCTCGTCACTCTTCACCTTGAACACCCACTTGAGGCCAATGAGCTTGTGTTCTGCAAAAAGATCAACAAGTTGCCACGTTTTGTTCTCGTCTATGGACTCCATCTCCCCAAGCATGGCCCGTCTCCAGCACGGGTGTTCCTTAGCATCGACGAATGACGTAGACTCCTCCGCAATGGTGAACATGAGCTCCCCCTCCTGCGGGCTCGATGGGTGTGGTGCGCGTCCAAGAGGGGTGAAGGTTCCCAACACGTTGCGCATCATGCGGAACCGAAGTGCGACAACGTCGTCGTGGTAGGCGTCGACATTGTTGCCGACATGCGTCGGCGGTGTAGCGAAGTGAATGGGTCGTGGAGGATGCCGAGGGGTGACGAAGGTGTTGGAATCTTCAAATCCGAACCCTTTGGCTGCTGCTGACCCCTGCACAGGGCTGTCCCAGGTCTGTTCTGCGCTGGACAGACCCTGCAGGAGCCTCCGGGGAGTTGCGGGGGGTGTTGGTTGCCTACCAACAGCGCTGGGTTGCTGTGCAGGAGCCCCTGGGGTCTGGACAGATCCTTCTGCGCCCCTCCTGGACGCTGCAGGGGTGCTGTTTGGCCCCTTCGAACCCTGCAGCACCTCGCTGAGTGCTGGAACAGCAAGTCCAGCAGGTGTTAGACCCATGGAGTTGAAGTAGAATGTGTCGTAATCCTCTTCTTTAGCTTCTTCACCCCAGTCCCACTTGGCTGCCTCGTCGAATATCACGTCGCGTGATATGTGTGAGCGCCCATCAGCCGCATTGTACATCCGGTAGACCTTCGTCCCAGCAACATAGCCAAGAAAAACCATCGGCGTACACCGGTCTTCCAACTTTTTCAGGTGGGGGCTTGTGTTTTTTACATGCCCCACACACCCAAAAGCTCGGAAGTAGTTGACGGTTGGTCGCTCCCCGTGCCAAGCTTCATATGGCGTCTTCCCGTCGA
>JAYESD010000006.1:87817871-87977271 GCA_036927565.1 Tuctoria greenei
AAACATTGTAAGTTAAAAGCAAACCATTGCAATCTAGCACCGGACCTTGCCAAAACCAACCGGACCTTGAACCGGAGCTTACAAAAGCTAGGAGGACCTAGCCTGAAGCTTACCTAAGCTAGTTCGACCTAGCCACAGCAAGTCGGGACCTAACCAAAATAAGTCGGATCTAGCAAAAATAAGTTGGACCTAGACAAAGAAGTTGGACCTAGCCAATACAAGTCGGACCTAGAAAAAAGAAGTCGGACCTAGCCAAAGCAAGTCGTACCTAACAAAAACAAGTCGGACATAGCCAAAATAAGTCGGACCTTATGTTGGACATTGCAAGAGTCGGACCTAGAGTCAGACCCTTGTTAAAAAGGGTGTTTTGGCAATATTCAAAACTTTTATCGTCATAGCCAATGTATTCACCACACATAGGTCTCACACTATGGTCATCTGAACAACGCTCAAAGATAGAACCCAAAGTCGAATAGATGAGCACCACAAGGCAATCGTGGACCGTTGAATTTTGCTCATGGCATGATGAACCATGTCTCTATGGAGGAAGCCCAACAAGCTGAAGACGTTGTGATTGGTATGTTCCTCGCAAACTCCAACCCATCAACTATAATTTTTATTATGGAGCATCACATTTATTCATATCATCAAAGTATGTTGACAAGTATAGTTTGCCTATATCTCACATGAAGTATACCTTGTTGGTTAAATCACCAGGAGGGGAGATGAGGACAAACATAATATGTCCAAAAGTAAGCCTTTAGAATAGGGGGGGGGTAGACTTCCTCACCAACCTCATTGTTTTTTATTTACAAGGACTAGACATAATACTTAAGATGGATTGCTTACAGAAGCACCATGGCGTGATTCAGTGTGCCACAAAGACGGTGCAATTGACAACTAATTAGGGGATCAACATAGAGTTTGAAGCATCTCAACCCATGACAGAGAAGGTACTGTTGAATCAAATGGACAGTGCAACATTAGAGGAGATTCCAGTGGTGTGCAAGTTTTCTGATGTGTTTCTGGATGAGTTGCCAGGTATTCCACCTGATCGTGACATATAGTTCGTTATTGAATTAATACCTGGAACTGCACCTATAACTAAGAGGCCATATAGGATGCCTCCTATGGAGTTAGCGGAGCTCAAGGAACAAATTCAAGAGCAGCTAGAGAAGGGTTTTATACGCCCAAGTTCATCACCATGGGGAGCACCAGTGCTCTTCGTAGATAAGAAAGACAGATCCCAAAGACGTGTGTGTATTATCGGTCTCTCAACGAGGTGATGATCAAGAACAAATATATGTTACCCGGTAGACGATTGTTTGACCAAATGAAGGGCGTTTGTGTTTTTTTCCAAGATCGATTTAAGGTTAGGTTACTTTCAAATGAAGATTAGACCATCGGATATACCCAAAACGGCTTTTCAGACACGATATGGATCCTATGAGTACACCGTTGTGTGTTTTGATTGACAAATGCACCTGCATACTTCATGTACCTCATAAATAAGGTATTTATGGAGTACTTAGATAAGTTAGTTGTGGTGTTCATTGATGACATTATGATATACTCAAGAAGTGAAGAAGAGCATTAAGAGCATTTGAGGCTCACATTGCCGAATTGCGAGAACACCAGTTGTATGCCAAATTCAACAAGTGCCAGTTTTGGTTACGAGAAGTGTCATTTTTTGGGACATATCATCTCTGAAGGAGGAGTATCGTTGACCCTGAAAGTGAGAGATGTGTTGAAGTGGGAGCAGCCAAAGAATGTGATGGAAATGCAAAGTTTCCTTGGAATGGCTAGATATTTCTGTCGGTTCATCAAGGATTTCTCCAAGATAGCGAAACCCATGAATGAATTACTAATGAATGGCAATACATTTCAATGGACTCAAGCTTGTCAAGACAGTTTTGAGGAGTTCAAGAAGAGGTTGAGCACCGCACCGTTGCTAGTATTGCCAGATGTGAGCAAGAGCTTGAAATCTATTGTGACGCCTCAAGGCAAGGATTTGGATGTGTGCATATGCAAGAAGGTCAAGTGGTAGAATAGGCTTTGAGGCAAATTTAAGAAACATGAGCAGAATTATCCTACGCATGATCTCGAACTTGCAGCCGTAGTGCATGCCTTGAAGATATAGAGACATTACATCCTTGGACATAGGTGTGAGATTTACACGGACCACAAGAGCCTCAAGTACAAATTCACACACATGGATCTGAATTTGAGGCAACGAAGATGGTTGGAGCTCATTAAGGATTACGATGTGGGAATCAACTATCACCTAGGAAAGGCCAATGTAGTGGCAGATGCCTTGAGTAGAAAAGGAGTAAGCCACCAACTCACGGTTCGGGAGTTGCCACCCAAGCTATGTAAGGAGTTTGAACATTTGCATCTTGAATTCGTGAATGAGATGGGAATAATGGAAGTAGACCCAATATTGGAAAAAGAAATACAAGAGGGTCAAACATATGATGAGGAAATCCAAGAAATCAAGGAAAAGATCCAAGAAGGGAGAAAATTTAGATTTGATGAGGATGACCATGCCACTATATGGCTTGGGAAAAGAATTGTTGTGCCTAACATGAAGCATCTTCGAGATGTGATATTGAAGGAGGCACATGACTCACTTTACTCAATTCATCTTGATTGTATGAAGATGTACAAAGACTTGAAAACTTGCTATTGGTGGGATGGGATGAAGAAGGATATATCTGAATATGTTACCTTATGCGGCACGTGCCAACGGGTCAAGGCTAAACATCAAAGGCCAGCGGGATTATTTCAGCCATTAAAGATTCCAGAGTGGAAGTGGGAAGAAATTGGTATGGACTTCATAGTTGGACTACAAAGTACCCAGTCCGGATATGACTCGATATGGGTTATTGTGGATCGGTTGACAAATCTGCTCATTTAATTCCTGTCAAGAATAAGTACACTGCAGCACAGTTAGGTGAGTTGTACATGGAGAATATTGTATGCCGACATGGAGTTCTGAAGAAGATAGTCTCGGTCCGAGGTTCTTAATTCACCTCTAGGTTCTAGGAGAAACTGCATGAAGCTTTGGGTATCAGGTTAAATTTCAGCTCAGCATATCACCCGCAGACCAATGGGCAAACCGAGAGGACAAACCAAATATTAGAGGATATGTTGAGAGCTTGTGCTTTGAAGCATGGATCCAGCCAGGACAAGAGCTTGCCATACCCCGAATTCTCATATAACAATAGTTACCAAGCTAGTTTGAAGATGTCGCCATATGAGACACTATAGGAGGAAGTGCAGGACACATTTGTTTTGGAATCAGATCGGAGCAAACCAAGTGTTTGGGCCTGATGTGTTACAAGAAGCTGAAAAGCAAGTTCAGTTAATCCGCAAGAACCTAAGGGCTGCTTAGTCAAGACAAAAAGGTTATGCGGATAATAGGCGAAGAGACTTAGCTTTTGAAGTTGGAGACTTCGTGTATCTCAAGGTGTCACCTATGCGAGGTCATAAGCGATTTAACGTCAAAGGCAAGTTGGCACCTCGCTATATTGGACTGTTCTTGATTTTGGACAAACGTGGAGAAGTGGCATATAAATTAGAGTTGTCAGCAAGACTTTCTGATGTTCATGATGCATTTCATGTCTCTCAGCTCAAGAAGTGCTTAAGAAAACCAGAAGAACAAGTACCCAAGGATGAATTGGAGCTAGAGGCAGATTTGACTTATGCCAAGCAAGCAATCAAAATCTTAGAAACAAAGGAGAGAGTCACAAGGAACATGTTGGTTCGATGGTGCAAAGTACAGTGAAAACACCATACTAAGTCTGAAGCAACTTGGGAGCAAGAAGATGATCTCAAGAATGATTTTTCCTACCTTTTTCCATCTACGTCGAATCTCGAGGGCGAGATTCATTTTAAGGGGGGTAGGTTTGTAACACACTCATTTTCATCCATCATGCATTGCATTCATTCTTATACATGTTTAACATGATACAACACAAAAAGGAACAAGACTAAAATGAATTAAAACCAAAATAGCAATTAAAAAACCTGGTTAGTACGGACTTGTCCGGATTGGACTCCAGACTAGCCCATTTAGCTAATGGTGTCCCCCAGGCTTTTCTTATAATTGCTACATATTAGTCCAAAAATCATTTCTGTTGTCCTCCGAACTTGTCTGTTGATTTTGTGGATCAATCGGGTTTTGTTTTTTTTTTTCATCTAGACTTGTTTGTTGTTAGTACAAACTAGTCCGATGATCTCTGTTGAAACTCCCAAAAACTTGGTCTGGTTTTGAAACTGGACAATCTCGGATTTATCTATTTTTGCACCGGACCTGTCCGTTTGACTCTCTATTCTTGAACAGACTTGTCTGGGATTGCACCGGACTTCTCCATTGGACTCTCTGGACTAGAGCGGACATGTCCGACCCATGGTGCGAACTAGTCCGGTCCCTTAGTTCTGGAATTCCTGGAACTTCTTTAGTTTTCTCCAAAATGACTCAAAACTTGTTCTAACATGTAAAACTTAATTGTAACTACATAGTAAGCAACAATAGCAACCCATTAACATGTACTACATCATAACTACATCATTCATGCATGTCATGGCATATTGAGTACTATGTGAGCATTTATTGATTGTAATGTTTGTTTCACATGATTGTTGCGCAGAATAGAAGGTAACGCTCTAGAGGGTGCTTACGAGGACCTTCAGCACCAGAACGTCGAAGCTTTTGATCCAAACCAGCCTCAAGAGCAAGGCAAGTGTCCTTGCACTTTGATCCAGTTTTCAAATGTTTTGGTTGCAAAACTGCATGCTTGTGTGAAATTGATGGGAAACCCATGGTAGGTGTTTACTAGACTTGTATGACCACCCTTTTTCGCTTGGGATATATTGTAGAGAGTTGGGAATGGTATTTTATAGTTTTACTTCGCTTAACTTAATTGGGATTGAAAATACCTAAATGACTCGTTATGAACTAAAGGACTATGTGAATTGATGTTAATGGTGATTTAAGTAACATGGGACTTGGGAGATCTAAGCAAGCATGGGTTGTGGACTGGGTTAGATGATATGGTGGTTTTGCTTGCTTTGGATCTAAGGACCGGTTCATGCGAGAATAAGCTAGGACAATAGTGCCACCACAAGGCAAGTATGGGTGCGGCATAGCCAATTAATTAGTTATATTGCCAGCATTTTTGAGATCATTTGGGGGACAGGGGAATGGGAGTCAATTGGGTTTGCAAT
Source organism: Tuctoria greenei (assembly GCA_036927565.1). Lineage (NCBI taxonomy): Eukaryota > Viridiplantae > Streptophyta > Magnoliopsida > Poales > Poaceae > Tuctoria > Tuctoria greenei. The sequence goes on from JAYESD010000006.1 coordinate 87,823,101, forward strand.
AGTGGTAGGACTACCTTGGGATCCGAACGGCACAAGAGGGGGCCCTTGGTTGGATGTGCTCAGTTGTGAGACATCACCTCCGGTGATAACTTAGTGGGTCTGAATATGCAGGTAGTCCCTTTGTAAAGGCTATTTTGGGATCTCTTGGTCACACACCATTGGAAGTGTGTAATGTTACTGACGGGTCACAGACATGAGGGAGGTTCTTTAGTCACCAAAGGATGATGAGATCACGAACATATGAGTAAAGCGGTACAACCTCTGCAGAGTGTTAAAAACTATCATGATAGCCGTGCTCCCGGTTATGAGCAGCTGGACAACTTCCATGATTAGAGTTGGAATTGGGATTTGGGATGGTTATGGTTTGGGTTATGATAAATGGAAATGGTTGGATATGAATGTGAAAAATTGGCATATGGATGGTTATTAAATTAATTTATGAGATACGATGGTAATAGAGGATGATGGATATGGTTTGATGTTTACTTGGGATACGATGGGATTAAAATCATGCATGATGCTTTTTACATGTTTTGAATGTACTTTTCTGCAATTAGTCATTTATTGTAATTCCTTGTTTAAGCTACATGTCATATGTTCCCACACTTGCTGAGTACGATATGTGCTCACCCTTGCGATCCCCATACCAACAGATTCAAGTGATGTTTGGGAGTACCATGAGGATCATGCGAAGTACTAGGTTGTGTGCTACAGTCAACTTGCTTGTGGTGTGGAGTCGTGGTGCCTAGCTATGCTTAGTTCAGTTTATTTTCTGCTGCAGTAATAATAATTTGGGCTTTGTAATTCGAGAATCATTGCATAATTGTATTAAAGAACATATTTATTAGTTATGACATCGTAATTTTATGTATATCGTTTGTGGTTTTATCGTGTATGTGTGTTGAATATCTTGGTCACACATATGCGTTCATTTTGTTCATTTTCGGAATCGGGTGTCACAAATTGGTATCAGAGTCGCGTTGACCGTAGGACGCAACCTAGGTAGAACGGACATTTTAGAGCACATAAGAACGCTTGGTAAGTGTCATAGATGGTTGGTGTGCTGAATTTCATGTGATTGCTTGCTTGTGTGCTTAGTAGTATAGTTGGGGGATGCTTCTTCACTTGTCCACCTCTTCATATTGGCTTATATATTTAGTTGCTAGTTTCATATTCCTTGATGCATATAGTTGGTGATGTTTTATAAAATCCTTCCATCTCTTGCTCTTTTTTCTCAGATGCCGAGGTTGACCCGCAACCAAAGGAACACTGATGGCGATGAAGAGAACAATGGGGTGCCTCAAAATACCCCCCTTGGACCTGAAGCCAGCAACCTTGAGCACTTGATGGATATGCAAGATCAGCTCATGCAAACCATGATGCAAACTTTGGGACAGTTGCAAGCCAATAACCATCCCCACATGCCTGCGCTGCCATCACCGCCACCCCCACTGCCTCATAACAGATTGGGAGAGTTGATGAGGACTAGGCCACCCACTTTTGCTCAAGCTAATGATTCTGTGGAAGATGTTGATTGGCTAAAATCTATGGAAAAGAAACTTGTTATTGTCCAATGCAGTGATCAGGAGAAGGTTCTTTTTGCCTCCCATCAGCTAGTTAGAGCGGCTGCGGATTGGTGGGAAGCTCTTTGCAATGCTCATGCTAATCAAGAGAGAATCTCTTGGACTGAATTCAAGGAGAGTTTCCATTCTAACTATGTTCCTAAAGGTGTTTGATCTTGAAGAGGAAAGAATTTGAAAACCTAAGGCAAGGAAGGTTGGGTGTAAGTGAGTACCTTAATAAGTTAACTCAACTTTCTAGGTATGCCGGAAGCAATACATGTTCATGAGGGGCCAAAACAATGAGATTCAAGTCCAACTGCTCAATAGTGACTATGCAAATTTCCAGGAGCTTGTGAATAAGGCTATTGTGGTTGAGAACAAGGCTCGTGAGATGGAGCAAGATAACAAGAGGAAGATGACATATCAAGGACAGTCACAAGGAAGCAATGTTTGCCCTCGTTATGCACCACCAAATGCACCATACTACAACCACACTACTCCTGCATATCGTGCTGCTATTCCATCGCACCCAGCTCAGCCAATGAAGCAACGCATTACCATGCAAGCACCTCGCCCTCCAATGCCACATGTGCCATGCACAAAATTCCCTGCTAATGCTCAAAATCAAGCTCGTCCTAACTAATTTGGTGCAGCAAGGACATGCTATATTTGTGGTGAAGTGAGACACTTTGCATCCTAATGCCTGAAGTTAGGCTATGGTCATCTGAACAATGCTCCAAGGCAGAACCCAACGATGAATGGAGGAGCACCACAAGGCAACCGTGGATCGCAGAATTTTGCTCATGGCAAGGTGAACCATGTCTCTACAGAGGAAGCCCAACAACCTAAAGACATTATGATTGGTATGTCCCTCGCAAACTCCAACCCGAAAACTATATTTTTTGATTCTAGAGCATCATATTCCTTCATATCATCAAAGTATGTTGCCAAGTATAGTTTTCCTATATCTCACATGAAGTATACCTTGTTGGCTAAATCATCGGGAGGGGAGATGAGGACAAACATAATATGTTCAAAAGTAAGCTTTAGAATAAGGGGGTAGACTTCCTTGCTAACCTCATTTTTTTGGATTTACAAGGGCTGGACATAATACTTGGGATGGATTGGTTACAGAAGAACCATGGCGTGATTCATTGTGCCACAAAGACGGTGCAATTGACAACTGATGAGGGGATCAGCATAGAGTTTGAAGTATCTCGACCCACGACAGAGAAGGTAGTGCTGAATCAAACGGACAGTGCAACATTAGAGGAGATTCCAGTGGTGTGCAAGTTTTTTGATGTGTTTCTAGATGAGTTGCCAGGCCTGCCACCTGATCGTGACATAGAGTTTGTTATTGAATTAATACCTGGAACAACACCTATAGCTAAGAGTCCATATAGGATGCCTCCTATGGAGTTAGCGGAGCTCAAGGAACAAATTCAAGAGCATCTAGAAAAGGGTTTTATACGCCCTAGTTCATCACCATAGGGAGCACCAGTGCTCTTCGTAGATAAGAAAGATGAATCCCAAAGGATGTGTGTGGATTATCGGTCTCTCAACAAGGTGATGATCAAGAACAAATATACGTTACCCATATAGACGATTTGCTTAACAAAATGAAGGGCACCTGTGTTTTCTCCAAGATCGATTTAAGCTCAGGTTACTTTCAAATGAAGATTAGACCATTGGATATACCCAAAACGGCTTTTCGGACATAGTATGGATCCTATGAGTACACTGTTGTGTGTTTTGGATTGACAAATGCACCTGCATACTTCATGTACCTCATAAATAAGGTCTTCATGGAGTACTTAGATAAGTTCGTTCTGGTGTTCATTGATGACATTATGATATACTCGAGAAGTGAAGAAGAGCATGAATAATATTTGAGGCTCTCATTGCAGAAATTGCGAGAACACCAGTTGTATGCCAAATTCAGCAAGTGCCTATTTTGGTTACGGGAAGTGTTGTTTTTGGGACATATCATCCCTAAAGGAGGAGTATCGGCTGACCAGGGAAAAGTGAGAGATGTGTTGAAGTAGCCAGATGTGAGCAAGAGCTTTGACATCTATTGTGACGCCTCAAGGCAAGGATTCTGATGTGTGCTTATGCAAGAAGGTCAAGTGGTAGCATATGCATCGAGGCAATTGAAGAAACATGAGCAGAATTATCCTACACAAGATATGGAGATTGAATGTGGCCTAGAGGGGGGTCAATAGGCTTTGAAAGATTTCCTACACACTTAATTAAATCATCAAATAACAGAGGGACCTGACATGTCCGGTTGGTGGTATGGACCAGTCCCGTTGTTCAGTTCAACAAAAACTATTAAGCGATTATGTGGGAACTTCAAATAAAATTGCAGCGGAATGTAATTAGTATTCTTTCAACTTGAACAAGAGATAAGATTACTTAATGTTCAGGTGTATCACAAATTATTTGATTGATAAATTCTAATGCCCTAGATGATGAAACTTGCAAAAGTAAAACAATGGAACACGTGAGACATGTATTTTTACATAGGTTTGGTCACACCAAAGAGACCTACTCCTCGTTGAGGAAGCCCACACAGAGTTGGGTCTCTTCAAACCCTTTCGCTCATCAAGTCACCACACAAGGCCGGCTTGGTTCTACTATCATGGGTAATCACCAAGTGGGTGGGACAACCTTACACGTTGAGGGATCCCACAAGAATTATAGCAGAAAAGATGATCGAATACACTCAAAAAGATTACAAGTAATGCAAGAGTGTATACAGATCAATCCCCAAGAGGTCAATGGCGCGTAGTCAACGATCTCCCAATCCCAAAATCTGAATACTCAAATGATTTCACTTTTGAGGATCTTAGATGCGTGTGGAGATGTGTTTTTGTGCTCTTGGCGCTAGAGTTTCAGTTATGAACATTAGAATTTGAGAGTTGTCATGGTGGGGTCATGGATCTCCTATTTATAGTGTTTCCAAAAATATTACCGTTAGGGATCCCGACGGCCGGACTAGTCTGTACTAGGGACCGGACTTGTCCAGTGTGCTATGAAAAATCAGCGTGAAATGTGCAGCACACTAGAAACCCTAAATTGTGTGAGGTATATTGGACTAGTGCAACAGGAGTCCGGACTTGTCCGGTGCCCTATGAATTGGAACATCAAAAAGTTTCTCTGACTATTTCGGTCGATAAACAGAATTGCTCGGTGCAATGTCTTATGAAACATCAGAGAGTTGAACGGACTAGTCTGGTGTTTGAACGGACTTGTCCGGTGCACAATGTATTGAGTTTACAGAAAGTTGAACGGACTAGTCCGATGCACTGTGAAGTGAGGTTCTAGAAAGTTGATCGGACTAGTCTGGTCCACGAGCGAACTAGTCCGGTGCACTGTGAAGTGAGACAACAGAGGTTGAACATACTAGTCTTGTCCATGAACGGACTAGTCCGGTGCTTAGTGAATTTAAGGTTGATTTTAAGCCCTTACCCTTATGCAAATATTTGAGCTCTTGAGATGTGTCTCTCTCACATCCTATACAATTAAGTCTACTTTGCGCTTCATTCATCAGTTGGGCTTTTCTCTTTCTTCATCACTTCATTTTCCACTTTTTGAGTGCACCCATCTATCTCATTTGAGTTGATCTGCATTCATCTCAACAAGTTCATTAGGATCTCATTCGTTTGTCATCAATCGTCCAAAACCCACAAGAGGTTGCCTAGATGCACTTTCAATCTCTCTCTTTTTGGTGGATGAAGTAAGCACATCCACAAGATATTACAATAATTTGGAATTTAGATACATGTCCTCGATCATAAGTCCTTAAGGCTACAAAATAAACTACTAGTCTCAATCTCTCCCCTTTTGGCATCAAGGCACCAAAAAGGGAAAATTGAGTGGAATCACTCATTGCCACTGTCTGCCTCATTCTCAGTACTATCCTCATCCTCTTCTTCACCTTCAGGTACTTTCTGAGGTGGAGGAGCGGAGACACCAGCTAGACCAAATGACGCCAACTCTTGCTCTAAAGGGGTGCCATTTCAGTGAAATCTTCTTTATAATCCTCTGAAATCTGAGGTGACCCTACTGGCTCAATGTTTAACTTATCACAAATAGCTTTGATGTTGGTCTTAACATATCTTTGATGTCTCTTCCTAGCCAGATTTTCCTTGTGCTGCTTAATTTTCCACTTTGCGGCAGGATGCAAAGATGGAGGAAAGCATTTTCAGCACACCACTGGAAGACTCTCTAGATTGTGGAGGAGCAGGAGTAGCCGCCTGGGTCCTTGAGCCTTCATGAGCCCTCTTCGATCTTTGTTCCACTGCAGGTGGGGTAGGAGCAGAGGGAACAGTGTATACTGTAGGCTTCTGGGACTTGAGGCCTGTGTGAGGAACATCTTTGACAAACTCTAGTCCTGTCACCTTTTCAATCATGTACATGATATAGGGTGCATAGCCACAGGACCGGTTTGGAGTAATCGAGATGTTCACAATGTCATTGTAGATGTATTCAAAAAAATTGAAGTTCCTTCTCTTGCTTATCACCTTCATCAAGGTCCTTAGAGTCCCTTGGGTGGTTCCTGCATCTCCTTCCTTGGGAGCTATTGTCTTCCCCAGAATTCTGTTCAAGACTGCAAAGAATGGCTTCAAATATTTGGTAGTCAGATACTTGTAAGGCATTCTTGTATCATAGAGAAAATCTAGTTCATCTTTCTCCAAAGGCTTCAAGTTATGAATAATGAGATCATTTTCAAAGGTATCTTCAAGATGAAGTATCCTGACAAATTCCTCATAGGTGACACTATACTTGGATCCATGTGTCATCCATATCGTCTTGTCCCCATCATCACGGGAGAAGCAGAGAGTGGAGTAAAACTGAGTTATAACCTCATTGTTCCAGTCCCACTGGAAGGATATGAGATCCTTCAACCTGTGTCTCTCCAATCCTTCTAGGATCTCTTAATAGGCTGGGCACTTCTTGGATTGGAGGTAGGTGATATTGACCCACTGACTTTCAATCATTGGGTTCCTCATATTCATGTAAACATGCTCATAATAATCAGCATGAAAGTTGCTCCAGAGCCTTGGGTCAGCGGACTGTTTAGCTGCTCATAAACCTCAATCTTCCTATATTTGTTATCCACTTCATTTCCTTTTCCAGTAAAATCATCACTTGATGGCTGCCTGTTGCAGTGAATAGGAGCCTTCATCTTCAATAGGCCTATTGGACAACTAGCCAGTCCTTTGCCCTTGTTGAGGCTTCTCTTAGGTGCCGACGAGCTGTCAGCACCTTCCTTACTTAGAGGCTTCTTCACTACCACTCTACTCTTCTTACGAAGATCAACGTCGGGAGGAGAGGAGTGAACATTGTGGTCATGCCTCTTCTTCATGACTCTGTCTTGGGCTCTTGCACTCTTGCACGGTCACGCTCTTTGTCATTATCAAACGAGCTATCCTCGGTAGCTGACGACATCATGCCTGACAGGGAAATTCAAGGATTGATAAGAATTGATTGTAGACTTTGTGCATATAAGAATTTAGAGGTTCAAATTGTTAGGGTACCGGACTTGTCCAGAGTACTGGACTTGTCCGCAATTTGAACAACGGACTAGTCCGGGCTGACCTATGAATCCTAACTTCCTATTTTCAAAAAATATACGAATGATGCACAACATGTAGGAATACAGTAGGAATACATCTAGAAAGGTAATGTATGTCCTAGGAATAAAAAAAACAAGATTGGAGAAAAGGTGAGAACTAGGGTTGAGTGAGATTTTACCGAAAAATTTGAAGATTGGAGTTGGAGGAGCGGAGCAGGGTCCGGATTAGTCTGGAGTGGGAAAGCTTCACACCGAGGAGAGGATTTTCCTTGGAGAAATCTTCGATTTTGATGGCTAGATGCAAAAATTGCCTTTGGATCTCAAGGTTGAAGAGAGAGAGAGAGCAAAAGTGATTATGAGAGAAGGTAGATGAAGTTCTGGTGGCGGGATAGGGTTAAGCCCGAAAAATATGAACTAGTCCGGTTGTGACCAGACAAGTCTGGTATGCTGGACTAGGGCCAGACTAGTATCACGCAACAGACCAGTCCGGTTCTGACGCCGGACTAGTTCGGGTCTGATGAGGACATCTCTCCTTTGCATGCAATGCAAGCACCAATCACTAGAGCACGTGCGTGACAATTGGATCTCCAGGTACGTTCTAGCCTTGTCAATTCTTTTTCAGAACTTACACTTGTTTCCATGCATGTTTTATTGATTAGGAACAATGGAGAGGACCATCAAGGGCTTGGGGGAGTCCAAGGAGTCAAGGAGGAGAAGATAGGACGTGCACACCAAGGAGGAGCCCAAGTCCAACTCGACTTCGACTCCACCTCGGGTTCCAGAAGCTTCCTTCACCAAAATTGACGTCCCAAACACATGCAGAGTCGGATTTGGATGTTCTCTATATGGTTGAAACCTTGATTTCATAAAGCTTCCAATGGAATTAGCCACAACTCAAAATTCCTTCTAAGTTGAGGGGAATCGACGAAACAAGTGGGCGTCTAGAATCTGTCCGGTGCTGCACCACCATCCTTTGGGCTACTGGCCCTGTATCGTGTGGAAGCCTATTAGGGTTGCGCCCAGGGGTCTTGCACGCCCCTAAACTCCTATTTATATAGCAGCTGTCTTCACATTAGGGTTGGGTTTTGCTTATATACAATCTGTCATTGAAAAGTGTTGTCGATCATCGGTTGTGAGACCCCAATTCATGATCCATTCAGTTTTGATTGCAACTTCTCTGTTCTTGCTTGCGTTCTTGATTGCACTTGCAGGGATAAGCCTCCGTGGCGAGTTCATTCGTGTGACATGGGTGGTAACCAACAGAGCAGTGGTGTAGTGATTGTGGGGTTTCATTCGTTCGGAGCCTTGGATCATCAACATCGGGATCTCCACCCAATCAAGTTTACCATGCCTCTCGGAAGAGTGGGACTCATCCTCCTATAAATTGGTATCAGAGCCAGGTTCACCGTGAGGTATACTTGTGTGCCCTTTAGATTTATTTTGTCTTAGTCCTATCGTCCACAAAAAGCCACAATTTTTTTTACTTTCCCTCACCTACAACCCCCACTAAGCCTTTTGCACAATTTAGTTTCAGAGTCTGTAATTCTAAGTTCGTGTACTAGGTTGAGTCTGGTTGCTGGTTTAGATTTGTTTTTGTTCAGTTTTGTTTCACCCATCCGCTGCCATCTACAAAAAAACCAATCTACAAAAAAATTCCATCAGCCGATTCATTTCTATTGCAGTTCCACCACCACCAAAACCTGATTCGGGGTATCCTCCTTAAAACGAGCATAACTTTTCACTCAAAATTCCGATTGAGGCGCATTTTTTTCTCTGAAAGGTCTCGAAAAAATCAACATACTATTGTACCGATCACATCTTTCATCAGTTTGAGCTAATACTTGGTGCTGTTTCTATTCTTGTGCCCCTGGTTGAGAAAAAATATCAAAAAATAAACAGAAAAAAAGATTTTGATTTCTACTAGTGCTTAAAGACAAAAACAAGAGGCTAAGGGGTTTTCTAGTTGTGATGTTTCTGTGTGAGTACTGGATACTTTCTTATATTGCCCTTGTTGTTCACCATCATTCATCCTTGCCCTTGCTTGTTGCCACAACTGTTCTAATACATTCTTAGGCCAGCAAGTAGGTGAAATCCATTAGACACTTATTCAGTATTGCTATCTGTTACTAACTTGTGTGCCACATACATATACTGCATTTGAGCCTTCCAAGCTTTACCTTCTCTCGAGTACAACAGGTGTCCTCTGCAATCAAACCCACTCCCTGCTTGCTTTCACACCGATCACCGTTGGCCACTTGCAGTGCTGGTAAGAAACTTGTAAGAGTAGGGTAAGAAACATCTTACTGATCAATTTTCCACTTCCACCTCGGAGAGCGTAGTAATAGGGTTCTTCACGATCTTTTGTCTTCGTTTCTGTTTTGCACTAACAATGGCAGGAAAGAAGCCTATGGATAAGACCTCTGGTTCTACACCTCCGGATGATGATGAGTGTGTGTCCCATATGGAACTAAGGGACATGATGCGGGCAATGACCGAAGCTTTCAACAATTACCAGACTACTACAACAGCCACCTTTTAGAGGCTCCATACCAGTGTTGCTGGTATGACCACACGGTTGGATGAGATGGAGACTCGTCTTCCCCAACAAGCTACACCCTCTATCTTCCTTGATGCTAATGCACATGCTCACTATGACACAGAGGGTGACTTCAATAATGACGAGGTTGATGCACAGCAACGCCGTCGCCCTCGATGAAATCGTCAAGGTATGGGAGGTAGACCTTGTCCTCATGCTCCTGAACAAGATAATGATCCTTATGCTAAGATTAAGTTTTCTATTCCACCATTTTATGGATCTTATGATGCAGAGATATACTTGGATTGGGAGATGATGGTAGAACAAAAATTTAGCTCCCATCTTGTTCCTGAGCGACATACAGTTAGACAAGCCACTAGTGAGTTTAAAGATTTTGCTATAATTTGGTGGAATGAACTTGTCAATACACGTAATGCACCACAGACATGGGCTGCATTAAAAGAAGAGATACACGCTAGGTTCGTTCCTCCATCATATAGATGTGATCTTCTTAAGAAATTGCAACGCTTTGATTAGGATGACATGACTGTCCAAGAGTACTACCAAGAGTTGCAGAAAGGTATGCTTCGTTGTGCGGTAGTCGAGGATCAGGAAGACCAAACTGTTAGGTTTTTTGGGGGCTTGCGATGTGAGATCCAGGACATAGTTGACTACAAGGAATATCATTCTATTCAACATTTATTTCAACTTGCTATGTTAGCAGAAAAAGAAGTGCAGTGTCACCAACAACAGCGGCGGAACAACACCTTCACGCCACGATAGCTTCCGGTGTCATCCAAAGCAGCACCCTCCTCGAGCGTACGTGCTTCTACACCACCCTCCACCGGTGTTGTACGCAGCAGCACCGCACCTTCTACATCACGGGGATAAGATAACAGCAAGTCCCAGGTGCCTCTAGGTGTTGCAGCAAAGGCGGCTGCACCCAACAATTCGTCAAGTCGCACCTCCGACATCAAGTGCCACCGCTGCCAGGGACTTGGACATATGCATTGAGATGGCCCCAACAAACGGGCGATCATTGCCTGGTGGGTATGTTAGTGCTTCTGATATTGAAGATGAAAAATATTAGTGCAACTAACATTTCAGGTTCTGATGATGGTGCTGAGGAGGTTCTTGGTACATCTATGACCAACAACTATAGGACTTTGATTGTGCAGCGAGCTTTGAGTGTCACGGTGTGAGAGGACGACAACCGCCAACGTCACCACCTTTTCAACATGTTTCTCGTCGTCAAGGATTGTCGTGTACATACCATCGTTAATGGTTGTAGCTGTAACAATTCGGTGAATGTTGAGGTGGTCAAGAAGCTTGGCTTGACCACACGGGAGCATCCCCACCCTTATCACACTCAATGGTTTAACAACAATGGTAAGGTAAAGGTAACACAAACAGCAAGGATACATTTTTCCATTGGTTCTTATCATGATTTTGATGATTTTGATGTGGTACCTATGGATGCTTGCTCTCTTTTGTTGGGACGTCCTTGTGAGTTTGATACTGATTCTATTCACCATGGTCGATCTAATAAGTATACTCTCATGCATAAGGGCAAGAAAATTGTGTTGCTTCCTATGTGTCCCACTGAAATTGTGCAATTTGAGCAGGAGAAAAAGAATAATGTTAAGCAAAAGGGTGTTTTTAATTCTGAAATTCAGCAACCTATTAAGTTGAAAAATCCTATTTTGCTTGCAACTAAATCTGATCTTGATGATTTATATGCCTCTAATGAAACATTCTATGCTTTAGTGTGCAAACATGCTTTATATTCTATTGAGGATACATCCATTGTTTTGCCACCTGCTGTTGCTAACCTTTTGCAAGAATATATGGATGTTTTTCCATCAGAGATACCCCCTGGATTACCACCTATGTGAGGTATTGAGCACAAGATTGATTTGATTCCAGGGGCGAGCTTGCCAAACCGTGGCGCCTACAGACCAACCCCGACGAGACTAAGGAAATTCAGCGACAAGTCCAAGATCTTCTTGGACCGCAGGTACATTCGTGAGAGCCTTAGTGCTTGTTCTGTTCCTGTTCTTTTGGTTCCAAAAAAAGATGGCACTTGGCGCATGTGTGTTGATTGTAGAGCCATCAATAACATTACCATTCGTTATTGCTATCCTATTCCTAGATTGGCTGACATGCTTGATGAGTTGAGTGGTTCTATTATTTTCTCCAAGATTGATTTGCGTAGTGGGTATCATCAGATTCGTATGGCTTTAGGTGATGAATGGAAAACTTCCTTTAAAACTAAATTCGGACTTTATGAATGGTTAGTCATGCCATTTGGTTTAACTAATGCGCCCACCACTTTCATGAGGTTGATGAACGAGGTTTTACGTGCTTTCATTGGTAAATTTGTGGTGGTTTACTTTGATGATATCCTTATTTACAGCAAGTCATATGATGGGCATCATGAACATTTGCGTGCTATTTTTAATGCCTTGCGCGATGCACGTTTATATGGTAACCTTGAGAAGTGCACCTTTTGCACAAATCGTGTGTCTTTTCTTGGTTATGTTGTTACTTCGCAGGGCATTGAGGTGGACGAGGCAAAGCTTGTTGCTATCACGAGCTGGCCACTTCCGACTACGATCACACAGGTTCGGAGTTTTCTTGGTCTCGCAGGTTTCTACTGGCGTTTCGTGCGGAATTTCAGCACCATAGCAGCACCTCTCCACGAGTTGACAAAGCATGGAGTGTTGTTTCGATGGGGACCAGCACAACAACAAGCTTTTGATGTTCTCAACTCGAAGCTCACACAAGCACCATTGCTGCAACTTCCTGATTTTGTGAAGACCTTCGAGCTTGAATGTGAGGCGAGGGGCAATTGCATTGGAGGAGTTCTAATTCAAGGAGGTAAACCTGTTGCTTTATTTAGTGGAAAAATTGCATGGGCCTTCGCTGAATTATTCTACATATGACAAAGAAATTTATGCTTTAGTGCGTGTCTTGCAAACTTGGCAACATTACCTATGGTCTAAAGAATTTGTCATACATTCAGATCATGAGTCTTTGAAGTATCTTAAAGGACGAGATAATCTGAACAAACGTCATGCTAAATGGATCGAGATCATAGGTCTTTTCCTCACATCATTAAACATAAGAAAGGGAAAGTCAATGTGATTGCCGATGCGTTATCTAGATGTTATACCGTGCTGTCCCAACTTTCTCATAAAATCTTTGGTTTGGAAACCATAAAGAGGTTATATGCTACTGATTTGTACTTCAAAGATGCCTTTGAAAATCGTAGAGAGGGAAGAACGTGGCAAAAATTCCTGCTACGTGAAGGCCTTCTCTACCGTGCTAACAAGCTGTGTGTTCCAGCTAGCTCCGTTCGTCTTTTGTTGTTGCAGGAAGCGCTTGGAGGTGGTTTGCACTACAGGAATATCGGTCACTTACGTCGGCCAAAGCCGACGTAAGTAAGGCTTAAACCGACGTAAGTAACTTAATTACGTCGGTTTTCCCTTAATTACGTCGGCTTTCAGCCGACGTAGGCATTTGGACGTAATTAAGGTGACTTACGTCGGCCACCGACGTAAGTTACCTTAATTACGTCGGTCTGCAGAAGCCGACGTAAGTTAAGTGTCGAGATGGGCCTTGGGCTGGGCCGGAGGACTTACGTCGGCTTGGGCAAGCCGACGTAAGTTGGCCGACGTAAGTAAGGCTTAAACCAACGTAAGTAACTTAATTACGTCGGTTTTCCCTTAATTACGTCGGCTTTCAGCCGACGTAGGCATTTGGACGTAATTAAGGTGACTTACGTCGGCCACCGACGTAAGTTACCTTAATTACGTGGGTCTGCAGAAGCCGACGTAAGTTAAGTGTCGAGATGGGCCTTGGGCTGGGCCGGAGGACTTACGTCGGCTTGGGCAAGCCGACGTAAGTAAAGTGCTGTAACTTACGTCGGCCAGGGCAAACCGACGTAAGTTAAGTGGTTTAACTTACGTCGGTATGCCCTGACCGACGTAAGTTAACCTGGGCTAACTTAGGTCGGCATTCCCATAGCCGACGTAAGTTAAGTTTTCGATTTTTTTTTTTAAACAGAAACTGACTACCTCGCTCGATGGCGAGAACACAGAACAGACAAAGAAGATATACACAGCATAACAGTTTCAATATATAGTTCAAAACATCAACAACAACACAATTTGCAAAATAAATTCCATCGGGCTACACGCTAGCCCCTCCATTACCTCCGGGATCTTCTCGGCGCGTTCTGGATCCCTGCAAAAGAAACATAATCACTAGTAAGCATCAATGTCAACTCAGTGATAACATAAGAGGCCAAGAACATCAGTGACAAAAGAAGGAAACATGATGTAGTTTCAAATGAAGTAATGTACTATATCACTAGTTAAATGGAAGCACTAGCCCTTTGTTAACTCAGTGAACATCAGTTTCGACATAAGAAGGAAACATCAATGATAATCACTAGCCCTTTTGTTAAATGGAAGCACTGACAACTTATTCACTATATACTAATCATTTCTACCATGGTCAAAAACTACTAAAGCTTGATTAGATACACTTAACTTCCTCACCACTATAGGAATCAATATCTGACAAGTCATCAAGATCTACCTCTATGTTGTACCTCCATATCTCTCTATGTAAAATACTAAAATGGATACAACAATATTAAAGATAGTTTATCACCTGCTCCGGTGTCTACACGCGAGCCGGCAGCAGGGCGGTCGGAGCGGCTCGAGGTCGGGACGACGGCGCGGGGGCAGTCGGGGCGGCGGTGGCTCGGGGTCGGGGCGTCGGCGGCTCGGGCTCGGGGCCGCGCGGGTCGGGGCCGCGCCGCGGGGTCGGGGCAGCGGGCGGGAGGGCGGGTGGCGGCCGGGCGGCCACGGCGGGGCGGCGAGGGGGAGCAGGCGGCGGCTCGGGGTCGGGGCCGCGCCGTGGCCGGGAGGCGGGTGGCGGCCGGGCGGCGATGGCGGGGCGCCGGCTCGGGGTCGGGGCCGCGCGGGTCGGGGAGGCGCCGCGGGGGCGGGGCCGCGGCCGGGAGGCAGCTGGCGGCTGGGCGGCGATGGCGGGGCGGCGAGGGGGAGCAGGTGGCGGGGTGCCGGCTCGGGGTTGGGGCCGCGCGGGTCGGGGCGGCACCGCGGGGGCGGGGCCGCGGGCGGGAGACAGGGGGCGGCCGGGCGGCGACGGCGGGGCGGCGATGGGGAGCGGCGGCGGGGCGGCGGCTCGGGGGGCAGGCGGCGGTGGTTGGGTCACTCAGCGCGCGTGAAATGAAGTCGCGCACCGCTCGCGCCTTTAGGTTAAACAATAACTTACGTCGGCTTATTTAACTTATGTCGGCCCACTTCGCGGCCGACGTAAGTTAGGTCTAAATTACGTCGGTCTCCTTAATTAAGTCGGCCCTGGGCCGAGGCCGACGTGGGTAATTTTTATTACTGTCGGTCCCTTTACTTACGTCGGTCGACCGACGTAATTTATTTAACTTACGTCGGCTACTAGTAGCCAATGTAAGTTACTTACTTACGTCGGCTGGCCGACGTAAGTTGCCCTGGCCGACGTATGTGATCGATATTCCTGTAGTGTTGATGGGACATTTTTGTGTTAAAAATACGGAGGATGTTCTAACCACTCACTTCTTTTGGCCACGAATGAGGCGTGATGTGGAGTGCTACGTTTCACGTTGCACGACATGCAACAGATCTATGTCTCGACTTAACCCACATGGTCTTTATATGCCTCTTCCTATTCCTAGTGCACCTTGGGAGGATATTTCTATGGACTTTGTTTTAGGGTTTCCTAGAACAAAGAGGGGGTGGGATAGTGTCTTTGTGGTTGTTGATCATTTCTCTAAAATGGCTCATTTTATACCCTGCCACAAGACCGATAATGCTTCACATGTTGCTGATTTGTTCATTAATGAGGTTGTGCGTTTGCATGATGTTCCTAATACTATTGTTTCTGATAAGGATGCTAAGTTTTTGACTCGCTTTTGGAGAACTTTATGGTATAAATTGGGAACAAAGTTGCTGTTTTCTACTACTTGTCATCCACAAACTGATGGGCAACCGGAGGTAGTTAACCGTACCTTATCTACTATGTTGCGATCTGTTTTGAAAGACAATTTGAGGTTGTGGGAGAAGTGTTTGCCACATATTGAGTTTGCTTATAACAGGTCTATTCACCCCACAACCAAGTTAAGTCCGTTCATGGTAGTATATGGTTTCAATCCTCGTGCTCCAATTGATTTGCTAACTTCACCGCATACTGAAATTGTGAACTTAGATACTACACAACGTTCTGAATTTATTCTTAAGTTGCATGAAACTACTAAGTTACAAACTGAAAAAATGAATGAAAAGTATCGCATTGCTGCTAGTAAAGGTGGGAAGGAGGTAAAATTGGAACCCGGTGATTTGGTGTGGGATCATTTGAGAAAAGATAGGTTCCCGGATTTGAGAAAGTCCAAACTCATGCCACGTGCTGCTGGACCTTTTAAGGTTCTTGAGAAGATAAATGACAATGCATATAAACTTGAGTTGCCTCCCGAGTTTGGGGTTAGTCCCACATTTAACATTTCAGATTTGAAACCATACTTGGATGAGGAAGATGAGCTTGAGTCGTGGACGACTCCAATTCAAGAGGGGGAGGATGATTAGGACATCTCTCCTTTGCATACAATGCAAGGACCGATCACTAGAGCACGTGCGTGACAATTGGATCTCACAGTACGTTCTAGCCTTGTCAATTGTTTTTCATAACTTATGCTTGTTTCCATGCATGTTTTATTGATTAGGAACAATGGAGAGGACCAGCAAGGGATTTTGGGAGTCCAAGGAGTCAAAGAGGAGAAGATAGGACGTGCGCACCAAGGAGGAGCCCAAGTCCAACTCGACTTCGACTCCATCTCGGGTTCCAGGAGCTGCCTTCACCAAAATTCATGTCCCGGACACATGCGGAGTCAGATTCAGACGTTCTATATATGGTTGGAACTGTGATTTCATAAATATTCCAATGGAACAAGCCCCACCTCAAAATTCTTTCTAAGTTGACGGGAATAGGCGAATCAAGTGGGCATCCAGAATCTGTCCGGTGCTGCGCCACCGTCCTTTGGGCTGCTAGGCCGTGTATCGTGTGGAAGCCCATTAGGGTTGCGTCCAGGGGTCTTGCACGCCCCTAAACTCTTATTTATACAGCATCCGTCACCACATTAGGGTTAGGCTTTGCTTAGATACAATCTGTCATTGAACAGTGGCGCTGATCATTGGTTGTGAAACCCCAATTCGTGATCAATTCAGTTTTGAATGCAACTTCTCCGTTCTTGCTTGTTTTCTTGATTGCGCTTGCAGGGATAAGCCTTCATGGCGAGGTCATTCGTGTGACACGGGTGATAACTAATGGAGCAGTGGTATAGTAATTGCGGGGTTTCGTTCATTTAGAGCCTTGGATCATCAACGTCAGGATCTCCACCCAATCAAGTTTACCATACCTCTCGGAAGATCAGGACTCATCCTCCTATAAGGTTAGCTGGATAGAACAGAATGGAACAAATTGATTTTGGGAGTTTGAACTAATAGTGATCTAAAGGACATCATTTTACAAATAAACTTGATGAACATGACCAGTAAGAAATCAAGAATCATACAATGGCCATAATTTACCAAGATTCACTAATTCAAATAGTTTTTAAAAGAAAATCGAGATAAGGGGCAAATTTTCGCAAAAAAGACTAAATTTTGAAATCACAACCAGGTATGGAGTGTTTCAAGCCACATTTTGAGAGTCAAGTATGTTTAGTTTATTTTGTAGCTTACAAAACCTCTTTTCATGTAATGGCTTGGTGAAAAGGTCTGCAAGTTGTTTTTCAATCCTAACATGTGAGATTACTATGTCACCATTTAATGAATGATCTCTTAATAAATGATGACAAATATCTATGTGCTTAGTTCTTGAGTGATCTACTGGGTTGTGTGCAATTTTTATAGCACTCTCATTATCACATAGGAGTGGAATATGGTTCAGATTGTAACCATAATCCCTTACAGTTTGTCGCATCCAAAGTAGTTGTGCGCAACAACTACCGGCTGTAACATACTCTGCTTTGGCTGTAGAGAGCAATGGAGTTTTGCTTTTTAGATGACCATGAATCTAGGGAACTGCCGAGAAATTGGCAATTGTAACACCCCAACCACTACTGGCCTGGCGGTCGTTACTTCTGGCAGCTCTCTAGGATCATGGACTAGCCCCACAGACCAACACTAGTCTTTTCTGCGCATTTTGTCCTTACTCGTGCGCACCCGGGAAGACTTCCCAATCGGTCACCCACTTGTAAATTGCTCCGGGCCAAGCACGCTTAACCTCGAAGTTCTTTGCAGGTGAGCTTTCGTAAAAGAAGGTATACCTTGATGGTATGAGTATTGTATCAATCCTATTATGTCCTGAACAAGGATGTCACAATCCACCCCCCTTAGAAGACCGACGTCCTCGTCGGTCAACTCCCAAGCTAGGGTCGTCCCCTCTTGGCCACGTCCATACGTTCAGTACTGGCATAAGTACCATACCATGTCCCTCCTAGAGGACCCACGCGTCATGCGTATGTACCCACGTTCCTGACCCATACGCACCCGTGAAACCGCAAGGGTCGGCTCTGATACCATTTGGTATCTGGTTGTGGGGACCAGAGTCTACACTTTCCAGGAATCGCATTGGGTGGTGTCGTGCGATGTGACACCCAACAACACACATGTAAAGGAACATATATTATATAAATAATTTGCTGAAATTTACAAAGATGTTCAGTTTACAAATAGTTTATAAAAATAAACTATAGTGGAAGATAAGATTACAACTCTTGTACTCAAGTCTAATAAGCAAAAGAGAAGTTGTCGGTGGTTTCGATCCGGCAGATCTCCCGACACTACTAAAAGTGTTTGCGGAGTTTGAAGTTCGGTGTGGGCGCGCGGAGATTCAAGAAGGTGAAATGTAGGAGACACAAAGATTTATGTGGTTCAGGCCGCTTGAGCGTAATACCCTACTCCACGGGGTGTGTTGGTGTTATATTGGATGTATGAACTCAACTCAGGTGACGTGAGTTGAGAGCGCGTGTGAGCCGATCAGGCCAGATCATCTCTATGTATCGTCGGCCTGTCCTTTTATAGTACAAGGACAGGTCGTTACAAGTTGGCCTGTCGCGACATGTGGCACCGGCAGCTACTAATATTGATACACATTTGATGCGCTTAATTACCCTTAATGACCGAGTTACGGGCTTTGACAGCGCCGTTACTGGTAATAAGGGTCGTTCGATCGTGTGTCATTAACATAGTATTAATGACACTTAATCGGGTCTTGAAGTCCTTGATTCCCCTTTGAAGATCCGGAGCCGTTGTGGAGTCTACCAGAGGTTTGAGGCTGAAGATTTGACGGTTGGACACGTGGCAGCTCAGGAGCATACTATGGGAAACAGATAGGCCCGGTGCCACTAGACACGTGTCAATTCGGGAGCTTCCCTCGGTCTGGGGTTAGGTCCAGGGGTGCCGTTATGGTACATAGCCCGGAGCTTCCCCCTTGTGGGCGGTAGCTCCGGTTTGATGGTACACGTGGCGACCGTGGGACTAACCATGTTGGGGAAGTGGGTCCGGTTATGTCTGACATGTGGGCCTCCAAAAGTCTTCAAATCAAGTAGATGACATTTCCTTGAGATCTTTACAATATCAAGGGGTATACGGTACTCAGGGTACCAACAGTGGCCCCCTGGGCCCACCTCTGGGGAAGACCCCTTGGGTGAAGTCATTCCGCCGAAGGTGGGTCCATCCTTCGACTTTTGAGTCGAGTCTTCAAAGGTCTTCAGATGTGCCGTTGGCGATAGTTTTGGAGTTAAATCCTCGCCGCGTGGCATATCCCAGGTGCAGCAAATGAGATCTTTGGCGTGCGGATCTCACGCAATTGAAGGTCGTCGGTTCCCGATACGAAAATCGTATCGGTTCCGCACGCCTTGTCAGGCCGCCGCCTTCGGACTTCCCTTCTTTCATGATGACAACCATTCGCCTGGGTAAGAACCTCGACTTGATCGTTTGGGTGGTCCTGGGCCCTCTTGTCATCGGCAGGGTGAAATTTTTGAATAGTATCTTCAGCTTCCCTGCGGTTTCCATCCAAGCGTTGCGGAGGCTTGCTTAAGAAGGAAAGCGCGCACCGTCTGGGGTTCTTTACGCCTCTCATCTGAACTTGCGCTCGAACTCCCAAACTTGTGCTTGCTTTTCCTCCCTTGCCTCGCTGTGCTGCAATGGAGTTGGGTCTCCGCGAGAGTGATTGAAGACCGAAAGTGACCCGAAGAAGGTCCGAGCCCTCATGGGGTGGTCCCTGGACTTCTTCAACCACCTGGTCCGCGCTGGGGGAAAGCTCCCATTCGAGAAGGAGCACGCCAGCGAGATGGTGTACTTTTCTGCGTACGCCATGGTGGGGTTGATCCCACCTTTTTCCTCCTTTTTCTTGATGCTGCTAGACTTCTATGGTTTGCAGCTGTACCACCTTGGCCCCCACTCCATTCTTCTAGTGTCTGTCTTGATCCACTTATGTGAAATGTGGGTGGGCATGCCCCCCTGCATTGAGCTTTGTCGGACCTTCTTCACCGTCCATACCACCGGAAGGAGTGATGAGTACCTTGGCTTCTACTACTTTGTGAAGCGCAAGAAGTGCCCATTCAAGTACCTCCGGTCGTTTCCCTCTGGAAAGTGGGACAATTGGAAGAAAGACTGAATAGTCATCCGGGTGGAGGAGCACGAGAAGCTGGAGCTGCCCGAAGGTCTCCCCAACATCGACACTACAGTCTGGAGTTAAGCTCCAGTGCTGTCGGATGCCTTCAACCCTGCTCTGACCAGGATCCGCCATTGTGTGTAGGGAGGATTAACTTCTCAGGCGGTATTTTGCAATTTCCTGGTCAACAGGTGGGCACCGCTGAAGAGGAGAGAAAAACTCGCTTGGACCCTCAACAGTGTGATGGACGACGATCGGGTCGAGACCGGGCTGAAGTCCAACATGGAGGGGGCGACCTTGGAGTTTCATCTCAAGAAGTTCCAGCATGACATCGATGTCGCGGGTGATGACTTGACCCCGCCAACAGCTTTCCTCCCTCTGAACGTGGAAGTACAGTTCAGCAGGGAGCTCCGGCGGACAATGTCAATGCTTGACGACCTCGGTGTCGTCGAGAGACGATCAACTTCCAGGGTGGTGATCCCTGGGGCTTCTGAAGGTGGCCCCGCCCCTGCCCCGAAGCCAAGGACCGAACTCGTCGGCAAAGGCAAGGAGCCGGTGGCCGAACCCTCGAGCCAGAAGAGGAAGCTAAAGCATGCCGACGGAAGGTCCGTCAGGCCTGCACCCTCTGCAGCAGCTCCTTCTCCCCGGAGGGGGAGGTCTTCTACAACTGCGGCGGCTGCACCTGCAGCAGTGTCTTCCCAGGGTGCTAGCCCCCGGCATGTGACTCCATTACCAGGGCCAGCTGAGGTCTCTGGGTCCGGAGGTCCTTCCCGGTCAAGGGGGGCCTCGACTAAGGAAATGCCCGCGGCTGCAACAAGTTCAGGGGGGGCTTCCGGAGCTACCACGCCGGCGGCGGCCATGGTCCGTCCAGAACGCCTGGTAAAGAGATTCCGTGCAAGCTGGTGCGGAAGCCTTCTGAGTTAATTTTTAATCTTTACCTCAGACAGTTGTTCTGTTGTAGTAACTATTTTTTATGTTTCTTCATCAATCATCTGCAACATCCCCAAGAAGAGGAGTGAGGCTCCACCCTCAGCCACAGCAGCTGAAGCTGTAAGGGCGGAGGCTTCTGCTCCTGTCCTGGTGCCGCCCCAAGTGGTGGCTGAAGATGCGGCAGCTCTGGCACCAACTATCGTTGTAATGGACCTCAACTCATCCCCCGAGACCCCCGTGGTAGCGCCGGACCACAGGGGAGAAGATGCGCCAGCGGCACCTGCCCCGGAGGTTGAAGCCCCGGGTCTTTATGCTGAGATGTTGGAAGCTTCAGCCGCTGAGCCGGAGGAAGCAGTGATTCCGGCCCCAGAGCTGGAAATTGTCGAAGCCCCGATGGTTGAGCCGGAGGTTATTGAAGTCCCTGCGAGTGAGCCAGATGTTGAGAAAGTCCCGGCGGTTGAGCCGGCTACCTCCGAAGCTCCAGCCTCAGAGCCGGTTGCCACTGACCAGCTGCAGAGCCGGTTGCAGTTGAAGACCTTCTGGCGCCTGAGCCGGTTGAGGTTGAAGCTCCGGCCTCAGGGATGGTTGTTGTTGACCTTCCGGTGCCCGAGCCGGTCGTTGTGGAGCCATCAGCACTCGAACCCATGATGGTCGAGGCGCCAACACCTGAGCCACCAGCGGAGGAGGAGCTCAGGCCGGAGCCAGAAGTAGACCCTGCTCCGGAAGTGATGACGGTGGAGGTGCCTGCTGCTGAGCCAGGGTGCCTTGATGAAGTCGCTGGCCCCCTGCCTGAGGGGGCAAATGAAGACCTGGCGGCAGGGCCTCCAGAACCACTTCCGGAGGTCGGAACTTCTTCTGCGAGACCCTCCTCGGTCGCGATTGAGGCTATCCCAGAGGACGGCCCTAGTGCCGTGGAGTCTCAGGAGACCACTCTTGTGGAGTGGGACCCAATTTTTGTAAGCAAGAACCCACTGGAACCAGCAGAGGAGACCCCAGCAGGTCCGGACCCTATTCCCCTGTCATTGTCCATTGACAACGCTTGCTCTAGTCTGCGTCAAGTCCAGCTGGCGTTCTACCACGAAAGCAAAGCTCTTGAAGAGGAGCGCCAAACCCTTAGGCGGTGGGGTAATCGGCTCTACTTCGAGACCAAGCTGGCGCAGACGACAAGGAGTGGATCAAACAGGAGAAGGTCCGCCTGGAATACTGGGGCAAATTATTGGATGATAAGGAGAGCTTGACTCGTGCCCTCGACACTCAATCCCGGGCCATTTATGAGTAGACCAAGGCAGCTAATAGTGCGGCTGATGATCGCAAAGAAAGGCTTCAAGCCATTAACACTAGCCTCATCAAGCGCCGGGAGGCACTTGAGGAGAGGGAGAAGAAGCTCGAAGATGAAGAGCAAAAACTCCTTGAGCTGCGGGATGATGTCGTGAAGAGGGAGGAGGAGCTCGCCGAAAAGGTGGCTCTGGCTGACAAGGGCCTCGAGGAACACACCAAGAAATTGGAGGAGCGTTGCGTTGAGGAGGAGGAGAAGGCCTGGGTGCGAGGGCAGGAACTCTACAAGCAAGAGTGTGCCATCGCTGCCAGGGAGAAGAAAGTTAGGGGCCAGGAGAAGGACCTGGTCGACCGCTGGAATAAGATCCACCTCCGGGAGGAGGATCTCGGAAAACTCGAGAAGTAGGTTGCTGAAAAGATTCAGCAAAATGCCAAAGAGGTTGAGCGCCTTGCTCATGAGAATTCTAAACTGGCGGCGGCCAAAAGATCCTTGGATGAACTGAAGGGCTTCAGGACTGCGGACTCCATACAGGTTTGGGAGTTCCTGAGCAAAGCCAATGACGCGCTGACACCAATGGGCTTCAGTCCCGTGCGTCCGGATGATCCGGAGCCAGAGCCGGACCTGGCGTTGCAAGCGTTGAGCTCGGCGGGTGACAAACTCTCCAAGGTGGGTGACACCAATTGGAGAAATTTCTGGAATAAAGTTCCAATGGGAAACATTTGAATAAAAGGTTGGGCCCACAGGTTTACAATGGGCCAATTGGGTGGAAGCAACACGAGGCTATAAAGTTCACAGGTGCAGCCACATTTGATCCCCTAGCCGCAGCAGATCTGGAGGTACTCCGCAGATGCTGACGACCGGGACCCACCATGGGGTCGTCTTCCACCTCGGGCTGGCAGCGCCCTTGCTGGACCCGCCGCCCGATGGCAGCCACTCGCCAGCGGCCGTTACAGGGCACGACAACCCTCGGTAATCACCGTCCCCACCTAAAATTGGCCGTAGAACACGATGGAGAGCCTCCCCATGGTGATTTGCGGTCGGAGAAGTGGTCTCGATGGTGGCGGGCGGAGCTAGGGTTTCGGCGAACACAAATACGCCTCGGCAAGGGCTAAAACTACTCGGTAAATGATCGGTGAGCATCCTGCGATCATGAGGATGACCAAAACGCACTCCTATTGAGGTGGAAATGGCCGCAATTACAAGTTCAGCGGTGACCCGCGGCTTTTCAATCGGCGGCCGCAAGAACTCCAATTTCTATGCATGTGGTTGATAACTTTTGGGCCTTTTTGGCAAGTATATGCGCTAGAATGTGTAGAAGCTACTTGATAAGCAAATCGAAGAATGATGGCACGTGCAAACCGAATTTGTATGAAGAACCGAGGCATGCAAAAGAACTATGAGTCGGTTCTTCACGGAATACCCGAGCTACAAGCTATGACAAGAGCTGAAAATTTGAGAGCATGAACTAGACATGATTGCGAACCTTTTTCCTGAAAGGATCGAAGCTTTATAATGACCATAGCTGCGTTTCCACGGAGCAGAAGAGGC
Organism: Tuctoria greenei; assembly: GCA_036927565.1. Taxonomy (NCBI): domain Eukaryota; kingdom Viridiplantae; phylum Streptophyta; class Magnoliopsida; order Poales; family Poaceae; genus Tuctoria; species Tuctoria greenei. The sequence continues at coordinate 87,847,274 of JAYESD010000006.1, forward strand.
GGCAAAGCAGGGGAGTTCACAGGCGGCCCGAAATTTGTCCAATCCGTCAATGGGGAGGCCCTGACTAGCACCAAAACTACTCAGGGGGCTGCGCGATCAAGCAAGTGAGTTGAAAACGTCGAAGACAAAGGCTAAAACACACCGTGCATCGATGAATTTGCTCAGCGCAGAGAAGGGCGCTGATCGTCGGTTTCTTGCGCAAGGGATGAAATACCGATGAAGGACTCGACTTGGGGGACTGGGAAGATGATAAGGAGGAGCCTTGGGGTGGGCTGTATGCAGCTGGAGGGGGCAGCTTGGGTGCTGGAGCATGCAGCGCTCGCGCTGGCGCGAGCAGCGGGCTCTGTTTTGCGGCTGCAAATGGGTAGAAGCTGACCAGTGGGTCCCACCAGCCACCTCAATGTACAGCTCACATGTAAATTCAATTTAAAATAGTAGATGAGCTCTAAAAATTGTGAAACTTTGTGGATAAGTCAAGCAAGTCATGCTGATCATGATGGTGTGTTCAAATGTTATGTTCAAGTAAGTTTGAACAGAATCCAAAATTTTAATTTAAATATGGCTTGAATTTGCTATGCGTCTCAAATAAAATAGCAATTGAAGTTCAAATATATTGGAACTTTGAAGTTACTTATTTTGAAATAAAATGGACCTCTGGAAAAATTTGGAATCCCTTGGTCAACACAAATCTTCATGTTAACTTCATTTGAACATTACTTAAGTTTATTTTTTTTGAATTCCCTCATTTGGTGTTTGAATTAATTTGTTTTTATCATTTCCTTTTTAGTTATTTTTATCATTCAAAATTTTTGTCCTAACTGAACTTTGAATTATGGAAATAAGGGCTTTTACAGCAAGTCCCTGACATGCTCTTTTCTATCGACTTTGCATCCTTCATAGTCAGCATCGGAATATCCTATTTAATTAAAACTGGATCCTTTGGGATACCGAAGGCCCAAGTTCGGTGTGTGCACAAGGGATCTTAAAATCTACAGCTATTAAATGGCACTCTTTAGGTGCAGCTTGAAACCTTGCACACATAGAAACACTAAGCTTGATATCTGGCCTATATGCACATAAATAAAGTAATGAGCCAATCATAGAGCGATATACCTTTTGATCCACATTTGGACCATCTTCGTTGAGATTGATATGTCCATTAGTTTCCATGGGTGTTTTGATGGGATTGGCTTTGTCCATATTGAACTTCTTGAGGATTTTCTGTGTGTACTTTGTTTGGCTTATGAAAGTTTTTTCTCTTAATTGCTTCACTTGGAACCGCAAGGAGAACTTTAATTCGCCCATCATTGACATCTTGAATATGTCTGTCGTAATATTGCTAAATTCTTCACAAAAAGATTTATTAGTAGAACCAAAAATGATATCATCAACATAGATTTGACATACAAATAGATGATCATCAAAATGTTTTGTGAACAAATTATAATCAGCTTTTCCAATTTTAAAACCATTTTTAGTTAGAAAATCTCTAAGACACTCATGCCAAGCTCGGGGAGCTTGTTTGAGGCCATTGAGAGCCTTATGCAGTTTATACACATGGTTAGTGTATTTTTGATCTTCAAATCTCGGTGCCTGCTCCACGTAAACATCCTCCTTAATTGTACCATTGAGGAAAGGACTTATGACGTCCATTTGGTACAGCTTAAAATTATGGTGAGTAGCATATGCCAATAAAATGTGAATGGCTCAAGTCTAGCTACAGGAGCGAAAGTTTCCTTGAAGTCCAAACCTTCGACCTGTGAGTAACCTTTTGCCACAAGTAGCACCTTATTTCTTGTTACCACTCCATGTTCATCTTGCTTGTTTTGAAAGACCCATTTGGTTCCTATGATGTTCGTCTTTGGTCTTTCTACAAGCTCCCATACTTCATTTCTCTTGAAGTTGTTCGGTTCTTCTTGCATTGCAATCACCCAATATGGATCCTTTAGTGCTTCTTCTACCCTGTATGGTTCTAGAAAAGAGATAAAAGAGTAATATTCACATAAATTTGCTATGCGTGATCCAGTGGTTACTCACTTAGCAATGTCTCCAATGATGTTGTTGACAGGATGATCTCCTTGTATACTCTGATGTACTCTTGGGTGAGGGACTTGTGAAGTTGCTTGCACTTCATTTTCTTCATGGTCAATGTCGCCCCCTCGATCATTGCTTCCATCATTATTTTGATCTTCTTGATCTTCCTGATCTTGATCTTGTGCATGAGCTCCACTTTGATCATTGCTTCCCTGTTGAGGTTAATCTTGAGCACTTGAGTCTTTTGGTAACTCTTGAGGTCGAATATCACCAAGCGCCATCCTTCTGAATGCTTGACATGGGGCTTCTTCTATATCTAGCACATTTGGGGACCGGAATCCTGACATCCAAGGATATCATCAGGTGGTGTCGTGTGATGCGACACCCAACAGTATACAAGAAAAGAACGAGAATAAAATACAATACCAAGTCTTTATTTATAAACACAGCGGAAGTTTTATAATACTAAGTGGAAGGAAAATAACCTATACATCATAGCTACGCTATCGGCACTAGCTATGCAAAAGCAAAGTCATCCATGCCCTAGATGCTTTGCACTAGCAACACCAAACTTATGGCGGCGTACAGGGCTCCCACTCGGCTATAAAACCTGGAGGGGGTGCAGCCTCGTCATCGAACCTGTCATCAGTCATATAGGCTGCAAAAACTTGTTAACTGCAAACGTGAGCTTATGGCTCAGCAAGACTAACCCGTCTCACTAGACATATGCAGGGTGACTACTAAGCATAGGTAAGGTAAAGCAGTAAAGGACTCGCCTACATGTGGATCCTTAGATTTCAAGTTATTATCATCAACTTACCAGTTAAATGAAAGTAACTTTAGTGATCATATTGGACAGCAATCAAAATTCCAAAATAATTATAATTCAATGCATCGTATTCTCCTGACTTCTTCAGTATTTACTACGTCACGACACAGTGAACAAGTGGTACTCTATTACCGCGAGGGACGGTGATTGCAATCAGGATGCACCCGGACAACACGGCACATACGCACTTTCGGAAGCACCAGCGAGTACATACAACAGTACCTACATAACACTTCAATACTAGTCGTATATGGCCACCTTTCACCCAACACTCGAATGCCTAATCGGTCGATTCGTCACGAGCAGGAGGTCACTGCGTGGGGCATACTCCAACGTGGCCACCAGCTGATTTACACCTCGCTGCCCTCAACCTACTCCTATAAAACAGAACGGAATGCCTCGACAAACCAGTATCAAGCTACGTCAGTTTACTGGAGCCCATTTCCCCAGTATGTCGCCGGTACAATTCAAGCTTCTCTAGCAGGGACGCACATGGCGCGGGCATTAATCGACACAAGCAGGGCTACGTACGTGAGACCACGTCTCGCTGCATCCTACCCGCTGCTCGGTCTCAATTTCATATTTATAAACCATTTCTTGACCCAATTCATTCCATGTGATAAAATCCTATCTCGCGAGTAGATTTCAACTACTCGACTTCTACCGGATCCCTATGAATATAAGCATGGCAGCTTCTACTCGTCGGGCTGTAGACCTACCCAAGACTCCATGGTATTTATGGGCCATGCAAGTGGATGTCAAATACTTTACACGTAATGCACAACCATCTGAAGACATAAGGTGAATGAAAACTACAAAGACACTGTAAGGAACTTAAATGCAAACTAGGGCTTGCCTAAAAATGAGTCCGGGTCTATGTTAGTCTCCGGCAGCTGGACTTCCAAGGCTTCCGGCTGCTCCTCGACTTCAGTTACTACACGATATGCATATACTATATATAATTGACTTTGAAAATAATTAATATGTTTAAGGTCACAAGCTAATATCATGTGATCAAAATACTATAAGGATCTTATTTGGCTTTGGGCCTTTTATGGTAGATACTAGGGACTATAGTGGAGACTCATGCAAAGAACAGGAGATGATCAAGGAAGTTTGTTGTCTTTAAAAATTATGGTAATCCATAACTTTCTCTGAATTTTGGTTGAAATTCTGGAGGTCTATCAGGGCTACCAGTGGTTGTACCATGTATAGGGGATCTCACTAGTTCTAGGAAAATTTGTTTCACAAATTTTTAAGCTTCCTACAGGGAGAAATTGATTTTACAAGTTTGGGAGAATTTCTGAAATGTTTTCTGTATTTTTCCCAATTTTTCAATTACATAGAGATTTGGAACACTGATCAACCCATTAAATCAAGTCAAATGAACTTGAAATTTTTACTGGAAATCAAGTGTATCATTAAGAGTGTTCTGACCATAATTGGGAATTTTCCAATTAATAGAATAGTAGTAATTAATTTCCCAAGAAGTTAGCTCAAAGGAATTAATTATAAAACTCCTGATAGCTTCTTGCCCAACAAATTGCACCACTGCAATTTTGAGATTAAGATGAGTCTTCCAGAGTTTATTTGGAGTTTTTGGAACACTGATGAACCCATTAAATTAGAAGTTTGATTGAATCCTGAAATTATTTTCCAATGGGAAAATTTGAATAAAGCAGTCGGGCCCACTGGTTTAAAATCAACCAATCAGGGCAGGGCTGCACCGAGGGCCACGGGTTAACCCACACAGCCACACCTGATCCGGAGCTGCAGCTGATCCCGCGCGAGGGAAACAGTTGCTGACTTGTGGGACCCGTTAGGCTTTCGTCTACCTCGCGACGCGCCGCTCGGCCGCGGCGGCGCTGCACCGGCGAGCTTGCCGCGATGGCTGCGTTGAACTCTACTCGACTCAGCCCTGACCACCTAGCCATAAAATTGACCACACAAGACGATGGTGAGGTCCAATCGCAGCGGCGACGGCCGGAGATGGCCGTGCGACGATGGCGGCGGAGCTAGGGTTTCAGCGATGGCCGGAATCACTCGGGGATGGCGCAAAAGGCTCGGGAAAAGGTTAGAATTATTCCTGGAAGCACGAGGATGATGATTTGGAGGTTAGAAAGGGGTGACATCGCCGGCAAAGTCAACTTCGATGGCAGACCGACGGATTTCCATTGGTGTTGGGGAAAACTTGAATATCTCAGACTCTACTCAATGGTGTCCACTGATTCTTGGCAGAGGGGTGCGATAGGAGGTATGGAGTATACTCCTTAATTGGATTGAAGAATCATTACACGTAGAAATGGAATCAAACCGAGAAGTGAGCTAGTTCATGGGCTATGGTCGAAAGCAAAACTCATATTATTTGCACGATACGGAATGAAACAAAGAACGGTTTGTACCATGAGAAAGGTCATGTCTTGGCGATCCTAGTTACTTCTGAGAGCATCTCGAGAGAGGGGTTTTGGAGTCGGCGCGACGGGGAGGCAGTTGCGTCCTCACGGCAGCTGGACAGCGGCGCCGGTAAAACTGCAAAAATGCCGCTTGTAGCCGACAAAACAAGGAATTAAAAGACTGAGAAGGTAGAGAGAAGGCTTAGGTACCACATTGCTGTTGGGAGGATGATGGGATTCAACAAGACTTTGAGCTCGTCGGGCGCGCAGGGACGCAGCAGTGGTTTGTGCTCGGGAGCGACGAAAGAGCTGGTGCTTTTCCCATCGGCCAGAGATGTGAAGATAAGGAGGATGAGAGTGGAGGGGGAACATGCAACTGGGGTGCCACGTAGCTTCTTGCCGACGGTCAGCTGTTTGCCGCACCGGGCGTCGAACGGCGGGGAGTCAGAACAGAGCACTCACGGTAAACGTCGCCCTGACTAGTGAGTCCCACCGTTCTTTTCCTCATCCCTTCTCTGCAACTTAAGTTCTCATACCAAACTTGATCCCAAAATCTTAGATTTTTGTGGAGAGGCCAAATCAATGTTGTAGGTTCCGATTATGAAATTGGATTTCAAATTTGAACAAGTTTCAGTTAAAATTCATATTTAAATTTAAATTTGACTTGAATTTGATAAACATCTCAAATAAAATAGCAAATGGAATTCAAAATTCTTGAAACTTTGCAGGAAGGCTATTTGGAATATTATGAGGCCATGTAAAAATTTATAGCCTCAGATTTGAATATTTTGACAGGGCCTAAATCTACAGTGCTATATTCAAATTAATTTGAATATATTTAGTACTGCATAGTGTTTTGCCCTAGCAAATTTCCATTCAATAAATTCCAAAATTTATAGAAAGGTCACTTGAATTATCCTAGGGTCATTGGTGAAGTCCATCCCTTATGTTTATAAAATTTGAGTAGGAGTGAAAGAAAGATTTTTGATGATATCAAGTTCATGTGTACAATCATAATTGATCTCCACAATGGTTGATAACAAACGGGTAACTGAACTTTATATTAAGGAAAAACTGGGATCTTACATTCCTCCTTCCTTAAAAAAATCTCGTCCCGAGATTACAATAGAAAGAATAAAAGAAAAAGATCTAATGAACATATACCGCTAACAAGTATGGATAGTTTGTTATAAGGTATTCCTCGCTTTCCCACGTTGCTTCTTCAGCGGTGTGGTTGCCCCACAAGACCTTGTAGAAATGCAAGTTGCGCCTTCTTGTGGTGCGAGTCTTCTCATCGATTATTTGGGTTGGATGCTCAGAGTAAGTAAGATCTGGTTGGAGAGCTTCCAAATCCTCCATACGGACGTCAACTGGGGCCTTTAGACATTTCCACAACTGCGAAATGTGAAACACATTGTGGACCCCTGAAAGCAACACTGGCAGCTCTAGCCGATAGGCCACAGGTCTGCATTGTTCAATTACTGCGAACGGCCCAATGGAGCGTGGAGCTAGCTCCCTTTTACTCCGAAGAGATGAATCCCTTTCATTGGGGATACACGAATATAAATGTGATCCCCGACATCGAAGTAAAGAGGTCAATGTCGTTTGTCCGCATAGCTTTTCTGACGAGACTAAGCAGCTTTGAGGTTGGCTTGAATAATTCATATTCGTTCTTTGGCTCCATTCACCAAATCGATACCATATATCACTCGTTTACCGGATTCACACCAGTTCAAAGGTGTGCCGCACTTCCGACCATAAAGAGCTTCATATGGTGCCATCTGGATGCTAGACGGATAACCATTGTTGTATGAGAACTCCGCCAATGGTAGATGATCATCCCAATTCTTACCATGGTGGATGGCACAGGCGTGGAGCATATCCTCTAGCACTTGGTTTACTCGCTCCGTTTGACCATCAGTCTGAGGATGGTAAGCTGAGCTTCAAATCAACTTGGTACCCAAAGATGTGTGGAGCTGCTCCCAAAAGCGAGCAACAAATAAGGTTTCACGATCTGATATGATAGTACAGGGTACTCCGTGTAGGCACAGGATCCTGGGAATATACGACTCGGCATATTGTCGTGCCACATAATTGACATTGAGTGGAATAAAGTGAGCTGACTTGGTGAGTCGGTCGACTATCACCCAAATTGAGTTATGCTTGCGAAAGGTGAGAGGTAATCCAACAATGAAACCCATGCTGCCATTTCCAAGCCGGTATGCTCAAAGGTTGAAGCTGACCGGCTGTCTTCAGGTGGTCAGCTTTCACCCGCCGACATGTATCACATTCGGATATGTACTTTGCTATCTCCCACTTCATCCAAGTCCACCAAAATTTCTTCTTTAAGTCTTGGTACATTTTGTTACTTCCTGGATGAATAGAATACTTGGACAAATGATCTTCATCCAATATTTTCTTCCGAAGTTCCACATTGCGGGGCACCACGATGCGGCCTTTGAACCAGATGGTACCGTCATCGTCACATCGTAAACACCTCATCTCTCCCTTCTTCATTCTTCGGCAAATGTGCGACATGCCCTCGTCTTCCGTTTGAGCCTCTACAATAAACTTCCCTTATGGTAGGAATGAGAGCTAGATTGTAGAGCGCTCCATATGGAACCAAGTAGAGACTCGGCCCTTCTTCTTCTGTCGAGGTGATGGAAAGATTATTGACATGGGACTTGCGACTCAGCGCATCTGCAACTACATTTGCTTTGCTAGGATGGTAGTGGATCTCAATCTCATAGTCTTTGATCAATTCCAACCATCTTCGCTGCCACATATTCAAGTCCTTCTGGGTGAAGATGTACTTCAAGCTTTTGTGATTGGTGTAGAGATGCACTAGGTTGCCCAATAAATAATGTCTCCACATCTTTAATGCAAGTACCACGACAGTGAGCTCAAGATCATGAGTCGGATAATGCTGCTCATGGTTCCGAAGTTGCCGTGATCCATAAGCGATCACCCTTTTGTCTTGCATCAATACACAACCCAAACCAATCCCAAATGCATCACAATAAACATCAAATGACTTGGTTGTGTCTGGTTGGGCTAATACTGGTGTTGCTGTGAGGTGTTTCACTAATGCTTGAAAACCTTCCTCACATTCCTTCATCCATACATACTTCTTCCCTTTCTTCAAAAGTTCCATCATTGGTTTACCTATCTTGGAGAAACTTGGAATGAACCTCCGGTAATATCCTGATAAACCCAGGAAACTTCAAACTTCATGTACAGACTTTGGAGATTCACATTTGAGTACTTGCTTAATCTTGCTTGGATCAACTGCAATCCCCTCAGCAGAGATGATGTGCCCTAGAAATGGCACTTGGCTGATCCAGAACTCACATTTGCTGAATTTAGCATACACCTTGTGGTCTCGCAATCGCTGAAGCACAATGTGCAAGTGTTGAGCATGTTCTTCTTCGCATTTTGAATACACAAGGATGTCGTCGATGAAGACCACGACAAACTTGTCCAATTCCGGCATGAACATCGAATTCATGAGATACATGAAATGAGCCGACGCATTGGTCAATCCAAAGGACATGACAAGGTACTCATAAAATCTATACCTCGTCGAGAATGCCGTCTTAGGTATATCCTCTGGTCGAATCCTGATCTGATGATATCCAGAACAAAGATCCATCTTCGAGAATACCTTAGCACCCACCAATTGATCGAACAGAATATCGATGCGTGGTAGTGGATACTTATTCTTGATCGTGGCAGCATTGAGTGGATGATAGTTCACACATAGTCTTAATGTCTTATCCTTCTTCTCCATGAACAATGCTGAACAGCCCCAAGGTGATGAACTTGGACGAATGAAACCCTTGTCCATAAGTTCCTTTAGCTGTTCCTTCAGTTCTGCAAGTTCCTTAGGTGTCATCTTATATGGCTTCCTTGAGATCGACACTGTTCCCGGTACAAGTTCAATCTTAAACTCGACATCTCTTTTTGGTGGCATACCAGGAAGATCTTCGGGAAATACGTTCGGAGATTCACGTACTACCGGAATGTCCTCAACTTTAATGGCCTCGATGTTGTAAATAGTTGGAGTCACTCGGATAATATCTTCAAGAATGATAGCTTGGGGAGGGTGGAGTGGAGAATTCAAATATATCCTCTGAGGAACGATGTCAAGAATAGTACAGTTGTATTGCAACCATGCCATCCCTAAGATGACATCTAACTTCTGATGCTCCGGTATAATGAGAGAAATAGGGTATATGTTCCCACCCAGATTAAGAGGTACCCTATGGACCAACTCATCTGCTACTACTTTCCACCCAGAGAACAAATCATATATGGGGTTTTTGTGGGAACGATAGGCAACTGATATTGAATGACATAAGACTTGCTAATAAAGTTGTGGGAAGCACCAAAGTCAAAGAGGATCACTACGGGATGACCAAGGAGATACAACGTACCCGTGAGTACAAGTGTGCCTTCCGGAATGTCCTCGATGGTGAGGTGGTGGACGTTGTCAGTTCTAGTGGTTGGCTTCTTGGGCTGGTTGTGGGGCTGGTTTGCCCCTGGTACGAAGACTGTCCACCGCCTTGCCTGTCCTGCGGGCAGTCCTTGGGGAAGTGCCCCGTACGACCACACGTGAAACACGTGTATGGGGTTTGACCGGCATGGAAGGGAGGACAGAATCCCAGTTCATGTGGTGGAGGTAGAGGTGCTCGCGGAATCATCCCCTTTTGCTGCTGCGGACGAAAATCGATGTTGTTGAACTGGGGACCACGAAGCATCGGTGGTCGCGATGGCGACTGCAACCTCTGGCCGGATGGTGATCGATACACCATTCGGTACTTCTGAGGAGCACCACCTCCGCTGCCCTGTGGAACACTCCTCTTCTTATCGTCTGAGGACAGCTCCCTAGTAGCGTCGTCCTGTACGATCGCGGTGTTGACAATGTCGTTGAAGTTGCCGCGATTGAACAAGGCAAATCTTGTTCTTCATCTTGGGGTTCAAACCCCGGTAGAAGCACTCACGCTTCCTATCTTCATACTCACTTGGTCCTGAGCATACTAGGCCAAGTGGTTGAAGGTCTTGGAGTACTCGTAAGCACTCCATCCTCCTTGCTTCAGCTCCAAAAACTCTTGAATCTTCCTCCTCATGATCCCGGGAGGTATATGATAGGCGTGGAATGCCTCCTGGAACTCCCAGCTCACGGCATAGTCTGTTGGTCGTGCGGCGAGATAATTCGCCCACCACGCCCCGGCAGAACCCTGTAACTGTTGTGCCGTGAACAAGGTCTTCTGCTGTTCGGTTAACCGCAGTAAACCGAACTTTCCTTCTATGGAGCGGAGCCAGTTTTCCGCCTCCAACGGTTCATCGGCCTCCATGAAGACCAGCGGGTGCGTTGACATGATGTCCGAGTATGAACTCGGATAGGGCTGTCGTGGACCCGCATCTGGTCGCCCCCCTTGACGCGACGAATGTTGAACCAAGGTCCGCAGCAACTCGGTTTGCTCGTCACACGAGCCGAGCACTACGGCGAGAACCTGCGCGATACTCCTCGGAAGTTCAGGATGTGGTGGTGGTGGAACTTGTTGCTGCAGTGTTGCAGCTTGCTCCTGTGTCGGAGTTTCATCGTCACGACCATGGCTCGAGCCTCCCATCTCAGGCGTCGAACGCATACGCACCATGCTGCATCCATATGATGTAAAAATCAGCAATATGTTTGTTTTTCCTCCATCCATTTCATATTACAGTAGTGCGAATATTGACAAGGAAGTAAGTGTATAACATTCACATATATTGATAAAGTGCAAACTTTATATAAGATATATTATCTCATGACCATGTTTATAGTAGTGAACTCCAAAATGACGGACTCCCACTACGGAAGTGCATCTCTACTATACTTGGTCCCCATGAGACGTCATACACACCTTGTCGTCTTGTACACACCCACTACTATTTTTAATATGACACAAACATGGCCACAAAATAAACACGAGCAACTACTAATTATACGTGGCCCCTTGATGGCAGGAGTGCTGCCCCATCCTACTCCGATACACCCTCTTCGGTGTACTCGCGTATCTCAGGATCTTCTTCATACTCGTCCTCAGGATTTGGTGCCACAGGTGCGGGTGCTGGAGCAGGAGTTGCTGCCTCATCTGCCACCGATGATGTCGCGACAACTAATGATTGCACGTCATCACCCTGTAGAAGAAACATCTTATAGTCTTCCAGTTCCTTTCATGCATGCTCACAACTGGCTTTCCAATCCTGAGTCTCCTCACTGGATTGATCCCGTTCTTGAGTCACCGTACTCAACTGATCATCCAACAACTGTACCTCAAGTTGACTCGCCTCCAATGCGCTTCTGATAGGTCTTGAACAGGTCGGTGCCACTGATTCTCCCTAACATTTAGACATCCATTGAGCGGAATAATCATGGCTCTATGTGATTCATTGGCCCACTCAAAATGATCTCCTCGAATCAAAGCTCGTTTCACATCACCCATCAACCCTCCAATGCTAGCATGTTGTGTAAAGCTCACTTGACAAGAGGATCTTGCATATAACGCCAAGATTATCTTGGGTACCTCTCCGTGAATGCCATAATCTGCACTCATTCGACTTGCCCACTCATCACCAGCTCTACTGTCAACTGGAAAGAGCGCGAACGGGGTGCCCACCGTATGACGATAATGAAGCTTGCAAAATCTCGTAATAGCAACACTCGCGGCAAAACACCACGTGTCTTCCAACTGATTCCCTTTTACCTAGATGGAGAAAGGAGCCCATCCAATATATGACGGACCAGCGGGCACATCGACATAGATGGTGCATCTTGTCACACCTCCGTCATCAAATTCCCTGCCCCAATAGCTCGGTATGTCGCGATACCCGAACCGTTGAAGCAGCGCTATTAACAACTCTGGAAAACCTTTTTGACGAGCTCACGTCGCGAACACCGATCTGTTCGGTAAGTGTACCATCAAATCCGCCATCTGTGGAAAGGATACTTGAACAATGAAAAGGTTTCCATCTTCCAATAGTTCAAGGAAAATTTAAAGATGGATTAATAATCACAGTCTGTTCCAGCTGACCATCCGGTATAAATTCAAAATTTTCATAGAGGAAATATCAGAACCAGACATTGGGTTGAATACAAAAGTTGTAGTACACTTTACAACCTTTCTAGATTGTACTTATAAAGCTCCAGGTGAGCTAGGAAGTAGAATCTATATAGGTTTAAATTTAATCCAAGTTTTCTGGAAATTTTGACAGAACCTCCCCTGTATATGTGGTTATTTCCACAATTTATACAGGTATATCATAACAATATATTGAGTTAATGACCAAATAAAAATTGTATAGCATCAAGTTAAAAGTCCAGAAGTAAAAGAGTTCAGCCTTGAAACATTTGTTAGACAGGTATAGCGCGCAAATTCAAAACTATGCGCAAACTGTTTCAAGTTCTGGTCTGCCAGAACCAAGTTTGCAAATAGGAATTAAACAGAGTTACACCAAGATTTAGGTCACGAGTTCGATATAAAGTTGATAGAGGACTTCCTAAGATTTCTAGAAATGTATATATGTGACAATGTTACTATTCTGGATTAAGAGCTATAACTATCCAAACTTAACAGATGAACTGACTGGTTTTCAACAGCAGCCCTGCAGTTCACTGTTTTGAACTCGAAATTTGAATTGACTCAAGTTCGAATCAGGAAAAACTTTGAATAACAAATATTTATATATCATTCTAACCTTTTTTTGATATGTATCACAATAAGGCAGAAGATTTTTCTACAGTGAGTTATGGCAAAAATACAAAGACTGGTACAATGGTATGGTCATTTGGAGCAGTTGAAGTTTACTCCAAATTTCAACAGATTATCAAGCTTTTCTTCCTTGATTGTCGACAGATAAGTTGTAGAGATCTTCAAGAGATTTCCATCCATATAGCATAACCCTATGTTTAACCAAGATCATAGTCCAGCTAAGTTGAGCAAACTTCAGCCAGAAATCAAGAATCTTTGTTCTAACCCTTTGTCGAGTCGAAACTCATTTTGCGGAGTCCAAGCCTACCGGCATCAGATAGTCGGACTTTCCAAAATGTAATGCATCCATTATGTCGTTGGGGATGGTCAAGTATCAAATTTGATACTGACGGTACTACGTGCCTCACCAAAGAAAGTTCTAACCGGTATATCCGGATACGTTTATAGGTGGCCCTGGTATCGTTCACTCGCAAACGTGTTCTACACGGGTCGCTACCATAGTTAGTGTTGCAGAAGACAAACAATCACCTTTCACACCTTCACACCTCAAGGGCGGCACGGGGAAACAAAACAGGCAGTCACAATAATATATATGAAAGTAAATGCGTACGACTTTGGTGTGAGTCGCCCTCGATCCATGTCATGTCTCGAGGTACATGGTTGTACTACATTTGTACAGCAAAGACTCCCGCATGAACCGGCTTATACACGCTCGGGCATACGTGTTTCGCATGCTCCCATAGAACATGAATAGTTCTAGAGATGCATACTATCGGGTTATCCACCACCCGATGGGGGCTCCCATAATGTGTCACGCTGGGGTACCGCATGTCATATGTTCTCAGAAACATGAAAAGCTTCAGAGATTCATATTGACTCTTCCATGCAAATCCATGGAAAAATTCCCATGCTACCTCTCGTATGGTGAGCTTACCGCAATTGATCCGCTTGCGGTGGCGTACCATACCTCATACCTGTCGTCGGAGCATCGTTACAAAAATAATAACACATAAGTTAGTTTATCACCTTTATAACTTATACTAATAATACTCCTTATATGGGCATATAGCTAATTCCTCACTTATATAATCCTATGTTTTTGAAAATATGCTCTTTTCAAGCACACTGTTCCCAATGAGGCTTTGATACCATGTTGTGGGGACCAGAATCTCGACATCTAAGGATCTCATCGGGTGGTGTCGTGCGATGCGACACCCAATAGTATACAAGAAAAGAACGAGAAGAAAATACAATACCAAGTCTTTATTTATAAACACAGCGAAAGTTTTATAATACTAAGCGGAAGGAAAGTAACCTATACATCATAGCTATGCTCTCGGCACTAGCTATGCAAAAGCAAAGTCATCCATGTCCTGGATGCTTCGCACTAGCAACACCAAACTTACAGCGGCGTGCAGGGCTCCCACTCGGCTATAAACCCTGGAGGGAGTGCAACCCTGTCGTCAAAACCGTCATGAGTTCTATAGTCTGCAAGAACTCGTTAACTGCAAACGTGAGCTCAAGGCTCAACAACACTAACCCGTCTCACTAGACATATGCAGGGCGACTACGGAGCATAGGTAAGGTAAAGTAGTAAAGGACTCGCCTACATGTGGATCTTAGCTTTCAAGTTATTATCAGCAACTTACCAGTTAAATGAAAGTAACTTCAGTGATCATATTGGACAACAATCAAAATTCCAAAATAGTTACAATTCAATACATCGTATTCTCCTCACTTCTTCAGTATTTACTATGTCATGACACAGTGAACAAGTGGTACTCTATTACCGCGGAGGACGGTGATTGCAATCAAGACACACCCGGACAACATGACACATACGCACTTTCGGAAGCGCCAGCGAGTACATACAGCGGTACCTACATAACACTTCAGTACTAGTTGTATATGACCACCTTTCACCCAACACTCGAATGCCGGACCGGTCGACCGGTCACCAGCAGGAGGTCACTGCATGGGGCGTACTCTGACGTGCCCACCAGCTGATTTACACCTTGCTGCCCTCAACTCACACCTATAAAATGGAACGGAGTGCCTCAACAAACCAGTATCAAGCTACGTTAGTTTACTGGAGCCCATTTCTCCGGTATGTCACCGGTACAATTCAAGTTTTCCAGCAGGGCTGCACACGGCGCGGGCCTTAATCGACACAAGTAGTGCTACGCACGTGAGACCACGTCTCGTTGCATCCTACCTGTTGCTCGGTTTCAATTTCATATTTATAAACCATTTCTTGACCCAATTCATTCTGTGTGATAAAATCCTATATCGCGAGTAGATTCCAACTACTCGACTTCTACCGGATCCCTATGAATATAAGCATGACAACTTCTACTCGTCGGGCTGTAGACCTACCCAAGACTCCATGGGATTTGTGGGCCATGCAAGTGGATGTCAAACACCTTAAACGTAATGCACAACCATCTGAAGACGTAAGGTGAATGAAAACTACAAACACACTGTAAGGAACTTAAATGTAAACCGGGGCTTGCCTGAAAATGAGTCCGGGTCTATGTTAGTCTTCGGCAGCTGGACTTCCAAGGCTTCCAGCTGCTCCTCGACTTCAGTTACTACACGATATGCATATACTATATATAATTGACTTTGAAAATAATTAATATGTTTAAGGTCACAAGACAATATCATGTGATCTAAATAAGATAAGGATCTTATTTGGTGGTACTTTTATGGTAGATACTAGGGACTACAGTGGAGACTCTTGCAAAGAACAGGAGATGATCAAGGAAGTTTGTTGTCTCTAAAAATTATGGTAAGCAATAACATTCTCTGAATATTGGTTGAAATTCTGGAGGTCTAGCATGCCTACCAGTGGTTGTACCATGTAGAGGGGGTCTCACTGGTTCTAGTAAAATTTGCTTCACAATTTTCTAAGCTTCCTTCAGGGAGAAATTGATTTTACAACTTTGGGAGAATTTCTGAAATGTTTTCTGTATTTTTTCTCAATTTTCAATTACATAGAGATTTGGAACACTGATCAACCAAGTAAATGAAGTCCAACGAACTTGAAATTTTTACTGCAGATCAAGTGTAATATTAAGACTGTTCTGACCAAAATTGGGACTTTCCCAATTAACAGAACAGTAGTAATTAATTTCAAAATCAGTTAGCTCAAAGGAATTAATTATAAAAATCCTGCAAGTTTCATGCCCAACAAATTGCATCACTGCAAATTTTAGATTGATATGAGTCCTCCAAAATTTTTTTGTAAATGTTTGTGCAATTCTATTGGGAGTAATGAATTTTAGAAGTTTGATTGAATCCTAGAACTATTTTCCAATGGGAAAATTTGAATAAAGCAGCCAGGCCCACTGGTTTAAAATTAACCAATCAGGGATGGGCCGCACCGAGGGCCACGGGGTTAACCCGCGCAGCCGCACCAGATCCGGAGCCACAACTGATCCCGCGCGAGGGAATCAGTCGCTGACCTGTGGGACCCTCGAGGCTTTCGTCTACCTCGCGACGTGCCGCTCGGCTGCGGCGGCGCTGCGCCGGCAAGCTCGCCGCGATGGCTGCATCGACCTCCACTCGACTCGGCCCTGACCGTCTGGCCATAAAATTGAACGCATAACAAGATGGTGAGGTCCAATCGCGGCGGCGACGGCCGAAGATGGCGACGCGACGGCGGCGGCGGAGCTAGGGTTTCGGCGATGGCTGGAATCGCTCGGGGATGGTGCAAAAGGATCGGGAAAAGGTTAGAAATATTCCTGGAAGCACGAGGATGGTGATTTGGATGTTAGAAAGGGGTGACATCGCCGGCAAAGTTGACTTCGACGGCGGACCAACAGATTTCCATTGGCGGTGGGCAAAACTTGAATATCTCAAACTCTACTTGATGGTGTCCACTGATTCTTGGCAGAGGGGTGCGATAGGTGGTACGAAGTATAATCCTTAATTGGATTGAAGAATCATTACACGTAGAAACGGAATCAAACCGAGAAGTGAGCTAGTTTATGGGCTACGGCCGAAAGCAAAACTCGTTTTATTTGCACGATATGGAATGAAACGAAGAACGGTTTGTACCGTGAGAAAGGTTGTGTCTTGGCGATCCTAGTTGCTACTGAGAGCAGCTCGAGAGAGGGGCCGTGGCGTCGGTGCAATGGGGAGGCAGTAGCATCCTCACGGTGGCTGGACAGCGGTGCCGGTAAAACTGTAAAACATCGCCTTGTAGCTGATGAAACAAGGAACAAAAAGATTGAGAATGTAGAGGTAAGGCTTAGGTACCACTTTTCTGTTGGGAGGACGATGGGATTCGGCAAGACTTCGAGCTCATCGGGCGCGTTGGGAGGCAGCGGTGGTTTGCGCTCGGGAGCAACGAAAGAGCTGGTGCTTTTCCCTTCGGCCAGAGATGTGAAGATAAGGAGGAGGAGAGTGGAGGGGGAACATGCAACTGGGGTGCCACGCAGCTGCTTTCCGACGGTGAGCTGTTTGCCGCACCGGGCGGCGAACAGCGGGGAGTCAGAACCGAGCACTCACGGTAAACGTCTCCCTGACTCTTGGGTCCCACCGTTCTTATCCTCATCCCTTCTCTGCAACTTAAATTCTCTTACCAAACTTGATCCAAAAATCTTAGATTTTTGTGGATAGGCCAAATCAATGGTGTAGGTTCAGATTTTGGAATTGGATTTTGATTTTGAACAAGTTTCAGTTATATTTCAAATTCAAAATTGAATTTGACTTGAGTTTGCTAAACGTCTCAAATAAAATAGCAAGTGGAATTCAAAATTCTTGAAACTTTGCAGGAAGGCTATTTGGAATATTATGAGTCCATGGAAAAACATATAGCCCAGATTTGAATATTTTGATAGCGCCTAAATGTACAGTGCTATATTCAAATTAATTTGAATATATTTAGTATTGCATAGTGTTTTGCCCTAGCAAATTTCCATTCAATAAATTCCAAAATTTGTAGAAAGGTCACTTGAATTATCCTAGGGTCATTGGTGAAGTCCATCCCTTATGTTAATAAAATTTGAGTAGGAGTGAAAGAAAGATTTTTGATGATATCAAGTTCATGTGTACAATCATAATTGATCTCCACAATGGTTGATAACAAATGGGTAACTGAACTTTATATTAAGGAAAAACTGGGATTTTACAGCACACACTTATCAACTTGCTCCACTTGGGAGCCATTAGTTTCATTGAATACTACATCACGTGCTACTTCAACAATGCCATACACCTTGTTGAAGACACGATAGGCGTAGGCATTCGAATCATAACCAAGCAACAACCCTTCATTAGAGTTTGATGCAAACTTTGAAGTCCTCGATTTCTTGTTCAAGATAAAACACTTTGAAATATGAAACATTTGTTCTATTACCCGTGAGGAGCTCATATGGCATTTTCTTCAAAAGTCGGTGAAGATATAGCCAATTTGTGGCGTGACAAGAGGTGTTTACCGCTTCAGCCTAAAACTGGTCCGACGTCTTCTATTCATCCAGCATTGTCCTCGCCATCTCAATGAGTGTCCTGTTCTTCCTTTTGGGCACCCCATTTTGTTCAGAGGAGTAGGGTGCTGAAAATTCATGCTTTATTCCTTCTTCATCTAGGTACTCCTCAACTTGAGTATTCTTGAACTTCGTTCCATTGTCACTTCTAATGTTCTGGATGGTTGAGGAGAATTCACTTTGAGACCTTTTCAAAAATTTCTTGAGGATTCCCTGAGTTTTTGACTTATCATACAAGAAAAACACCCAGGTAAATCTAGAAAAATCATCAAATATAACAAATCCATATTTGTTACTGCCGATGCTTATATAAGCAATTGGATCGAGGAGGTCCATGTGAAGAAGTATCAGCAGTCTTAAGGTAGTCATCACGTTCTTGCCAGGGTGTGGTGCTCCAACTTGTTTTCCTGCCTGGCATGCGCTGCACAACCTGTCTTTCTAAAAAACAATATCTTTCAAACCTCGGATGTGACCACCTTTTAGAAGTTTCTGCAGATTTCTCATCCCAACATGGGATAGCCGTCTGTGCCACAACCATCCCATGTTATTTTTTGCAACCAAGCAAGTGTTGAGTTCAGCTTTATCTTTGTTCAAGTCAACAAGATAAAGCTTTCCCTTCAACATTCCCTTGAATGCAATCAAACCATCGCTTCTTCTAAAAACAGTAACACCCTCATTAGTGAATAAACAATTATAACCTTTGTTGCACAGCTGAGATATCACAAAAGATTATAATCTAGAGAATTGACATGTAGGACAATTGAAAGAGTATGTTGAGAAGAAATTTCAATTTTACCACTACCAAGGACTTTTCCTTGGCTGTTTTCTCCAAAGTATATTCCTTCACTTGGATCGTGTTGCGCTCATACTCCAGGAACATACTCCTCTCTCCGGTCATGTGATTATTGCATCCACTGTCCAGCACCCATTTCGATCCACCGGAGGAGTAGGCCAGCAAAACAAAGTTAATTCTTGGTTTTAGGTACCCAAGCTTGCTTGGGTCCTTGAAGGTTAGTCACAAGAGTCATGGGCAGCCACACAAAAGTTTTTGAGTACTTGTGGCGTGGCCCTGAATATTTAGCAAAGACATGCCCAGATTTATTTTTCATGAGTATATAGGAAGCATCAAAAGTACAGAACAGTATTTGCAATTCAGATTCATGTGATGTTTCCTTAACAAAAGTAATTTGCTTCTTAACTTGAACATTAGTGGACATGTGTTTATTTTTAGTGAACCCAATACCATCTTTGATGTTAGGTGGTCTAGTGATCATATATGCACTACGTGCATATTTAGTCTTTTCCTTGTCAAAGATGCCACTTTGGGATGGATGTTTTGCATGTGAAACAGAAGAGTCATGTTTAACAATATTTTTCTTACTAGAGCATGTGCAAGTTACATTTGTTGTCGAATTTACACCTTTGGAAGGTGAGCTCTTGGAGGAGGAGGAGTCACTTTGCTTGAGTGACTCAACTTGCACCTCAAGGATCTTGTTAACTTTTGACAAGTTAAAAAGTTCATTCGTGATTGCAAAGTGTGAGTCTTCTAGTTTTGAGTAAGTTTCCTTACTCAAGGCTAGCTCATGCTCAAGTGACTTGCTCTTCTCCCTCTCAAGATCAAGGAGTTTCTCAATCTCTTGATATCTCTTCCTTTCACGGATGAGCATATCTTCTTGTTGGTTGACAAGCTTCCACTTCTCAAATTTTCATCTGACAACATTTTCATTTTCTTTAAAGCAGTTTTACTCAACCCTTTAAACATTTCCGCATTTTACTAGAGCTATCAAAATCATTAATAGAGGAATTAATCGAAGGAGGTGTAAGTTGAACTTTTTTCTTGCCTTCCTTAGCCATGAGGCAAGTATGATTATGATTCTCTCGTCCTCCCATGTTCGGGAAGAGAGTAGACTTCTTGGTAGGCTTCTTGATGGCAATGGTGGCCATCTCTTCTTCTTCATCGGAGGAGGACTCGTTGTTTGAGTCCCTCCTTGCCAATGTGCACTTGGTGAGCTTGCCTCCTTTTCTTGAAGGCTTTCTTCTCTTGAGGCTTTGCTTCCTTCTTCTTTTTGTTTTCTTCATATGTGCAATCAACCATTAAGTGATCGTACTCACCACAGTTGTAGCAGGTATGTCGAGCCTTGGATTTTCCTTTTTCTTTACTCTTCCCATCACTAGAGTAGTTGCCCTTCCTTCTTCTCATCATGCGCTTGAATTTCTTGATGAAGAGTGCCTTCTCTTCATCCTCCAAATTTGTGCTCACATCACTTATGTCTTCCTCATCTTGTGTTTCACGAGATTCCTTTCCTTTAGGCTTGCAAGTTTCTTTGAGAGAAATGTCCTTCTTTTTGGAGGAAGTAAGTTCAGCCGAGTCTTTGACGTATTGGGCCTCCTTCTTCATCATCTCATGGTTGATAATCTTGCCCAATAGTTCATCTGGAGTCATTTTGTGAAACTTCGGGCTTTCACGGATCATGGAGCACCAGGTGACATTTCCTGGCATAAATGCTCTTATCATCCTTTTGACCACCTCATGATTAGTCCACTTCTTGCTTCCATAGGCGCGGATCTTGTTGATAAGTGCCTTCATACAGTTGTACATGTCTTGAGGGCATTCGCCCTCCTCAATGGCAAACCTCCCCAATTCTCCTTCGAGCATTTCAATTTTCGCCTCACGAACTGAGCGATTTCCTTCATGTGCGGTCTTGAGTGTATCCCATTTTTCCTTGGCACTTCTAGTCCATCAATCTTGGTGCCCTCTTCTCGGCTCAGGGATGAAGTGGTCACTTCAACGGCTTGTGCGTTGCGGTGAATTTCTTGTTCTTGTTCCAGAGTGAGTTCATTGTCAGGATCCGAGATATCTACACCTGTACACACAATATGCCAAAGACTGAGGTTCAAGGACATTAGATGCATTTTCACATTGTACTTCCACATGGTATAATCATTTCCATTGAACTACGGAGGTTTTCCCCTAGGAATTGGAAGATAATGGTCGTTGGAATTTAGACGATTATAATTGTAAGGATATCGGGAGTAGTCATGATGACCACTCCCCGTTGTCTTCTCGTCATCTTCCTTGCCCTTTTTGCTTAGGAGTTTCTTCCTTAGAAGCGCCTTAAGTTGACACACTTCTTCATCATCGTGTATATTTTCCTTTGGAACATCAAATGCCTTTGTGTCTTAATCTTCTTTAGTGTTGGGCACCTTCAAGATCTCATTGTTCTTCTCTGAGGCCATTTGATCTCTCCGAGAGGTGAGTCTCGTAGACGGAGAGAATGCTCTGATACCAATTGAATGTGGCCTAGAGGGGGTGAATAGGCTTCGAAAGTTTTCCTGCGCACTTAATTAAATCATCAAATACCAGGGGGACCAGACTTGTCCGATTGGTGGTACACAGTAGTCCGGTTGTTCAGTTCAACAAAAACTATTACTTCAAATAAAATTGCAGTGGAATGTAATTACTATTCTTTTAACTTGAACAAGAGATAAGATTACTTAATGTTCACGTGGATCACAAATTATTTGATTGATCAATTCTAATGCCCTAGATGATGAAACTTGCAAAAGTAAAACAATGGAACACGTGAGACAAGGATTTTTATCGAGGTTCGATCTCACCAAAAAGATCTACTCCTCGTTGAGGAAGCCCACACAGTTCCAGGTCTCTTCAAACCCTTTCCCTCGTCAAGTCACCACACACGGCCGACTTGATTCCACTATCACGGGTAATCACCGAGTTGATGGGGCAACCTCACATGTTGAGGGCTCCCACAAGAGTTGCAGTAGAAAAGATGATCGAATACACTCAAAAAGATTACAAGTAATGCAAGAGTGTATAGAAATCAAACCCCAAGAGCTCAACGACACGTAGACAACGATCTCCCAATCCCAAATCTGAATACTCAAATGATTTCACTTTTTAGGATCTTAGAGGCATGGTGAGATGTGTTTTTGTGCTCTTGGGACAGGTGGCATTGCTAGGGTGTCAGTTATGAATAGTAGAATTCGAGAGTTTTCATTGTGGGGTCATGGATCTCCTATTTATAGTGTTTCTAAAAATAATACCGTTAGTGATCCCGACGGCCGGACTAGTCCATACTGGGGACCGGACTTGTCTGGTGTGCTATGAAAAATCGGTGTGAAATATGCATCACACTAGAAACCCTAAATTGTGTGAGGTATACTGGACTAGTCTGATAGGAGTTTTGTCCTGTGCCCTGTGAATTGGAACATCAGAAAGTTTCTCGGACTAGTCCGGTCCATAAACGGACTTGTCCGGTGCAATGTGTTATGAAACCTCAGAGAGTTCAACGGACTAGTCTGGTGTTTGAACGGACTTGTCCGGTGCACAGTGTATTGAGTTTACAAAGAGTTGAATGGACTAGTCCAGTCCATAAATGGACTAGCCTGGTGCACTGTGAAGTAAGGTTCCAGAAAGTTGATCAGACTAGTCCGGTCCATGAGCGGTCTAGTCCGACGCACTATGAAGTGAGACAACAGAGAGTTGAATGGACTAGTCCGATCTATGAACGGACTAGTCCGGTGCTCACGAATTTTAAGGTTGATTTTAAGCCCTTACCCCTATGCAAAGATTTGAGCTCTTGGGGTGTGTCTCTCGCACACATGCTATATAATTAAATCTACATTGTGCTTTATTCATCACTTGGGCTTTTCTCTTTCTTCATCACTTCATTTTTCACTTTTTGAGTGCACCAAACTATCTCATTTGAGTTGACCTGCATTCATCTCAACAAGTTCATTAAGATCTCATTTGTTTGTCATCAATCGTCCAAAACTCACAAGGGATTGCCTAGATGCACTTTCAGAGACATTAGATCCTTGGACATAGGTGTGAGATTTACACGGACCACAAGAGCCACAAGTACAAAATTCACACAAACGGATCTGAATTTGAGACAACGAAGATGGTTGGAGCTCATTAAGGATTACGATGTGGGAATCAACGATCAACCAGATAAGGCCAATTTTGTGGCAAATGCCTTTAGCAGAAAAGGAGTAAGCCACCAACTCACGGTTTGGGAGTTGCCACCCGAGCTATGTAAGGAGTTTGAATGGTTGCATCTTGGATTCGTGAATGAGATGGGAATAATGAAAGTAATCCCAACATTGGGACAAGAAATACAAGAGAGTCAAACACATGATGAGGAAATCCAAGAAATCAAGGAAAAGATCCAAGAAGGAAGATAATTAAGATTTGACGAGGATGACCATGACACTCTATGGCTTGGGAAAAGAATTGTTGTGCTTAACGTGAAGCATCTCCGAGAGACGATATTGAAGGAGGCACATGAATCACTTTGCTCAATTCATCCCGGCTGTACGAAGATGTACAAAGGCTTGAAAACTTGATATTGGTGGGCCGGATGAAGAAGGATATAGCTGAATATGTTGCCTTATGTGACACATGTCAAGGCTGAAGATCAAAGGCCAGCGGAATTATTGCAGCCATTGAATATTTTGGAGTGGAAGTGGGAAGAAATTGGTATGGACTTCATAGTTGGACTACCAAGTACCCAATCCGGATATGACTCGATATGGGTTATTGTGGACCGGTTGACAAAATCTGCTCATTTTATTCTTGTCAAGACCAAATACATTGTGGCACAATTAGCTGAGTTGTACATGGAGAATATTGTATGCTGACATGGAGTTTCGAAGAAGATAGTCTCGGACCGAGGTTCTCAATTTACCTCTAGGTTCTGGGAGAAACTGCATGAAGCTTTGGGTACCAGGTTAAATTTCAGCTCAGCATATCACCCGCAGACCGGTGGGCAAACCAAGAGGACAAACCAAATATTAGAGGATATTTTGAGAGCTTGTGCTTTGAAGCATGGACGCAACTGGGACAAGAGCTTGCCATACACTGAATTGTCATATAACAATAGTTACCAAGCCACTTTGAAGATGTCGCCATATGAGACACTATACGGGAGGAAGTGTAGGACACCTTTGTTTTGGAATCAGACCGGAGAGAACCAAGTGTTTGGGCTTGATGTGTTACAAGAAGCTGAAAAGCAAGTTCAGTTAATCCACGAGAACCTAAGGGTTGCTCAGTCAAGATAAAGGGTTATGCGGATAATAGGCGAAGAGACTTAGATTTTGAAGTTGGAGACTTCATGTATCTCAAGGTGTCGCCTATGCGAGGTCATAAGTGATTTAACGTCAAAGTTGGCACCTCGCTATATTGGACCGTTTAAGATTTTTGACAAACGTGGAGAAGTGGCATATAAATTGGAGTTGTCAGCAAGACTTTCTGATGTTCATGATGTATTTCATGTCTCTCATCTCAAGAAGTGCTTAAGAGTACCGGAAGAACAAGTACCCAAAGATGAATTGGAGCTAGAGGCAGATTTGACTTATGTCGAACAACCAGTCAAAATTTTAGAAACAAAGGAGAGAGTCACAAGGAACAAGTTGATTCGATGGTGCAAAGTACAATGAAAACACCATACTGAGTTTGAAGCAACTTGAGAGCAAGAATATGATCTCAAAAAAGAATTTCTCTATCTTTTTCTTTCTACATCAAATCTAGAGGGCGAGATTCATTTTAAGGGGGTAGGTTTGTGACACCCTCATTTTCATCCATCATGCATTGCATTCATTCTTATACATGTTTAACATGATACAACACGAAAAGGAACAAGATTAAAATGGATTAGAACCAAATAGCAATTAAAAAACCTGGTTAGTATGAACTTGTACGGATTGGACCCTGGACTAGTCCAATTTAGCTATTGTTGCCCCCCAGACTTTTCCGCTAGTTGCTACGGATGAGTCCGGAAATCATTTATGTTGTCCTTTGAACTTGTCCGTTGATTTCGCGGACTAATCCAATTTTGTTTTCGTTCTTGCCCGGACTTGTCCGTTGGTTGTACAGACTAGTCCGATGATCTCTGTTGAAACTCCCAAAAACTTGGTCTGGTTTTGAAACTGGACAATCCTGGACTTGTCCGTCTTGGCACCGGATTTTTCCATTTGACTCTATATTCTTGAACGGATTGTCTGGTATTGCACCGGACTTCTCTGTTGGACTCTCTGGACCAGAGCAGACATGTTCGACCCATGGTGCGGACTAGTCCGGTCCCTCAGTTCTAGAATTCCAAGAACATCTTTAGTTTTCTCTAAACTGACTCAAAACTTGTTCTAACATGTGGAACTTAATTGTAACTAAATAGTAAACAACAATAGCAACCTATTAACATGTACTACATCATAATTACATCATTCATGCATGCCATGGCATATTGAGTACTATGTGAGCATTTATTGATTGTAATGTTTGTTTCGCATGATTGTTGCTCAAAATAGAAGGTAACGCTCTAGAGGGTGCTTACGAGCACATTCGGCACCAAAACTTCGAATCTTTTGATCCACACCAGCCTCAGGAGCAAAGCAAGTGTCTGTGAACTTTGATCCAGTTTTCAAATGTTTTGGTTGCAAAACTGCATGCTTGTGTTAAATTGATGGGAAACACATGGTAGGTGTTTACTAGACTTGAATGACCACCCTTTGTCTCTTGGGATATATTGTAGAGAGTCGGGAAGGGTATTTTATAGTTTTGCTTTGCTTAACTTAATTGGGATTGAAAATACCTAAATGACTCATTATGAACTAAAGAACTATGTGAATTGTTGTTAATGGTGATTTAAGTAACATGGGACTTGAGAGATCTAAGTAAGCATGGGTTGTGGACTGGGTCGGATGATATGGTGGTTTGGCTTTCCTTAGATCTAAGGACCAGTTCATGCGAGAATAAGCCAGGACAATTATGCCACCACAAGGCCAAGTATGGTTGCGACTTAGACAATTAATTAGGTGTATTGCCAATATTTTTTGGATCATTTGGGGGAGTGGGGAATGGGAGTCGGTTGGGTTTGCAATAGTGGCAAGACTACCCTGAGATCCGAACAGCACAAGAGGGGGCCCTTGGTTGGATGTGCTAAATTGTGATACATCATCTCCAGTGAAACCTTAGTGGGTCTGAATATGCTGGTAGTTCCTTTGTAAAGGCTATTTTGTTATCTCTTGGCCAAGATAAAAAGGACCTAGATGGTACAGAGGCTAGGTGGAGCTCCTAAGGATATTTGTCCTGACGCTGGAATCGTGTGGCTACGAGCTTTGCAACGTCCTCTACACCGGACTTGGCTACCTCCTCCGTCTCCGTGATGAGTCCCTGCACCACTGGCTCCAGCAATGCACTGAGGTCTCAACTCTGGAAGCATGTCGGCATGTGCTCTGCCACCTTCTCAGGTAAGACCTTCCCCTCAGTCTCCAGCTGGTCATCAATGACCACCTCTAGCACCTGCATCTTGGCTCCAGCAGAGTCAAGTGCGGAGAACACTCGGCTCACCTTCCATGTCGATTCCCCAGAGCACACAGAACTAAAGTCGACAGGCGTTAGCGCTATCTTGGTGCGGCCTACGAAGTCCTAGATCTTCCTCACCTCGGTTGCGCATGAAGTCTAGAGCTCCGCTACCCTCTATTGTGTTGTGGCCAACTCTTTCAGCCCCATCTCGGAGAACTACTTCTCTTGGTCTGCCAGCGCCTTCTCCCTAGCAGCCAGCTCTGTGGTGCGACGCTCCGAGGAGGACTCCTGGAAGGAGGCAACAAGCTCCTGCTCGAGGACATCTTGGCACACCTTTCCCAGGCGCAATCATTCCATCACCAAGTCAGCCTCGCGACTGTCGAGGATGTCAGCACAAGACTTTAGCTCCTCCCAATGGTCAGCATCCTGGGCTAGTCCTGGCGCTACCTTCATTACAGAGTCACCAGCGCTGCCAGAGGTAGGAGTGCCCTGGTCCGTAGGTGTTGACGGCTATTATATACAAATTTCACCTGTCAATATAACTCAGTAATGTAAAGGATATGTCATTTCTTGCACACATCACCTTTCTACTTAACCTATTTCCACTTGTCTTTGTAAAAATAGTGCATGTAGACTTTTTATGTAGGAATTGAGGTAAAAGAGGGGGAGCAATCCTAAAAATTACCATCCCAGCCAATCAAGCAATAACAATGTGGCATCACATGGATCAAATGGCCCACAAACAGACGTATCTGAGGAGATCCAATGGTGTATCACCCACATCAGTCAAGGAGACCCACTAGTCAGTGACTTGGAGAAAGCACACATGAAATGGGGCAGTGACCAGGTCGGTCGAACCCCCTATTTGGCCGACCTCTTATTCGTGGCAAACTCGGTCTTCTTCCACATGTCGACTTCCTGTGGTGTCATGATAACTATGAAGATTGATTCACGCGCTAATTTTAGCAGGAACTGACTCTTCTCCAGCTATAAATAGGACCCCCTACCCCTCCCTTCAACACACACCACTTGAGCATCATTTATTGTATACACTACTTTTCTTAGTTCATAGAGGCGTTAGGCTGTAGAGAGGAGAGTCTCTAGTCCCAAGTCCAAATTGGGAAAGGAGTAGAGGGAGTCTCTCTTCCCAATACCAAATTGAGAAAGGTATGGCTCATGTATTCCTTCTTGTATTTGTGACTTTATGCATAATAAAGATATTATCTTTAGTCTTCCATTATGCATATGCTTGGATGAAGCATTTCTTGTTTGATTGTGGATTCCATGTAGGTGGTAGGAATAGTCTTTATGATCATTCCTTAATGTTAATATTTTATCTTCATAAACACTATAAACCCCCACTATAGTATATGTAGTTATGATATGATCATGTTAATATGAATAAATATGCTATGTGTCAACATTGGTTTCAACAATGATTTACTTCATTGCTTTAGGATGGCTTGTGTCACGGCTCCTAAGGTATTTGCTTAGTATGCTGTAATGGTGCTAGGATAGTTATGTAGCGTTGAATGTCTCGTAGACCCATGGATTGAAGAGGTAGGCAGTAGGTGGTGACAGCCTTACCTGTCCTTTGTAATCCTCCACATTTGACTATGCCACAGGCTCTTGGCGGGAGTCGTCCTAGTATTGCTAGGTGTAGAGCCATGCCTGATGTGTTAAACAACTTAGCATAAGGATTCACCATTGACATGCTCATTAGTAGGCTATGCATATGTATACTAGAAGCATTGTAGGAGCAACTCACCAACTCTTAGTCTAATCTTCACTAGGACCTATTTACCCTTTTAGAATAGATTGCTTGGGTGTGTGTCACACTACCCATATTATCAACTTGTGCCTATTATGATAACTGATTAATATCCCATAGCTTGACCATAAGAGTAGTGTGTACTGTTGGTATTTCTTAACACCATAGATCATCTCGGATAGGAGATGAGATCCGCGAACAACAACAACAACCAAGCCTTTGTCCCAAACAAGTTGGGGTCGGCTAGAAATGAAACCCAACAATTTTGAAGAAAAGTAATAGAAAATAAGATGAAAGTAAAAAAAATAAAAAAATAATAAAAAAAAAATAAAATCTACATTTTATTTAATCTAGAAACGGGTTAATAAGAAAGAAGATAAGAGTAACAAATTACGAATAAACTAAGATTCTGGCACATGAATTGCTAATTTCCATGCAGTCCTATCATGAGCCAAATCTCTAGGTATGTCCCACTCCTTTAAATCTCGTTTCACCGCCTCCTGCCATGTCAACCTTGGTCGACCTGTACCCCTCCTAAAATTTTCTCCACTCTTTATAATCCCACTGTTAACTGGTGCTTCTGGAGGTCTCCGCTGGATATGCCCAAACCACCGTAGGCGATGTTGGACTAGCTTCTCCTCAATCGGTGCCACCCCTACCCTATCACGTATTACTTCGTTCCTAATTTTGTCTCTTCTTGTGTGACCGCACATCCATCGTAGCATGCGCATCTCCACAACACTCATTTGTTGGATATGTTGTCTTTTAGTTGGCCAACATTCTGCTCCATACAGCATCGCAGGTCTGATCACCGTCCTATAGAATTTTCCTTTCAATTTTTGTGGAACTTTCTTATCACATAAGATTCCAGATGCTTGTCGCCACTTCATCCACCCGATCTTGATCCTGTGGCAAACATCTTCGTCAATATCACCATTGCTTTGTAACATTGATCCTAAATATCGAAATGTGTCCCTCCTAGGTACTACTTGTCCTTGTAAACTAACATTACCATCCTCGCACCCGACATCACTAAAGTCGTATCTCATATACTCGGTCTTGGTTCTACTAAGTCTAAACCCCTTAGAATCTAAGGTCTGCCTCCATAGCTCCAATTTTCTATCAACACCATCCCTAGTTTCATCTACCAACACTACATCATCAGCAAAGAGCATACACCAAGCGATATCCCCTTGTATATCCTTCGACACCTCATCCATCACTAAGGAAAAGATGTAAGGACTTAAGGATGATCCTTGGTGTAACCCTATTGTAATAGGAAAAGTGTCGGCCTCACTATCTCTTACTCGCACACTTGTCACCAGATTATCGTACATATCCTTGATAAGGTTAATGTACTTTGTTGGGACTTTGTGTTTCTCTAGGGCCCACCACATGACCGGTCTTGGTACCTTATCGTATGCCTTCTCCAAGTCAATGAACACTAAATGTAGATCCTTCTTTTGCTCCCTATACCTCTCCATAAGCTGACGGAGTAAGAAAATCACCTCCATAGTGGACCTCTCAGACATAAAACCAAACTGGTTTTTAGTGACATTGGTCACTTTCCTCAAGCGGTGTTCAATCACTCTCTCCCAGAGCTTCATAGTATGACTCATGAGCTTAATTCCTCGGTAATTAGTACAACTTTGAACATCTCCTTTATTTTTGAAGTTGGGTACTAAAATACTTTTCCACCACTCTTCAGACATTTTTTTTGACTGAAAAATGCGGTTGAATAGTTTAGTGAGCCATACTATTGCTACATCCCCTAGACATCTCCACACCTCAATGGGGACATCATCGGGGCCGCGGGCCTTTCCTCCTTTCATCCTTTTTAGGGCCTCTCTAACCTCGGACTCTTGTATCCTCCGCACGAATCGTCTGTTGGTGTCATCAAATGAGTCATCCAACTCGAACCTAATACTCTCATTCCCGTCATTGAATAGTCCATTGAAGTAGTCCCGCCATCTGCTCCTAATTTCTTCCTCCTTCAATAGAATTTGGCCTGCCTCATCCTTAATGCATTTGACTTGGTTGAGATCTCTCACCTTTCTCTCACGAAGTTTCGCCATCTTGTATATATCCTTTTCGCCTTCTTTTGTCCGTAGCCTCTCATATAGCGCATCATAGGCCTGCCCCCTTGCTCTACTCACAACACGCTTAGCATTTTTCTTAGCCTCTTTATACTTCGCCATGTTACTTGCACTTCTCTCATGATGCAAGCTCTTATAAGACTCCTTCTTCTCCTTAATAGCTTTTTGTACATCTTCATTCCACCACCAAGTGTCTTTATCTACAAGTTTCTTACCTTTTGTCCACCCAAGCACCTCCCTAGCCGTCTTCCTAATGTAAGTCGCCATCTTCTCCCACATACTATCTGCATCTTCCTCTTCGCTCCAAGGTCCTTCTGCGATCATCCTCCTTTTGAATGATTGTTGCGCTTCATCCTTCAACTTCCACTACTTTGTTCTCATGGTTTTAACACCTTTGTCTCGTGACACACGCACGTGGAAACAAAAGTCGGCTACCACAAGTTTATGTTGTCGAACAACACATTCTCCAGGAATCACCTTACAATCTAAACATGCCCCTCTCTCCCTTCTCTTGGTGAGGATATAGTCGATTTGACTAGAATGTTGGGCACTAGTAAAGGTCACTATGTGAGATAGCCTCTTTTTAAAGAGGGTGTTAGCTACCAATAGGTCAAAGGCTACGGCAAAGTCTAGGATATCCTTACCCTCCTGGTTTCTATCGCCACACCCAAAACCTCCGTGTACCCCTTCAAAACCTATGTTAGTTGTACCTACATGACCATTGAGATCTCCTCCTATGAAGAGCTTCTCGCTTACAGGTACACTACTAATCATATCCTCCAAGTCCTCCCAAAATTGTCTCTTAGTGCTCATGTCGAGCCCAACTTGTGGGGCATAAGCACTAATGACATTCAAGATAAGGTCCCCCACAACTACCTTGACTAGGATGATCCTATCCCCTCGTCTACAGACATCCACTACTCCATCCTTGAGGCTCTTATCTATTAGGATGCCTACGCCATTCCTAGTTCCCGTCGAGCCAGAATACCAAAGCTTGAAACCGGTATTCTCAATCTCTCTCGCCTTTTAACCTGCCCATCTAGTCTCTTGTACACAAAGAATATTTACATGCCTCCTAATTGCAACGTCCACTAACTCTCGTAGCTTTCCCGTCAAGGATCCTACATTCCAACTACCCACCCGAAACCTAGTTTCCTTGGCTAGCTTTGTTACCCTTCGCATCCGTCGAGGAAGATGCAAAGACCCTTGCTCACTTAACACTACATTCGGGCGATGATGTAGCGCGCCACTAAGGTGATGGAGATCCGGTCCTCGCTCATTTAACACCACATCCGGGTTCTGATATGGCGCGCCAATAAGGCGGTGGCGACCCGGCCCTCGCCCACTTAACACCATACCTGGGTTCCGGTATGGCGCGTCGCTAAGAGGGTTACGCCCCAACGAATTTCCAATGGGTTTCATTTCCATGAGACTGGCTAAGTTTAGTTGCTGGCTCGCCAAGCCTATCACAACCCCTCCTCCTTTACCCGGGCTTGGGACCGGCTATGTCATTACAACATAGGCGGAGTTAGATGAGATCCGCGAACGCACGAAAGATATAGTTGCAGCATTTCACCGAAGAGAATTTCCATGGGTATTGTATTTATCCCAAAGGAAGGCGGTGAAGTAAAGTAAACACTATTCTTATGATCAAGGTATAGGGTACTAGGTGTTTATCAAAACAGGGGTAAGATGATAATAGGGGTAGTGTGACACACACCTAAGCAATTTATTCTAAGGGTAAGGTTGTCCTAGTGAGGGTTAGACTACGGGACGGAGCTACACCTACTGTGTTCTAATTACTCATATACATAGCCTAATAAAGTACACATTAATATGCTAATGGTGAATACTTAGGCTTAGTGGTTCAACATGTCGGGCACGGGCTTACCCTAGTCTGCCAGGCGACTCGTGCCAAGAGCCTACATCATTGCCGAACGTGGAGGATTACAACGGATGGATAGGGCTGTCAACACCAACCACATACCTCTACATCACGTGGACTATGATGCATCCAATGCTACTTAACCATCCAAGCACCAAGCTTGCATGTAAATACCTTAAGATTTGCAAGATAATATTCATCCTAAGGCAATGACTAATATAAACATCGTTCAACCAATGTTGGATCCAACCACTAACATATTCATAATAACAAAATCGTATTATTACCTAATTAGACTATAGTGAAGGAGTATGATGTTTATGATAACATGATAATGGCATTATGTCTAGATCATAACAACATCTACACCTAGCATATACATGGACTCCACAACCAAACAAGGAACGCTTTATCCAGGTATATGAATAAGTAAAGACTAATAATATTAATATAAAGCATAAAGTCACAAATACAAGAAAAGATACAAAAGGCATACCTTTCCCAATTTGGACTTGGGACTAGAGACTCCTCTCTACAGCCTAACCTCCACTAAAGACTAGGAAAAGTAGTGTATACAATAGAATTATGCTCAAGTGGTGTGTGTTGAAGTGAGGGGTAGGGGTCCTATTTATAG
The DNA here is from genome assembly GCA_036927565.1 of Tuctoria greenei. Lineage (NCBI taxonomy): Eukaryota > Viridiplantae > Streptophyta > Magnoliopsida > Poales > Poaceae > Tuctoria > Tuctoria greenei. The sequence continues at coordinate 87,880,488 of JAYESD010000006.1, forward strand.
CTGGAGAAAGGTCGGTTCCCGCCACCAAAAATGTGCAAACCAGTCTTCACCGTTATCAGGGCACCACAAGGAGTCAACACATGGAAGTTGACCGTGTTTGGCGCCAGGAACTACTCAGCCAAATAGGGTGTTCGACCGACCTGGTCTTGGCTCCATTTCGCGTTTGCTTTCTCCAAATCACTTCCAGGTGGGGTCTATTGACTAATATGGGTGATACACCGTTGGATCTCCCTGGATAGGTCTGTTTGTGGGCCATTTGATCCATGTGATGCCTTGTGTTGGCGCTTGATTGGCTGGGATGATACTTTTTAGGATTTCTCCCCCTCTTTTACCACAATTCCTGCATAAAAAGCATGCATGCACTATTTTTCGAAGGACAATTGGACATACGTTAAGTAGGAAGGTGATGTGTGCAAGAAATGACATATGCTTCACATAATTGAGTTATATTGATGGGTGAAATTGTGATATAACAATCGTCAACAAACTCCCCCAAACTTATCCTTTGCTCGTCCCGAGGAAAGTCAAGACTTTAGATTGTTGATCAGGAGTTGCTACAATGTTCTATCCTTCAAAAGAACCAAGTGCACAACAAAATACTCTACCTAGTATTGCAAAACTTGGTTATGGTACTTTACCCTTCTTAAGTTATTATGGGACTTATGCTATTCATATTCATGGGTAGTTGAAAGATAGAACAGTAATTGGAGCACGCATAGCCTAGACATCAAATTCCACATAAATTCCGGAGAGTTTTGATTTAGATTCTAAGTACCTCAATTTGATTCTCTCAGTCACTCTTTTTGTGTAGTGGAAATATATCCTCACCAAGGCCTTTGCCTAATTCCACCACTTAAATAAGGCTTATATGTGGAGCTTGGTAGGAAATGTAGTAGGCATATTTGCAACACTTAATATTGCTAAATCAAAAGAGTAAGCCTTAGGAGAAATCAATTCAACACATTTTGATTTAAGAGTTGTGCGTGTATGGACTTGAAGTGAAAGTGGATGTTAAGATGACTCCTTTGATGTGGACTCTCTTTATTGCAAGGATGAAACATGGCTACTTTCTTTTCTCTTTTTTTTTTCTAGTGCTTATAATGTAAGCATGCATTTTATTTTTTTGTAGCCATGTATTCTACTCCCTTTTATGTAATAAACTTGAAGAGAGTACTAAGTATGAAAGGCATGGAGCTTCTCTTTTTATTGTGGAATGATGATATGATGGAATTGCGCTAACTTCTAGTGTAAAAGAATAACACGTCAAGTGAAGTCTTGAATTCAAAAGAAATGAATCAATTCTCACATAGGACTATACTATTTTGACTAGGCTAAATGTGAAAGCAAATAGCATATGCATAAGGTTTATCAGTGTAAAACATCATATGGCTTTGGTAGGTATCCAATCAAATGAGGGTAACTTATACCTTTTTAGAATTTCTCTAGAAATCTAAGTTTCACTTTCAAACTAGGTATAGCATCCCTATCACTATCTCAAATCTCACAACTACCTAGAACTAGATTAAGCTTTTGGTACCCAAGGCAAAGTTAATTTAAGCCAACGAAAGCAATATTTGGAGAGTAGCAAGTTGTAAACTTAAGAATTAGGAAGAATAAAACAGAGAAACTATTCATCATTTCTTCTATGTGCTAAATCATTCTTACCACACATCTTTATTTGATGGAAAGAAAATCTACATTACTATTTTTATATTTTTAATTTTTTAGATGCAAGGTGGATGAATGGAAGGTAATTAAAGTGCAATGGGTATGATGCAGGTTCTCTCAAGTGGGGGTCCTCCCCCAAGCTTATTCTTGATCAAGGTCCGCGATAGGGATTGAATCCCTAACGATGGAGGTAGGCCATGAGGTTGGCCTATCCTTGTTGCAACGTGGCTTTGACAATGGAGGCTTGAGTTTCGATGTTGTGTTGGCTCCCTCAGGTACCATGAGTGTGGTTGAAAAAATGTTGTTGATGTCGCTTATCCGCACCTCAAGGTCTCCCATGCATTGAGTGTACTTTGTTATTCCATGGCTAAGTTAATGATAACCTTTAGCTACAAAAGAATGACGTGCACTCAACATGCGTTGACTGTGTTCCATCATTCTTTGGTTATAATGTATCATACATTCTTGCCATAAAGGAATAACTTGTACCTCTCATGCATTGGGTGTCATCCGTCATTCTATGGCTAAGGTAATGATAATATTTAGCCACAAAGGAGTGACATGCACCCAACATATCTTGGATATGATCTGTTGTTCCTTGGCTAAGGTACAACATATCTATAACCACAAAGGGATTATGTGCACTCAACATGGGTTCAGTGTGATATGTTGTTCCTTAGCTAAGGTATAACATGCCTTCTAGCCACATAGGAAAAACTTGCACCCAATATACATTGGGTGTGATCTTGAATTTCCTTGTTTAAGGTATATCATACCTTTTAGCCACAAAGGAATAACTTACACCCAATGATGGTGGCAATTCCCTTGAGCTTGAATGATTGCTTAGAATAGTTGAGAGCATAATGCTCTCACATATTTGTTGTAGTGCTTTGGTTACTCATGGAGGGTTACCATTTCAAATCTTCAGCCTCATATAGTTATGATTGACCTTTGGGCTTAAATTCCGATAGGTAGCAACCATCCTCATTTATTCCTTTGCCAAGAGATGTTGAAATGGGATTCTCTAAAGATTCCAACAATCAGCTCCTTGAATGCCTGAATAGTAATATTACTCCTGCAAACTTCCTCTCTTTGATAGAGAGGGATGGTTAGCTCCCGATACTTGTACAAATGAATTTTCGGTTCAGGTAACTGCATTTTCATTTGTACATACGGGGATGAACAAAATCAAAGATGCAATGGGTCCAATTTCGAGTGTATTCATGAACAATGTCTTATTCATTGATAAGAGTGGGGATTTATGGATAAATCAGGTTGAATATTTTCTAAAGCTCCTACTTAGATCAATGCAAGTGATATAAATACACTATATGGATCCCTTCATCTTGTAAACTTTCTAAACATCATAGCTTTTTACAGAAGAGCAAATGTTATTATTTGGATCATGGCAAACAAGATTCTCAATTTTATCCTACTGAAGTTTTCTAGGAATATCAAATTTAGTGATTCCACATCAACATGCAGTTCAAATTAAGATCAAGGATATCACTTATTCCTAGGAGTTTGAAATTTAGTGACACCATATATTCACAATGCTCAAATCAAAATCATGGTCATCACTATTCAGTTGCTACATGCCAATTCACCTATTAAATTATGCAAAAAAAGTTTTGTTTTCTAAACTGAGGCAAAAATGATTAAGTCTATAAAACAATGCTTAAGTGGTTTTAGGTACTTGTTTTAGTTTCTCCAAGTATGGTGGTATTTCCTTTTGGAGATCCAAAAGATAATACCAACACTTACCCTTCTAAAGATGCATAAGAATTGAATAATGAGGAAATGGCCACCTTCCTCATAATTGCAAGCAAGGGCATTCAATTCTAAGGCAAACCTAACAATGAAAATTGCTAAACTCATAACTCATTTGAAGGGCAGTTGGTGATGAAGGCCTTTGTGTGAGAAACACAGAGCCTTGGATTTTGGCGTAGACTTGATGGTTGATGTCAAATATCAAGTTAAGGTTGGATTTGGCGATGGATTTAGTTGAGGCTTCTTCTTGCTCCTCCATTGGATCATCATTTTGAACATTTCTCTAAACTCAAAATGAGTTTGAAGGAGAGATGTGTTCTCAAATCCTCCCAATGGTGGCTTGAGCTTGATGTGCCTCCTCTTTTCTTGCCAAACCACCACTTTACAATTTTTGTCCTACTGCAATTCAATCAAGAACAAACAAAACAACTCAAAAATGGGTTATGTTAGCCAAAAGCAAATTGAACCCTATTGTCAAATTGTCTTGACCAACTTGAAACAACTTGTGAATGCAATGAGGCATAAAGCAAATCTTTTTGGGTTGAATTAAAAAAATAAATTTAAGTTGTCATGCCCAGAGTTCATATCCAAAAATATATCTTCTATAATTCAAATTTTTAGTTTTATGATGGTTGGAAATTTTAGCTTTTGTCGGTACCCTGTGTACCGGGTACCCCTCTGTACTGAATGAAGTGCAAGAGAGTTCCACCTGTCAAAGTTAAAGGTCTCCTCAAGCTCCACACATCACACTACAATGGACCCGCATCCCTCATATGGGTAGCTTCGGGGATTGACACGTGTAATGTAAGTCCGGAGCTAAACTCCCAACACAGGGAAACTCTACAATCAACACGTGTATAATGACCCCGGACCTAACCCCTAGCAGAGGGAAGCTCCGGTGCCGACACGTGTATAGCGGTTTCGGAGCTACCTCCCCGCAAGGAGACGCTCCGAATCTGCCACGTATGGAGCCTCCGGACCTACACCACCAACGAGTACACTGGTGGATCTCCAACAGCATATACATTCAAGGGGCAGTTAAAGCAGCGGTTACAAAACCTGATTACGTGTCATTAATGCTGTATTAATGACACACGATCAGAGCATTGTAAATAGGGGTAATGCAGCCATTAAGGCACGTTATCACACTATTAACCACGCTTAATACTCATAGACAGTGTATTAGGCTATTAAATATGCCAGGGCCACATGTCAGTCTAGGCAAGCGTTGTAACGGTCAGTCCTTAGATTATAAAAGGACTAACTGCACGATACAGAGACAAGGCTGATCCAAGCTGAGCCAAGCACTATGCATACTGGTGATACTCAATACAACAACACACACCCCGTGGAGTAGGGTATTACGCTCAGGCAGCCCGAACCACGTAAATCTCCCGTGTCACCATCTTGTTCTTGATCTCTTCATGCCCAACCAGTACAAGAACCTCTGTGGGCTACATTTGGTAGTGCCAGGGGAAGTGTCGTTTTCACACTTCAACATTTCGGCGTGCCAGGTAGGGGCAGCGCCCGAGATCTTAAGATGGTGAACTCCGCTACAGTATCCTCCAACGGCAACCATGCTGAGCAGCCTGCTAGAGGCAATCCCTCTAACATGCAGCATCCAGCAGGCGCCGTTGTCCCGGCGGGTGTCATGCCACCACCACCACCACCATCTGTCCCAGCAAATAATGATAAACAACAAGATGGGGTACTTGTGTCGGTCACTGCATCAACAAACAACAACCCCGATAACGCGCTAAATGCTGCGCAAAGCCTGTTGGAGCGCCCACCCGCACCCGGAGCACCTCAGTGTGCGATGGAGCAGTGGCGCGCTAATGTACAACATCTGGTTGCAGCCAAAGCTGATGTCATCAGCAACCAAGGTCCTCCCCCTTCGGGGCAGGCAACAGCTCAACGTAGGACCTTGTCTGGAAGACCTGGTCCTCACGTGTCACAACACCGACGTCGTGCTGCTTCACAGCAGGTGACCTCGTTGCCTTCAGGGGCACGACACACCCATACCATCACAAGGATTCCGACCCATGATCTACGGTCGGAACTTGACCGCCGTTACCGGCAGCAGGACGGTCGCGTCCATATCGAGCGTGCTCGTGAGAGGCGAGAGGCTCGGGACAACCCTGCTCCTCGGGAGTAGGAGGAGGATGTTCTGCCCTGGCCATGCACTTATGCATGGTCAGATGGCCACAGAAGTTTCAGCCTCATTTATCGGAGAAATTCGACGGGATTGTCAACCACAATGTATTTCTTCAAATTTACTCCACTGCTATACTTGCAGCGGGGGGCGATGAGGCCGTGATGGCCAACTACTTCCTAGTGGCCTTAACTGGAACTGCTAGGTCCTGGTTTATGAGCCTCCCGCCTGACTATATCAACTGTTGGGCGGAGCTATGCCATTAGTTCAATGCTAACTTCGGGAGTTCATACACTTGACGTGGCACTAAACAAGAACTTTTTGCTGTCCAGCAAAAAACGGGAGACACGCTGCGACCCTTCATCCAGCGATTCTCTCAGGTATGCAATACCATCCCATCCATCTCGAGTGCCTCTGTTTTGTTGCATTCAGACAGGGCGTTCAGGACAAAAAGATGTTGCAGAAGATGGCAATCAAAGAAGTCACCAGCGTCACAAAACTCTTCAGCCTAGTAGACAAATGTGCTAAAGCTGCAGAGGGACGTGAGATGCACTCCAAGCCAACTCCGGAAGCCAACAAGAAGTCATACAAAGTTGAAGCCACTACATCCGCCGCGGCAAAAAAAAGAAGCCCAATGGCAAGAAGAAGCCGTCGGCCGCCGCACCTACCGCTGCGGTTGCTGCAGCTTCAGGTGGCCGGGGGCCACGTCCTAAGAAAAGACCTCGACCATCGTCAGAAGATGGTGGCAGTTCCAAAGTATGATGTCTGATCCACAGGATGGGCAAACACAGTCTGGAAGAATGCCGAGAGGACCGGAACTTTGCCGAGCGCTACAACAAGCGCTGGGAAGAAGCTCCTTTCCGCCAACGGGAAGGGAAACAAAAAGTCGACGAAGCTCTGGCAGAAGAGGAGCTAGGTTTTTAGGACCCCAAGAAGGTCCTAAAAGTTGTCTACAACACCGTCGACCACGACTCCGATGTCTCTGACAATGAGCATCAGAAGACCCTGAACACCATTTATGGTGGTTCTTCGGACATCACCTCTCGCCGCATCCTCAAGACAATGCGGCGGGATATGGCCGTTGCGGCTCCCACCGCTAGGGTGGAGCCTCATCGGAAGTGGATGGACACTCCCATCATTTTCGATGCTTCGGACTGCCCCGCAACATGATCGGAGCTTTCCAACTCCCGTTGATGGTGTCTCCGACCATTAACAATATCCAACTTCACCATGTAACGGTGGACGGAGGTGCAAGGCTGAATCTCATAAGCTTCGAAGCCTTTGTCAAACTCTAGCACCGACCTTCGGACCTTTGTCCATCTCGATCTTTCTCTGGGGTAGGTCCGGGGGCAATTGCCCCTCTCGGTTCCATCACACTCTCAGTGACCATTGGGACTCGGGAGAACTACAGAACCAAGAAATTGGTATTCAACATCGCGTAGATCAGTCTGTCGTTCAATGCCATTTTGGGCAGGACAGCCATGTATAGGTTCATGGCTGCCACCCATTATGGTTACTTAGTGTTGAAGATGCCAACAACTGCAGCGTTCTCCGGATCCGCAAAGATCGTACTGCAGGAATCACTGCATTGTAGGAACTCTATACACTTGCTACAGCGCATGAGGAAGCATCTGGTAAGGAGCCAGCTCTAAACCCTCCGAGCATTCGTCATAGAGGCTCTACCTCCACACCTCGTGTGCAACCAAGTTGCGACACCGACGTTCCCGTGAAAGTCGTCCAAATTGGTTCTGATGCTGCTCAAACTACCCGTATATCGGGAGGTTTGAACAACAAATAGGAACTCGTGCTCATCACCTTCCTCCGGGCTAATGTTGACATGTTTGCCTGGCAATCGTCGCAAATGCCTGGGATCCCTAGGGAGGTGATTGAGCACAATCTAATGATTTATCCCGATGCACGGCCTGTACACCAGAAGCCCCGGAAGCAATTATTCGAGTGGCAAAACTTCATCCGACAGGAGATCAAGAATTTGCTCAAAGCTGGTTTCATCCGGGAGGTGTTTCATCCAAAATGGCTGGTAAACCCAATTGTGGTGCCTAAGGCTGGCGGGAAGCTTCAAATGTGTATCGACTACACCACCTTAATTAAGGCATGTCCAAAGGATCCATTTCCACTACCCAGGATATATCAGATAGTGGACTCCACCTCCGAGTGTGAGCTATTGTGTTTCTTGGATGCATATTATGGATATAATCAAATCCAAATGTCTAAGGAAGATGAAGAGCATACTGCCTTCATAACAGTAGATGGATTGTACTGTTATACTACCATGCCCTTTGGTCTTAAAAATGCTGCTTCAACATTTGTGCAAGCTATGTACAAAACATTTGGAGAGCTAATTAGAGACTTGGTGGAGGTGTACGTCAACGACATCGTCGTGAAGATCAAGAACAAGGAATCACTCCTTGACAATTTACAAGCTGTCTTCGACAAGCTGCGCATCACGCGCACCAAGCTGAACCCGGACAAATGTGTCTTCAGGGTTAGCTCCGGGAAGCTTCTAGGCTTCTTGGTGACTCACCGAGGAATTGAAGCAAATCCGTCGAAGATCAAGGCTATAGAAGATATGCGGCCCCCAGCCCGCATCAAGGATGTCCAGAAGTTAACTGGGTGTTTAGCTGCGCTCAGCCAGTTCATCTCAAGACTGGCAGAGAGGGCACTTCCCTTCTTCAAACTCTTAAGGAAGTCCGGACCACTTCATTGGTCTGAAGAAGCATAAAAGGCGTTTCAAGAGCTGAAACAGCTCCTCACCACACTACTGATCTCGGTAGCACCGAATCCTAGTGAGCCTTTACTGCTTTATATTTCTGCAACTACCGAAATTGTCAGCATGGTCCTGGTCGCGGAAAGACCAGAACCACATCCAGTCCAACAGCTAAGACCCCCCCAGGAGGGTCCGGAGTTACTTGAAGGCGTGTCTGGGTCCCAGCCCCCAAACACGGAACCTCAAGGCGAAATGCTAGGAGATCAACCTCATTCACCTAAGGGGGTTCACCTGGCGGACCAAGATTATTCGGACCCTTCCAACAAGGTCTGGGTCGAACAAGAAGAAGTTTTGGACCCCTTTGGGAGGGTCCAAGAAGCTCAGCAAGAAGGCCTGGACCACTCTGGGAGGGTCCGGGTCGATGGAGAAGAAGCTCCGGGCCCTTCCGGGACGGTCCAGACCGTCCAGTGCCCAGTGTACTTCATCAGCGAAGTACTCCATGATGCCAAGACAAGATACAGTGAGGTTCATAAGCTACTTTATGTAGTTCTATTTCCTCAAGGAAGCTTCACCACTACTTTCAAGCCCACAAAATATCAGTGGTAACTTCTTTCCCACTGCGTGCTATTTTGCATAACCCTAACTCTACTAGGATCATTGAAAAGTGGGCAGCGGAGTTGGCCGAGTTCGATCTAGAATTTGTGTTACAACAAGCAATCAAAAGTCAATCTTTGGCTAACTTTGTGGCGGAATGGACTCCCTCTCCATCAAACGCTGGGGGCCCAGTGAGCAGAAACCGGAACCCAAGGTCTTGGTATTCACCGAGCCTCACTGGACTCTCTACTTCAACAGCTTCGTGCAAAAGCAGGGGGCCGGAGCTGGAATCCTTCTCCTTGCTCCGATTGGGGAGAAGGTCGAATACATGGTTCACCATGATTTCAAGGCGACCAACAATATGGCAGAGTATGAAGCTCTCATCTACAGACTCAAGGTGGCACTATCTTATGGTGTCAAATAGCTGTTGGTGAAGGGTGATTCACAACTCATCATCAAACAAGTAAAAGGTGAATGCAGCTGTAACAATCCCCAACTTGCTACTTATCTTCTTGAAGTCCAGAGGCTCTAGAAGGACTTCAAAGTCCTTGATCTCCACCATGTCCAGCGTCAACATAATGCTGAACCTGACAAACTCTTGATGAAGGCTTCAACCGGAGCTCCGGCTCCTGACGGAATATTCATCCGGATGTTGTCAATACCAACAGCTCAGCCTGCCGAACAGCACGAAGGGGGCAAGACTAGCACCTCGAAGCTGGCAGTCCTGGTGGCCCTGTTACCATTGCGTCCACCAAGGGTCATAGGTGCTGTCGGAAGCTCCAAGCAACCCAGCACGCAAGACTCAGAAGCTCAAGTTATCCCCGATGTATGGATCTCGGAGATCCAGAGCTACTTGAAAGACAATATCCTTCCTGAAGACTGTGTATCCGCTGACCGGATTGTCAGATTGGCTAAACGATACACATTTGTAGAAGGGGATCTCTACCGGCGCAGTGCCAATGGCATCCTAATGCAGTGCATTGCAAGGGAAGAAGGTCGCGAGCTCCTCGCAGAAATCCATGGAGGCGAGTGTGGGGACCATGCTTCCTCCCACCTGTTGGTTGTTAAAGCCTTTTGACATGGCTTTTACTGGCCTACAACACTCCAGGATGCGGTTGAGCTAGTGAAAAAATGTGAGCGTGCTAGTTCCACGCAAAACAGATTCATACACCGGCTCAATCACTACAAATGATACCTCCTACATGGCCATTCGCTGTGTGGGGCATGGACATCTTGGGGCCATTCCCAAAAGCCGTCGGAGGTTACAAGTTCCTGTATGTCGCCATCGACAAGTTCACCAAATGGCCAGAAGCAACTCCAGTTGTGACAATCAACAAGCAATCAACAATCAAGTTCTTGAAGTCCATTATATGTAGTTTTGGAGTTCCAAACAATGTCATAATTGACAACGGAACCCAATTTACAAGTGCCGCATTTCAAGAATATTGTGAAGACCTCGATATGCTACTGAGGCGTGCAACTCAGCGACGCCTCAGTAGCTCACCCAACAAGCAATGGCCAAGTTGAGAGTGCAAATGCGGAAATTTTAAAGGGACTCAAGACGCGCACATATGAGTGACTTAAAAAGCATGGAGCCAACTGGATTGAGGAGCTTCCGTCCACATTGTGGGCGAATAGGACAACTCCAAACCGATCAACTGGGGAAACTCCCTTCTTCCTGGTGTACGGAGCTGAAGCAGTTCCTCCTCCGGAGATCACCTTGGGGTCCCTCTGGGTCCGGACCTACTAAGTCGCGCAAGACCAGCTCTGGCGTGAAGACCTTGACCTCGTCGATGAGGGAAGGTGCCAAGCAGCTGTTCGGAAAGCACGTTATCGCCAAGCGCTCCGGCACTATCATCAAAGGCATGTGCGCAACCAACAACTTGAAGAAGGTGATCTGGAGCTTCAGAAGATACTAACTCGTGAAGGAACGAATAAACTTTCCTCAAACTGGGAAGGTCCTTTCCGAGTGATCAAATTATCGCGGACCGGATGCTTTCACTTGGCAACTGAGGATGGGATTCCACATCCTTATCCTTGGAACATCGAGCACCTCCATAAGTTTTATGCTTAGAATAACTTAGGTGAGTCTGTAATTACGCGCAATGTATGTTATAGAGTCGTCGCACAAAGATGGGTAGGTCCTCCGAGAGAACATCCAGACCCCTCGGAGAGGGTCCGGGAAGTTCAAGAACACTTCATACAGTCATAGCACTAAAAGTGTAGCTACCTGCTCGGGGTCAGTACAAGATGTATGATGCACTTAGCTTGGTCTTGTACCCTAAGTGTGTCCTTGTCTCCCCTGTAATCCGGATCTATAATGCAAGACATTGTTTTGTGAAAACAAAGTCCACGTGCATTTATTTCTGTACAAGGCTCGATATATCATATTATTATTTTTACCCTGCTTGTCTATAATGAAGTTGTGCATTTCTTTTTAAGTTTTAGTCCAAGTAATTCATATGTATTACAAGTTATATTTTTGATATCTTTGGATCTTAACATGCTGTATAGTCTACTTGCCTAAACGCCAAGCCAACATAGGTCCGGAGTGTGCTATTGACTTAGCCTGGTCCTGCACCCTAAGTACACCACTCTACCTACACCCTGGCAGGACTCAGTAGAGTGGGTACTAAAAAAGCATATGGGTCCCGAAAGATTACATATATATGCTTGTTACCATATCGAGTTTCTTCGGGTTTAAAACTCAAATAAGAATGATAAGTCACAAATGATTTATAGACAAGAGGACGAATTTTACTCTTTTCTTGTATTTAATGTGCAGGAAAAACAGAAATTCATAGCAATGGTGGACGATGTCGGATCTACTAAGCTCCGACATCCTCTAAGGGGGCCCGCCTTCGATGTTTAATATGTTGATAGTGGGTGACATCAGAGCTACAAAGCTTCGATAAATCCTAGGGGCCCGCCGTCGACGTTTTATACGTTGATGGTGGGTGCCGTCGGAGCTATCAAGCTCCGACAACCCCAGAGGACCAATCATCGACGTATCGGACATAAAGACTTCGGACCTAAAGTCTACAAGTTCCAAGCATTCAAGTCATCAACATACCGTCAAATCCTTTTGGTACATGTACACATTTGAATAGTGCACATATACCAGGGGGCCAATAAGACAAAGCACATTATATTGAAGATAAAGTGAAATTAATTGCAACAAGAGTGGATTTCATTAATTCAAAGAACTGGATTACAAAACTGGATTACAAAATTGGGATTATAGCAGAAGGCAAAAGGAAAAAGTCCTAGCTACTGGAGGATCTAAGTCCTATGGAAGAATGAGGTGACTTCCTTAGCAACTCCTTGGATGCTAGCCCTGGCGGCGTCCTCCTCTTCAGCAGCAGGACCTTGGAGCACCAGGTCCAGGGAGAATTGGGGATCTCGGCTCACATAACACGTCAGCACATACTCTACGACATTCGTAGCCAGAGATTTCCTCTCTGTCTCCAGCTGGTCCGCAATAACATCACCCATCGTGTTGAGTTTGTTGCCAGCAGCATTGAGGGCCACTAGCGCTCGGTCCAAGTCCAGCTCCGGACTGTCCGGACGTACATGACTGAAGCCTAGTGGTGTCAGCGTGTCGTTGGCTCGCCCCAAGAAGTCCCACACTTGAATGGACTCCATCTCCCTCAAGATCCGCAGCTCCTCCGGTGACCTCCGGGCGGCTGTAAGCTCCGAACCTTCCCGAGCGAGGCGCTCGACCACTTTGGCATGCTGCTGCTTATTTTCAGCAACTTGCTTCTCGCGCTCGGTCAGCTCTGTCTCTGAGAGGTGGATGCGGTTCCGCCTTTCAGCCAGGTCTTTTTCCTTGCCTCTCACTTTCCCTTCCCTGGTGGCGACATCGGCTTCTCTTTTCGAGAGATCCTGCCCTAGTTTCCAGTACTTCTCCTTTTTCCTCTTTACTCCACTACTCAAACTTCTTTGAGCGATCTGTCAAATTTTACTCTCCCAGAGTTAGCTTCTGGGTGAGCTCCTCCTCCCTCTTTAGAAGATCCTCTTGCTATTCCAGGAGCTTTCCTTCGCTCGCCTCAAGGTCCACTCGAGCTTCAGGAGGACCTCATTTAATTCATTAAGGATTCCGTGATGCTCACCAGCAGCATCACGCCTTTCTTTAGCTTGCTCGAGGATCTCCCGAGAGTTAGCATCGAGCGCCCTTATGGCAGCTTCCTTCTCCTCCAGCAGCTTGTCCCAGTATTCCATATGGGCCTTTTCCCTCTTGACCCACTCCTTCTAGTCAGCAAGCCTTGTCTGAGCAAGTATGGTCTCAAAATGGAGTTTGTTATGCCAACGCCTTAAGGTGTTGCGCTCCTCCTCCAGGGCTTCGCTCTCATGATCGAAGGCGAGCTAAACTTGTCGGAGGCCCGAGCAGGCGTTGTCTATGGACAACGCCAAAGGGATAGGCTCCGGGCCTCCTGGAGTCAATTCCGCTGATTCTAGGGGGTTTTCCATAACAAAAATAGGGTCCCACTCTACAAGCGTGGTCCCCTGAGCTTCTGCAGCACTAGGGTCGCCCTCCGAAAGCCTTTCTGCAGCAGCGGAGGAAGAACCCACTAGGGGAGCTTCCACCTCCAGAGCAGAAGTTGAAGGTGCTCCTTCTGGGCCTTCAGTTGCCGGCCCCGAGGGTGGAGAACCTGCAGCTGCTTCTTCATGCTGCTCCGGCTCTGGCCCAGACATCTCTGGGGCAGCTACCTCCGGGGCAACAGTTGGAGCTTCATACGGTGCCTCTACCACCGCTGGCTTAGGAGCCAGTACATCAGCCACTTCCGGTTCAGCGATCGGAGCTTCAAGCCTTTACAGCTCAACAGCCAGACCTTCAATAACTTCTGGCCCAAGGGCCGGAGCTTCAACCATCTCCAGCTCGATGGTCTGGCTTCAACTGCCTCAGGCTCAGCGGCCAGGGTTTTGATGACTTTCAGCTCAAAGGCCGGAGCTTCTGACATCTCCGACTCTGGCACTGGAGCATCAGCCTCCGACACTGTTGCCAGAGGTACATCTTCAACTTCTCCCCCATGGTCCGGCGCGACCACGGGAGCTTCTGGCAAGGACTCTGAATCCAAATCCATGACAGCTGGCGCCAGAGCTATCGTGACTTCTGCCACCACTTGAGGAGGAGGCTCAATGGTCGAAGCTGGAGCTTCAGCATGCGCAGCCACAGTCATTGCAATAGATGCCGAAGTCCTTGACTCCTTTCTCGACACCCTGGAAATAAAGGGATGAGAAGATTAAAGACACAACAGAAACAAGATCAGAATTTTAAGGAGAGCACACAATGCTTACCTAGGGATGCTACCGCCCCAGTCACATCGGAACCTCTTCTTCTGAGGCCCGGAGCCAAAGCCCACCAAGTCTGGTGAGACAACGACTTTGGACCATAGCTGGGACCACTTGCAGTAGCCGGAGTCCTCTTGGCCAGAACTTCTCTTGGTCGGGAAGAACTCCCAGGCCTGGAGCTCTTAGCCAGTACTAGGCCGGGGTTCACTGTCTGGACCTAGCGCCTCTTAAAGACGCGTGCGCTGCAGAAGGTGTAGCCATAGAAGACCTCCCTCGCTGGGGCGAAGGGGCTGTTGTAGAAGGAGCAGTCCTGACGGACCTCCCATCAGCATGCTTCAGCTTCCTCTTTCGGCTGGAGGGTTCGACTGGCTCTTTGCCCTTGACCTTGCCAATGTCTTCAACCCTCTCGCTCAAAGCAGGGGTGGCCACCTCCTCGGAAGCTTCCAGATTACAACCCTAGAGGTCCGGCGTTGTTCTACCTCGCCAAGGTCGTCTAGCGCTGGCATCTTCCTCCGGAGCTCCCTGCTGATCTCTAGAATCATGTTCAAGGGTAGGAAAGCAGCCGGTGGAGCCAAGTCGGCACTGTCGACTAGCCCATGCTGAAATTTCTTGAGATGAAGCTTCAGAGCTTCGTCATCCAAGTTGAACTTCAGACCGGTTTCAATCCGGTCGTCAACCATCACGCTGTTGAGAGCCCAGACGAGCTTCTCCCTCTTCCTCAATGGAGCCTACATGTTGATCGAGAAATTTCCAAAGACAATCTGAGGGGTCACTCCACCCTCCACGCATTCTTGGATCTTGGTCAGGACATGGTCAAATGCATCCGACTGCTCCGGAACAACACTCCAGGCGTCGATATCAACGTTGGGGAGTCCTTGGGGCATCACCAACCTTTCGTGCTCCTCCACTGCAATGCTGACCCAATCCTTCTTCTAGTCATCCCATTTGCTGGAAGGAAATGAATTCAAGTACTTGAAGGGGCAGTTCTTGCACTTCATGGAATAGTAGAAGCCAAGAACCTCAGTCCCCTTGCTGGTGGTGTGGACCGTGAAGAAGGTACGAAACAGCTCGATCCAGGGGGAACACCCACCCACATCTCGCAGAAGTGGATGAAGGTTGCCACTAGCAGGAGAGAATGGGGGCCAAGATGATACAGTTGGAGACCGTAGAAGTCCAGCAGCATTAAGAGAAAGCTTGAAAAAGGTGGGATCAATCCCACCATGGCGTACTCTGAGAAGTACACCATTCGCCATTACGCTCCTTCTTGAATGGGAGCTTGTCTGCGCGGATCAAGTGATTGAAGGAGTCACTGGACCACCCCATATAGGTTCGAACCTTCATCAGATTGTCCTTGCTCTTGAGGCGGCTCTTGGGAAGACCCAAATCCATCGCGACAAAGTGGAGCAAAGGAAGGGAAATCTAGGCGAAGTTTGGGAGGCTCTGAGCGCAAGTTTGATCGAAAGCGTAAAGAGTCCTCAAACTGCACATACTTTCCTTCTTAAGTAAGCCTTCACGACACTTGGATGGAAACAACAATGAGGGTGGGGTCACATTTCAAAAATCTACCCCATCCATGACGAATGGGCTCGGGGCCACCCCGACGAAGAGGTTGAGGTTATTACCCCAGTCAAACCGTTGTCGTGATGGGTGGAGGGAAACCCAAAGGTGGCACCCTGAAAAGGCGCTCGTAACTGATACGGTTTTCATATTGAGAACTGGCTACCTTCGATTGCATGAGATCCGCACTCAAAGATCTCATTTGCCGCATTCATAATAAGCCAAGCGTCAATGGTTTAATCCCGGACCATCGTCCCAACAGCACATCAGAAGAATTTTGAAGTCGAAGTGCGGGAATCGAGGATGGCCCCACCTCCGGTAGAATAACTTAACCCAAAGGGTTTCTCCCAGAGGTGGGCCCGGGGGCCACTGTCGGTACCCTACGTACCGAGTACCCCTCGGTACCGCATGAAGTGCAAGAGAGTTCCACCTGTCAAAGCTAAAGGTCTCCTTAGGCCCCACACGTCATACTACACCAGGCCCACATCCCTCATATGGGTAGCCCCGGGGATTACACGTGTAATGTAAGTCCGGAGCTAAACTCCCAACACAGGGAAGCTCCACAATCAACACATGTATAATGACCCCGGACCTAACACCCAGCAGAGGGAAGCTCCGGCGCCGACACGTGTATAGCGGTTCTGGAGCTACCTCCCCGCAAGGGGAAGCTCCAAAGCTGCCACGTATGGAGCCTCTAGACCTACACCACCAACGAGTACACCAGCGGATCTCCAACAGCACATACATTCAAGGGACAGTTAAAGCTGCGGTTACCAAACCTGATTATGTGTCATTAATGTTGTATTAATGACACATGATCAGAGCACTGTAAATAGGGGTAACACAGCCATTAAGGCACGTTATCACACTATTAACCACGCTTAATACTCATAGACAGTGTATTAGGCTATTAAATACGCCAGGGCCACATGTCGGGCCAGGCAAGAGTTGTAACGGTCAGTCCTTAGATTATAAAAGGATTGACCGCATGATACAGAGACAAGGCTGATCCAAGCTAAGCCTGGCACTACGCATACTGGTGATACTCAATACAGCAACACACACCCCATGGAGTAGGGTATTACACTCAGGAGGCCCGAACCACATAAATATCCCGTGTCACCATCTTGTTCTTGATCTCTGCGTGCCCAAACCAATACAAGAACCTTCGCGGGCTACATTTGGTAGTGTCGGGGGAAGTGTCGTTTTAACACTTCGACACCTTCCATCATGAAAGTGTAGAAATTCAAACGTGGTGAATGCAAATGATGAAAAATTCAAATATGCAATTGTAAAATAAATATGAGATAACTACCAATTAACCTATTGGCAAGGACTCACCGAATTTTGAAGTCTGTGAGTGGGACTTACCTCCGTCCTGTTTTGTGCGATGACTTGTTGTCCAATCCTGGAGTTGAAGATGTGGACAACTTCTCCTGCTTGACATGCCAAATCTCCTTTGGCATGTAAGTCGGACATGTGGGCCACGTGATGGCCCTAGCCTCTCCATCGTCCTGATAAAGACTTGTTGATGTTGCGACAACTTCTCCCTCCTGAAGATATTATTTCATGAGCATAGTGAGGCTTTTCCTTCTTTATTGGTGCCACTTTGACCATCTTTATGCTCCTTCGAGTTATCCCATACTTTGATCATTGATCAAAGACTTCCTTCGGCATGATGACATGTGGATTCCACAATCAAACAAGAAACGCTTCATCCACAATGTCACTCGCTCTAGGTTGCACGAGCTTGGTCAAAGTGTAGGAATCCCAACAAGTGATCGTGGGATATCTTTGATCTTGAATTCTCTTTCAATTTCTTGTCCTTGACCAAGAGCTTCATTTGAATGTTGTCTTGAATTCTGCTTGGCCATGGACAAAATACTTCAAGGTAGGCTAATTGAACTTAAATACTTTGAAATCCCCATAGCCTCCTTGATTACAAGGGTGATGTTGATTCCACCCTTTACCTCCATATGAATGGTAGCCATTGGAGTTGTTGTTTGAAAGGAAAAATCCCCATGGGTGTTATGGAAATAATTCCCCAAGTGTCCCATGTTGACATGGATTTTCACAAATCATGTAAATATCCATGGGTTTGATCATCCGAACACTTCTCCATTGGCTTGATCTTCATGTTACTTCAATGGGAGGTGTAGTTCCATAACTATCATGTACACCTTGTTAAGTGTTGTGCATGCCAAGCTAAGAGAACTAGAGCATTCTTCAATCTAGGTATTTCCTTAGTATGCTAGCATGGTGCTAGGATAGTTAAGTAGCATTGAATGTCTCGTAGACCCACGAATTAAAGAGGTAGGCAGTAGGTGGTGACAGTCCTACTAGTCCTTTGTAATCCTCCACGTTCGGCTATACCACAGGCTATTTGCGGGAGTCGTCCTAGTATTACTAGGCGTAAACCCGTGCCCGATGTGTTGAACAACTTAGCATAAGGATTCACCATTGCATGCTCATTAGTACCTCACTTAGGCTATGTATATGTATACTAGAAGCATTGTAGTAGCAACTCACTAAATCTTAGTCTAATCTTCACTAGGACCTATTTACCCTTTCAGAATAGATTGCTAAGTGTGTGTCACACTACCCATATTATCAACTTACCCCTGTCATGATAACTTGTTAGTATCTCATAGCTTGATCATAATAGTAGTGTGTACTTTACTCCCTCTCCTTCCTTTGAGATAAATAAGATACCTTTGGAAATACTTATGGGTAAAATGCTACAACGGTATCTTACGTGCGCTTGTGAACCTCAACTCTTACTAGAGATGATCTGTGGTGTTAAGAAATACCAACAACAGGACGCTCCGGAGAAGGCATGATGCGGGTCTACGTCGTCGGAGCTGCCCTTGGAGATGCTATCGAAGCAGAGCCTTGAGCGCCAATGTTGGGGGCCGCATCACCACTAGGGAGAGTCGTGTCTACCGGTGCGCTGGTCTGAAGGGCCAGAGGGTTGGCATCTCGAGCGGGCTCAGGGCTAGTCTCGATGCTGGACCTCTAGTGCCACTAGAGGCAGGAGCAC
This sequence comes from Tuctoria greenei, assembly GCA_036927565.1. Lineage (NCBI taxonomy): Eukaryota > Viridiplantae > Streptophyta > Magnoliopsida > Poales > Poaceae > Tuctoria > Tuctoria greenei. The sequence goes on from JAYESD010000006.1 coordinate 87,899,286, forward strand.
TTTGCCCATACCGCTTGCTTCGAAGAAGGTGTGGCACCTGCTTGCGACGCCCCGCGGAGCAAGAACAAAGATCAATCAAACAAAAGTCGCGCAGGAAGACAAGATGAAGGCCCCACCTGCAGGATCGTCTCCTCTCTCGAGATGGGCCCGAGGGCCACTGTCGGTACCCTGCAGACCGGGTACCCCCTCGTACAGCCATGAAGAAGCTCAGGACCCCGCCTCCTCGCTGAGATGGACTCTGGGGTTGCCACGTGTCTTGTGGCTTCAGACCTGGCCTCCCCACAAAAGCAGGCTCTGGTACCGCCACGTGCCAGCGGCATCAATTTGGCCTCACCGTAGAGGGGGGCTCCAGCAATGCCATGTGTCGAGCGGTATCGGATCCATCATCCCCGTAGAGGCGGGCTTCGGCACTGCCACGTGTCCAGCAGTCGCGGTGGTAGGTATCAAGAGTAAAGGGAGTTATGCTGTCTAGTTGCACATTTAAGACTCAAGCGTCCCCATGGCGCATGACGTGTAGTGTAGGCTTCTATCAGGTCGCAGTGATGGTGCAATAGTATAGCGCCGTGCAGCTGACGGAGTGGGCGCGGTGATACGATAGGATGGGACATTATCCACTATCATCAACATCTATGCTTAGTCACTAGCATTCGCGCGGTAGGACGACGCGCCTTCAAGACATCGTCAGTGGATGCGGCAAGCAGCAATAAGTCCCCTAGATTTTGTATAGGGTAAAGATCTCCTTCGGGCCACTTGTCGGGCCCCGAGTCTTTGTGGAACTGCCCGACCTTGGACTATAAAAGGACCGGGCAGCACCGACATAGGAGAAGCTTGGTCTGAGGCTTACACAAGCACACAAAACTCAAGCAACAGCAATACAACATGCACACTCCTGTGAACATAGGATATTATGCTCCGGCGGCTCTAACTACGTAAATCCTCGTGTTCACCATCTTCATATTGTTCGTGAGCTCCAGGGACATAGCCCCTCCAAACAACAAACCTCCGCAGACTGCTCCAGTAGCAGTATCGGGGGAAGTGTCACAAGAAACACTTTGACAACGACATACTCAAGATCTTAAACAGATTCAAAGGCATCGCTAAATGCAAAATAGGTAATCGACAAACAGCGAGATTTTGGTAAGATCTTTGGAAAGACGAACTACTTAAGGACAAGCTCCCAAATCTATACACTTTTGCTATCAATAGGAAAATCACAGTTCACAGTTTTCTACACCAATCTCAAATTGAAGCCACATTTCATCTTCCTTTATCTCAAGAGGCCTTTCATGAACTCCAAGAGCTATCGATTATCCTTGAAGACATATCAATTCAAGGTAAGGATCGCTAGACATATATTTGGGGTTCAAAATTTTCTAGCAGAAAGCTCTACAACTTACCATTTCAAGCTATATCACTCCCTTGTGCTTTAATTCAAATATGGAAGGCCAAATGCAACAATAAACCCATTGTTCTCTGCTGGTTACTAATGATGGATAGGCTCAACACAAGAAACATCCTGAGAAGGAAAAAAATGTCATGTGCAAGACAACAATTACACTTGTGTGCTTTGCTCTAAATGTGCGGAAGAAACTACTGTCCTTCTGTTCTTTAAATGCAGATTTCCTGCTCAGCTATGGTCATGGTGGTCCTTAAGTTGGAATACTCAAATGCCTTTCTTTGACATGATTGAACAAACAAGAAAAAACTGGAGGCAACCTCTCTTTATGGAAATATTGATGATCGCTTGCTGGTCAATCTGGATGCAATGGAATAACAAGACCTTTAGAAATATTATCCCTTCTATTCACAATTGTAAAATTTTCTTTAAGAAGGAGTGTAGACTACGGGCCTACAGGCTCAAGGAATATGTTAGACTCTTCTTCCTTAACTGGCTTGATGGCCTTTTGTAGTCTTATTGTAACTTTTGCTGTACAGTTTTCTTAATATACCCACAGCAGGGCCTTCCTACTGTTTCGAAAGAAAAAGATAAAAAATCTGGTTCTTCCATAAACAATCAAGAGTAATACAAACTTCTCGGGTCTCAAACCACAAGTGAGAGCCCCGGGTGACACCTAGTCATATAGGATTTCAACCTAAGAGTAAAAAAATGAAAATCACGAGGCAAACTCAAAAAAAAAAACGATCACAAGCTCAGCCTCAAAACCCTTTCTTCTCAAAACTCACTTCCTCCTACCAAAAATCCAAAGTTTGGCCCAAAGAAGGTGAGAAATAGGTTTATAAGAGCTCTTAAATGCTTGTGGCAGCACAGGTGTGCTGCTAATGAATTATTGTTCAGGTTAGACGGGTAGGACACCTTTTCACACAAAATCGAATTTTGATCGTCGTTACCAACTAACATTTGGATGTGCCCGAAAAAATGTTCGGTTGTGACTGAAGTTGTGGTTCCACTTGGGTACAACTCGGTACTTTTATTCTAAATGGTGTGAAAAAACCGCATCGGACATGTCCGACCATATCAGACAAGTTCGAGACCCAACAGAAGAATTTGACTAAGTGATATGTCCGAGTTCATGGCTCAGATAAGATTGTACCACACATATCTGAATGCCAGCAGAAGGTTTTGGACATCTGGTTACATAAGATATGTCTGACGTGCTCGGATCTGTCTGAGGGCCAGCAGAGACTTTTGGAACTCAAATATCTCTGATATCCTCGGATATGTCTGAGAGCCAGCAGAGAGTTCCTGAGGACTGGCTATGTCATATATGTCCAACACACTCAGATATGTGTGAAAGTCAGCAGAGAGTTTTTGTAAGTCTAGCTAGGCATATTCAAATATGTCTGGATGTTTCAGACATATCCGACTTTCTCTCACTGAGCTATCCTAAACAAAACCCAAAGGTAGAGCTTTCACATTTTTCAAAGTTTGCACACGTCGTGTACCTTTTAATAGTATGGCGATCCTATACTAAAGAATAATAAAAATCCCTAATTTGTAAGCATTTCTTCATGACTTTTCTCTCTTTTTTTTAGGGGCACATAACTTATTTTCCATCTAGATCTGCAACAAAGATTATCCATTTTATTAGATCTTTATTTGTTTGTCACTAATCATAAAAATCCACACAGGAAGCTTAGATGAACTTTCACATCCGTTACCCACAACGGACAGGAAATCATGGCCGTGGGCAATTTGTGTCCATGGGCATCCTATTTGCCCATGTGGGGCGACGTCTCAACATCACATGGGTGCAGATAGTGAGCCGACGTCTCCCTTAGGCGGGTGATGGTGTCTCAACATCATGTGTGCCAAGACGAGAGAGCTACGATGAATCGGCGTAGTTAACCAGCGAAGTGAAGGTGGGCTAGTGTTGCACACGGAAGGATGATAGCCTATTGACAGCCTTGATGTTGAATAAGTCCTACTTGTTTGCAGTTGGAGTCCTATTATGTTTAGAGTTAGAATCCTAGTTGAAAGAGAATATTAAGTCCTTGTCAGACTCGTTTGCACCCTAAAATAAAGATAGCAATATAAAAGAAAAACATGGATAATCTTACCAGCACCAAAAACACATCTCATCACATCGAGTGTTGGCTGTTCCCTGATGTTCTACATGTCATGAACTCCAAGGTATTAGAGATAGTTGAGATCATGAAAAGGGGCATGTCCAAGGACGACAACATGGGTGTCGGCTTTAGAGGCACGTGTGTAGTTTATGAGGTGGGCAATGGGGTATGCTACCTAGTTCTCTCACCAAGACTAACTACTCAAATTTGGCATTGATGATGAAATTCAAGCTTGATGAGCACGAACGCACCATCACCACTGACATCAAGCTTGGCCTTGTAAGAGATGTCCAACATTTTTTGGTTAGACCAAAAGGTGCTCGTCTCCGGTGCAGTGCTCAACTCTAAGAATTTCAATGACCTTTTTGATGAGGGGTTGGTGTAGGCATTACAAGGAGGCGGACTACCTCAAAGTCATCATGGTCATAGTGCTGCAGTTGCACATCACATATCCACCTGAGGATATCCTATTGTTCCTCACTAGGGGAGATCAAGACGATTGAGGAAATCCTTCTACGTCGGACAAGAGTAATGGGTGCTAAGATCATGAAGATGTTGAGTTGTTCCATCTATGTGAACCATCCCACTTAGTTGTAGGCCAAGATCTTTGAGCCAATGCTACTGGCCGCGCGGAAGGTGGTACTTGTCCACCTCATATCCAAGCTTCCGCCAACCAATGCACCAACGCGCTAGATGGTCGGGCCGCATGAGCATTGCAAAATGCTTTCGACTCTTCAACCAACACAACTTCAACATGGGAAGGGAGAATGATATGGTGCCTGACATCTAGTGTAGCAACCTGGCCACAGTGATGTCACTCAAGGCAGTAGGATAAGTGTAGTTCCAGAAATTGTGTAGACACATTGGAGTCATCAATGCGAAGCACAAACATCAGGGTTAGAAGGAGAATACTATTAGTAATCATGTGTTGCTTCTAGTTTTATCTAAGTCTGATTGAGCAGTAGGGCAAGTAACAGGGTCCTAATCAAAAGTGCAGCTAGATTCTCAGTATGAGTTTTGAATTATTAAGGATAAACAATTAAAAGGTAATGATTTTGGATGAGAATACTTGCAGAATTAAGAGATGTGAAAAGCGTTGTGAATCCCTCACATGGGAAGAGAAAAAATGGTGTAGAACTATGCTTAGGGGTACATTTTCATTTTTCTTGAGTATAACAATGTCGTACTATCAAGAGGTATATGATGTTTTACACCGATAAAGTGATTAAAGTTCAATCCAAAATTGACTTTCAGTTCTTGGAAAACTTCTTAGGAACCTGGCAAGAAAATGGGGTAGACATGTCCAGAGTCACAAAAACATATATGGAGTTCTCCACAGAAAAGGAGGTGCTGAGTGGATCGACGCATATCCGGAGTAGGGCTGGGCATATCCATAGTTTGGGTTCGGACATGTCGAGGATCTCAAAAATATCTGAGTCAGCCTATGGACGTTGACCTTCTATGTAGGTTTGGAAATGTCCGTACTTGGAAATGATTAAGGAAATGACCTTCACGGCTCAAAATAAAGTTCAACGGGAGTTGTGATCCCTAGTCTGTGACATCAAATTTGTCAGGGGTGAGGTTTGGACATATGCGAACTTTAGTGCTCACCCGTCACAACAGGTATAGAAGTGCTCAATCCTCATTCAACTCCGAATCCTCAAAACCCTATGCCACAATTGACCATCCTAAGCATTTGTAACCCTCTTCCTCACCTCCAAACTCCCAAAATCGAATCTTGGTGAAGGTTTGTGAGATTGAAAGAGAATTAGAGTGGAAGACAACTCTTGGATTGAGCTTTTGATTCATTTTCTCATTGTCATATTTCCTTGCTGTTTGTTACTCTTGGAATTTGATCCTTAGAAGCCTAGGCGTCGCCCGGTGCTCCCAATTCGTGTGTTGAGATCCAGTAAGTTTTTATTACTAGAGATTTTCTTGTGGAGAACCAACAAAACCATAAAAATATGCAGTGGTGTGGCAGCATGCTTCCAGTGAGGAGTGTGCTTTGAGCTAGTGGCGGCAGCAGCGTTGCGTGGGGACGTTTGCTCGTGTGCTTCCAGCTAGTGGCAGCAGCGTTGCGTGTGGATGCTCGTTTGGCAAGCGAGTGTTGTTGAAGAGGTGGTCGAACCCTAGATCACATTTTCTTCTCTCCCTTCATTCCCATCAACGAGGTGTGTCACATGGGTCAAATAAGCGGTGCGGTGACTGGAGAGCTGAGAAATGCGTCCATTTTATATGGTGGCAAAGGCGGATAAATAACTCCAACTCAAGGGGTGGTCTTGTTCCTTCGAACCAAACAAGCTCGTATAAGTTGCTCGCCCACCACTTTTGCAATACGGATCTTGATAATGTATAAACTAGAGGCGTGCTGAGGATATAAGTAGAAAAGAAACTTGCTCTTTAGTAGGAGAAACATTTTTTGTTGTTGTCTAGAAGCTGAAAAGATGTCACATAAAATATGTCCCTAGTTGGTTTGCAAAAACAAAAATCTATGCATACTGGATGCATCCCTCCCCTGTGCATACCACCTAAAATCATGACACGTGTCCAACTTCACGGATCTAAAAGCAACCGAGTTACGCCCCCTTTGACAGAGCTTCACAGAGCTGATTCTCAGGCAGAATCAGAGAAGCTGTGTCAAACACGGTTTTTCAGGAGAAGTGATTCTGGCTGATTCTGTAAAGTGATTCTATGAAATGAACTATGTGGCTGGAAGCTGAAAAAGGTAGCTTCTCCTGATTCTTTGAAGTGATTCTCTATCCTAATTCTATGAGTTTATTCTACATAATCATAAAGACAAAAAATCACTTCACCAGAGAATCAGAAGTTCATATAGAGAATGAGCTCCATGGAGCTATGCCAAAGGGGGCCTTAGTTTCTCTCTAGATTCCGTAAATCAGTCTCTGCTCAGTGCTTGCTGCTCTGCCTCTCTCCTCTCTACAATCGAGCGCAGGCACGCGGTTCCTTCCCATCGTCAGCGCTCTAGAGTCTTCACTGACCGAGCAGAGTCATCACCGAGCGAGATGTATATGGACACATCTTTGAGTTTCATTACATACTCAGGGCTTTAAATAGCATGGCGAGCTTGCACAAATCCATGGGTAGCTCGAGCTTCCGCCTCAGCTCGTTGGCACACAGCCAAAAGCCACACGTGGCCATGGTGCGCGAGTCCGTCCCTGCACTTGAACATGTTTGGCATCGGGAAGCACCAGTTCATCACGAGAACGTGTGCCGCGACCACGCGCTGACCGTGGTGGCGAGCAGCGAGGCACATCGCGACAACCCGTAGGTGCAGTTGCCTCACCACAATAGGAGAGTTTCAACCTTACGACGGTCAAAATTATTTACGAGGGCCAGCCGACGTAAGTTAGTTCACTTATATCGGCCTGCGGTAGCCTTCGTACGTAATGCAGCTTACATTGTCCATGAGCCTGCAGTCGTCATGTATAAAGAAACCGTCGGAATTCAATAACTAACTTACAACGAACCGACCTTAGGCCGATGTGAGTTACTCTACATACGACAGTCCAACCCTAGGCCGACGTAAGTTACTTGGTCGTCGTACATAAAGGCAATAACCCTACACCAGAGGGCAGCGCGCACGGCCCAGACCCCCCGTGTGTCTTCCATCTTCTGCCGCCCTTGCCAAAGCACCCACGCCCGAGCCACCACTGCCTTCCCACACCGAGCCGCCGCTGCACGAGTTGCGCCCACACCACACCGCCTCCGCTGCGCCACCCCGCCATGTCGCACGCCCCAACCGCGCCGCCCCACCCCCACCGCGCCTTGCCACTGTTGACAGCTACTAAGAAATATTAACAAATCATCCCAACCAACTGCGCCAGAAATGCTTGTTGACGGCTACTAACGTCGCAGATCATCTCTAGTAAGAGATGAGGTCCGCAAGCGCACGGAAATTGTCGTGTAGCATTTCACCTAAGAGTATTCCCAAGGGTATCATATTTATCCCAAAGGAAGGCAATGGAGTAAAGCACACACTACTCTTATGATCAAGTTATGTGATACTAATCAATTATCAAGACAGGGGTAAGTTGATAATATGGATAGTATGACACACACCTAAGAAATCTATTTTAAAGGGTAAATGGGTCCTAATGGAGATTAGACTAAGAGTTAGGGGAGTTACTCCTACAGTGCTTCTCATATACATATACATAGCCCAGGTTAGACACTAATGAGCATGTCAATGGTGAATACTGATGCTAAGTTGTTCAACATATTAGGCACGAGTTTACCCCTAGCAATACTAGGACGACTCCCGCCAAGAGCCTGTGGCATAGTTGAACGTGGAGGATTACAAAGGACGGATAGGGCTGTCACCACCTACTGCCCATCTCTTCAATCCGTGGGTCTACGAGACATCAAATGCTACTTAACTATCCTAGCACCATGCTGGCATAGCACAAGCCATCCTAAGACAATGACTAACCTAAACATCGTTGAACCAATGTTGAGATATAGCATCAGTCATTCATATTAACATGATCATATCATAACTAATTAGACTATATTGGGGGGTTATAGTGTTTATGATGATAGTATAATGACATTAAGGCATGATCATAAAGACTATTCCTACCACATACATGGAATCCACAATCAAACAAGAAACACTACATCCAAGAATATGAATAAAAAAGACTAAAGATAATATATTTATTAAGCATAAAGTCACAAATATAAGAAAAGATACATAAGTCATACCTTTCCCAATTTGGACATTGGACTAGAGGCTCTCCTCCCTATAGCCTAACTCCACTAAGGACTAAGAGAACTAGTGTATACAATAGAATGATGCTCAAGTGGTGTGTGTTGAAGTGAGGGGTGAGGGGTCCTACTTAGAGCTTGGAGAAGGATCGGTTCCCTCCACCAAAACTGCGTGAATCAGTCACCACTGACTTCTTCAAGCTGGGAGGACCCAACACATGGAAGCTGACCGAGTTTGGAGGAAAGACCAGGTTGGCCAACTAGGGGGGTCAGCCAACCTGGTAAGTCCTCCAAACAGTTTGTGCTTTCTTGGGGTGACTTCCAGGTGGGTCCCATCCCCTAATATGCGTGCTACACCGTTGGATGGCCTCAGATACTTCTGTTTGTGTGCCATTGGATCCATGTGGTGCCACATGTTGGTGCTTGATTGGCTGGGGTGATATTTTATAGGATCCACCCCCTTGTTTCACTTCAATTCTATATAGAATACCTGCATGCACCAATTTCTCCAAGTACAAGTGGAAATAGGTTAAATAGTAAGGTGATGTGTGCAAGAAATGACAATTCCTTCACAAAATTGAGTTATATTGATGGGTTAAATTGGTATGTAATAGCCGTCAACAAACTCCCCCAAGCTTATCCTATGCTCTTCCCGAGCAAAGTCAAGACTTTCGGTTGATGATCAGGAGTTGCTGCAGTGTTATATTTTTCAAAAGTACCATGTGCACAAAAAATACTCTACCTAGTATTGCAAAAATTGACATGGTACTTCAACCATCTTAAGTCATTATGGGGCTTATGCCATCTCCTATTCATGGGTGGTTGAAAGATAGAACAGCAAATAGAGCACGCATACCCTAGAAATCAAGTTCTACTAAATTCTGGTGAGTTTCATTTAGATTTTAAGTACCTCAATTTGATGCTCTCAGTCTCTCCTTTGTGTGTAGTGGAAATATTTCCTCACCAAGACATTGTGCCTACACTTATCCTACCACTAAATAAGGCTTGTATGTGGAACTTGGTAGGGAATATAGTAGGCATGTTTGCAACACATAATATTGCAAAGTCAAAAAATCAAGCCTTGGGAGAAGTCAATTCAAAACTATTTGATGCAAGACTTGTGCATGTGTGATGGTGGGATGGAGGTGGATGTGGATATTTTAGATGACTCCTTTTTGAGTGGACTCTCTTATTTTGCTGGGATGAAATATTGCTACTTTACTTTTTTTCTTCTTTTTTTCTCATTTTTTTAGTAATCATGCATTTTATTTTTCTTTTTCTTGTAGCCATGTCTTCTACTCCCTTTTTTTGCAATAAACTTGGAGAGAGTACTAAGAATGAAGAGTATGGAGTTTCTCTTTTTATTTTGGAATGATGGTATGATGGGAATCTGCTTACTTCTAGTGTAGAAGTATAGCATGTGCAAGTAAGCTCTTGAATTCAAAAAGAAATCAATGAATTCTCACATAGGTATATACTAGTTTGACAAAGCTCAATGTAAAAACAAATAGCATATGCATAAGGTCTATAAATGTAATGTATCATATGGCTTCGGTAGGTATATCCAATCAAATGAGAGTAACTTAAATCTTTTTAGAATATCTCTGGAAATCTAAGTTTCACTTTCAAACCTGGAATAGCAGCGCTATCACTATATCATATCTCACACCAACTTAGAATTGGATTAAACTTTTGCTACCCACAATTTCTAAATCAAGGCAAAAGCAATTCTAGACAATGAAAGCAATACTTTGGGGAGTAGTAGGTTGTAAACTAGGGACTTAGGAAAATTAAAATAGAGCAACTATTCATCATTTCATCTATGTGAATTTCAAGTCATTCTTACCGCACATCTTTTATTTTATTAACCTATACTACATTATTATTAATCTCTCTTCTCTTTTTTTTTAGATGCAAATGTGGTGGAAAGAAATAAATAAAATAATGGAATGCAAATGGGATGTGATACAAGTTACCTCAAGTGGGGGTGCTCCCCCAAGCTTGTTCTTTATTAAGGTCCGCGATAGGGGTTGAAACACTAACGGCGGATGTAGGCCATGAGGTTGGCCTATCCTTGTTGCAGCATGGCTTTGGCATTGGAGGGTTAAGTGTTGATGTTTGATTTCCTTCCATGGGTTTCATGAGTGTGGTCGAGGAGAGTGTTGTCAATGTTGCTCATCCACACCATAAGGTTCCCATAGGTTGGATGTACTTTATTATTCCATGGCTAAGGTAATGATAACCCTTAGCTACAGAGGAATGACGTGCACTCAACATGCGTTGAGTGTGTTCCGTCATTCTTTGGCTAAGGTGTATCATACCTTTTTGCCATAAGGGAATAACTTGTATTCCTCATGCATTGGGTGTGATCCGTCATTCCTTGGCTAAGGTAATGATACCCTTTAGCCACAAAGGAGTGACATGTACCCAACATGTATTGAGTATGATCCGTTATTCCTTGGCTAAGGTACAACATACCTATAACCACAAAGGGATGACGTGCACTCAACATGGGTTGAGTGTGATCCATTGTTCCTTGGCTATGGTATAATATACCTTCTGGCTACATAGGAATAACTTGCACCGAATATACCTTGGATGTGATCTTGTCATTCCTTGGTTAAAGTACGTCATACCTTTTAGCCACAAAGGAATAACTTACACCCAATGATGGTGGCAATTCTCTTGAACTTGAATGAGTGTTTATAATAGTTTAGAGCATAATGCTCTCACATATTTGTAGCAGCCCATTTGTTTATCACGGAGGGTTTCCATGTCAAATCTCCAGCGTCATATAATTATGGATGATCTTCGGGCTTAATTTCCGATAGGTAGCAACCATCCTAATTTAATCATTGGCCAAGAGATGTTGAAATGGGATCATCTTAGGGTTCCAACAATCGGATCTTTGAGTGCCTGCATAGTAATATTACTCCTGCAAACTTCCCCTCGATGATAGATAGGGATGGTTAGCTCCCAGCATTTGTACAAATGAATTTTTGGGTTAGGTAATCGAATCTTCATTTGTACATATGGGGAGGAATAAAAACAAAGATGCATTGGGTCTAATTTCAAGTGTATCCATGAACAATGTATGATTCATTGATAAGAGCGGGGCTTTATGGATAAATCAATTTTCACATTTTCTAAAGCTCCTACTCTTTGCAATGCAAGTGATGTAAATACACTATATGGATCCCTTCCTCTTATAAATTTTCTAACCATCATAGTTTTTTTACACAAGAGCAATAGTTATCATTTGAATCATGGCAACAAGATCCTCAATTTTATCCTCCTGAACATTTTTTTATTTCTTGCCTAGGAATTTGAAATTTAGTAATCCATGCATGAATGAGTTTCAAATAGAAAATATGGACATCACTATTCCTAGGTTGCTACATACCAATTCAACCATTAAGTCATTCCATAAGCATTACCCAGGCAGAAAATGTCTAAGTCAATTTTTAGCAATGCTTATGAAATTCTAGGTAATTGTTTAAATTTATTACCAAGTACGGTGACATTCCTTTTTGAAGAATCGAAAAGAGTAATGTCAATACTTACTCTCGTGAGGATGCATAAGAATTGAATGATGAGAAGGTATGAACCATCCTTACCAATGTAAGCAAAAATCATTCAATCCTTATTCAATTCAAATGATGGAAAATTTGAACTTGTACCTCAACTGAAGAGTAGTCTTGGTTGAAGGTCGTTGTGTGAGAAACTCAGGACAGTGGATTTTGGTGTAACCTTCATGTTTAATGTCTCCTGCCAAGTTGAGGTTGGAGTTGAATGGGCTTCATCTTGCTCCTCAATTGGACCACTGTCTTGCGCATTCCTCCACTACAAACTCAAAATGAGATCGATGGAGGGATATGTGCTTGATGGGGCCTTCCAACCTCTATGCAAATTTTGTCCTGGCTGCACTAAAATCAAGAACAAACAAAACAACTCGAAAATGGATTACGTTAGCTCAAAAGCATGATGTACCCTTTGTCAAATTGTTTTGTCCAACTTGAAACAACTTGCAAATGTATTGAATATTAAGGTAAATATTTCTTGTTTGAATTAGCAAGATGAATTCAAGTAGTTACACCCTAGGTTCACATCCAAATAAATTTATTTCCTAATTCAAAATTTTAGTTCTATGATTGTTGGAAATTTTACTTTCCAATATGCAAGTGTGAAAAATTCAATATGCTAAATGAAAATGCAAAGATTAATGAGGAATTCAAATATGCAGTTGGGAAATCAAATATGAGATAACTACCAATTAACCTATTGGCAAGGACTCACCAAATTTTTTAGGTCTGATGAGTGGGACTTACCTCCGTCCATTTTAGTGCGATGATTTGTTGTCCAATCCCAGAGCTGAAGATGTGGACAACTTCTCTTGATTGACATGCCAAATCTCCTTTTGCATGTTAATTGGACATGCGGGCCACATGGTGGCCCTAGCCTCTCCGTCATCTTGATGAAGACTTGTTGATTTAGTGACGGCTTCTCCCTCTTGAAGATATTCTCTTGTGAGCATTCTAAGGCTTGTCCTTCTTTAGTGGTGTCACTTTGACCTTCTTGATATTCCTTAAGGTCAACCCATACTTTGATCATGGATCAAAATATTCATTGGGCATGATGACATGTTGACTCCATAGCCAAAAAGAAACGGTTCATCCACAATGTCACTTGCCCTAGGTTGCATGGGCTTGGTCGAAGGGTAGGAATCCCAACAAGTAAGTGTGGGACATCTTGGATCTTAAATGCTCTTTAATTTTCTTGTCCTTGGCCAAGGGCATCATGTCGATGTTGTCTTGATTTCTTGCTTGGCCATAGAAAATATACTTCAAGGTAGGCTAGTTGTAGGATCGAAGAGCACGTGAAAAGCTACCAGAGGGGGCGTGAATGGTAGATTTAAAACTTTTTCAGCGGAAGCAATGAAAATCCCTCGGCAGAAAAACAATCTGTTAAAGAAATCGTGTGTGAAACTAATCTAAACGTGTTTCACCATGAAAAAAGTGATACATGTCATAGATAATCAAGTCACAAAGACGACACAAAAAGAAACACTCAAATCCGTCGAGACAACCTCAAGTTACGATCGAAAGATCGAACAAAGGTCAATCTGTTCTACTGAATAAAAAACAGTTCTAGAACACGTCAAAGAAACTCGTGTAGATCAGAAACCACAAATCCAATGACCGTGAAATTTTGACAGATGATAGAAAATTAAGTTTTGAAGACAACCCAAAATGAATCACATCAATCAGATCTGTAAAATTCGAGTTATGGTAAAACCACCGAACCAAGGTAGTGTTGTGCAGAAACTCGACGAGAAAAACTTGACAAAAACAAGTCAGACGAACAAGGCACAAAAGTTTCTTCCAACTACTAATTTTATTTAATAGAACACAAGATGAACAGCCCCAAAGTTGTGCACCACGAGATCTGGCCTCCGTTTCTTATATAACCAGCCCTTAGTCCAACCCAAACCTAACTAAAACTCTAATCCTACTCAGTTCACGAATCGAAAATTTCCATAACTGTTCAAGACTCTTCTATACGTAGAAAGAAGCAATCTTAAGACTTCCAAACACCTTAGGAACGTATCCCACATTCCTAAAACAACTCAAATTCATGAACCACACGAAATCCTAACATAACCAGCTCAAATCTTTCCATATTTGAGTCAAACCCGACCCAGCCACAGCCTGAGTCCATAACCTAGTCAGTTGGACCTTTCCGACCAATTCTTTACGTCCAAATCTCTTCGTCACGCCTCGGAACCATGTAGCCATGTCCATGCACTCCTTGCATACGTGCAAACATCTTCCAATGACGTCCACGATACCTTCATATGCATTGTTCTTGATTCAAACATGCTGCCCAACCTCCCGATCAACTCAACCACAATTCCTTCCAAACTTGGTTGTTGAATCTCATATTCTCCCTAAGACTAGTTCAATGGATCCCGTCACCAGCCATGTTTTGAACTCGAGAAACACCTGCACATGAATAAACAACCAATACTTTCGAGCACAAGTCCTCGACTTGACTCTCGTTAGTTCCAAAACCACAACACCTTATGTGAGCATCTCACATAAGCATGTTGCAAACCATAGCAAATTGATAATAACAATAACCACCAAAAAACACCAAAAACATAGTAAAAGATTACTAAGAAAACTTTCCATCAATGTAAGGCAAGTACGAATCATTGCAAGTTAAAAGCAAAACCACTGCAATCAAGCTCCGAATCTTGCCAAAAGTAACTAGACCTTGAGATGGAGCTTACCAAAACTAGTAGGACCTAGCACCAGAGCTTACCAAAACTAGTCAGACCTAGCACCGAAGCTGACCAAAGCTAGTCGGACCTAGCACCGGAGCTAACCAAAGCTAGTCGGACCTAGATAAAGAAGTCGGACCTAGCCAAAGCAAGTCAAACTTTACGTCGGACCTTGCCGGAGCTAACCAAAACAAGCCGGACCTATCGTCGGACCTTGCTAGAACTCGGACCTAGAGTCGGACCTTGATGATAAAGGTGTTTTGGTAGTATTCAAAACGTTTATTGCCATAGCCAATGTATTTAACACACATAGGTCTCACAATCTCCCCCTTGATGAATGCATTGGCAACACCACTTAAAATCCGAACATTGGCATGAAATGTTTTGAAAACAATTTCTCCCCCTTTTTGAAAATCAAATGAAATAGAAATAAATTTCTCCCCCTATACATATTTCTCCCCCTGAGAAGAATCGTGCAATCGTGCCAAAAACACTTGTGAATATGTGCAACGTGTGATCAATTTCTCCCCCTTTGACAATGTATTCAGCAAGATACAAAAGATAAATTTTAATTGTTATGAGCATATTATAACATATACACACATAGACTTCCCAGGTTTCAAAACTCCCCCTCAATGTAAGCCATGAGGATGCATAACCCCTATCTCACTACGAATGTAACAAAAACGAGTGAAATTCAAAGGTTTTGTCAAAATGTCAACCAATTGTTGTTCAATATCTACATGGTAAAGCACAATATTTCCTTTTTCAACATTATCAGATTGAAAGTGACACCTAATGTCAGTGTGCTTAGTTCTAGAATGTTGCACGAGATTTTTAGCAATGCTAATGGCACTAGTGTTATCACAAAACAGTGGAACACTATCTAGATCAACCCCACAGTCCTTAAGTGTTTGAACAATCCAAAGAATTTGTGAGCAAGCACTAGCAGAAGCTACATATTCAGATTCAACTATGGATTGTGCAACTGAGTTTTGTTTTCTAGAGGACCAAGCAACAAGTGAATTACCAAGAAAATGACAAGCACTGGAAGTACTTTTCCTATCAATCCTACACCCCCCAAAATCAGCATCCGAAAAAGCTTTCAAAGTAACGGTTGAGGAAGAAGGAAGAAAAATGCCAAATTCTTGAGTTTCATGTAAGTACTTGAGAATCCTTTTGACGGCTTGACGATGTGAAGCACGTGGGGAGGCTTGAGACCGTGCACAAAGACATACGCTGAATTGTATGTCCAGTCTTGATGTCGTGAGGTACAAAATTGATCAGATCATGCTTCTATATTCTTTTTGATCCACGGGTTCACCATCTTCATGAAGTTCAAGTGTTGTTGCTGTTCCCATTGGTGTCCGAAGAGGCTTGCTTTTGTCCATGTTGAAGCGCCTTAGGAGGTCTTTTGTATACTTCGTTGGATGCACAAAGGTACCCTCCTTGGTTTGCTTGATTTGCAGCCCCAAAAAGTACGTGAGTTCTCCCATCATACTCATCTCAAATTCTGAACTCATCATAGCTGAAAACTTGGACACAAGATCATGAGAAGCACAACCAAAGATAATATCATCCACATACACTTGAAAGAATAATGAGTCATTGCCATGCTTAAGCACAAAAGGAGTTTTATCAACCTTGCCCATGGTAAACCCCTTTTCAAGTAAGAATGTTTTTAACCTATCATACCATGCTCTAGGGGCTTGTTTGAGACCGTACAAGGCTTTGGACGGTTTATAAACATGATTAGGAAAATCTGGATTTTCAAAACCTGGTGGTCGTTTGACATAAACCTCCTCATCTAACTAGCCATTAAGAAGAGCACTTTTAACATTCATTTGATATAGCTTAAAACCTTTAGATGCAGAAAAAGATAACAAAATTCTTATGGCTTCTAATCTAGCAACAGGAGTAAAAGTTTCATCAAAATCTAGACCTTCAGCTTGAGTGAAACCTTGAGCAACCAACCTAGCCTTATTCCTAACCACAACTGCATCCTCACCTTGTTTATTTATAAACACCCATATAGTTCCAATTAAAGTGTGACCTTGAGGTGGAGGTACAAGTTTCCAAACATTATTTCTTTCAAAATTTTCTAACTCTTCTTGCATGGCAATAATCCAGGATTCATTAGTCAGTGCGTGTGATATATCTTTGAGTTCAAAAGATGCAACAAAAGCAGAATGAGCATGAGAGTTTGGATCGCAAAACCTGGACCATGTGACTTGTTCGTGCAAGCTTCCAATAATTTGTTGTGGAGGATGACTTTTGAGAACCTGGAGGGGAATGGACACTTCACAAGCTTCTTCTTCATGTTCATCACAAATCGATGAGCTTGTGACTTGAGGAGGATCTGGACCAGCAATGGTGGTCGTTGGTGCTGGCTGTGAATCAAAATCAGGAACTAGAACAATGTCATTAGCTGCTGAATTTTTGGGCAGCAACTCCACCTCTTCCTCATCTTCAACGAGAATTCTCTCCCCCTGTAGATATGGATCCGGACCTGCAATGTTTGAGCTAGTACCTGTGCTAGCTTCATCAAAATACACCACACAAGTCGCCACAATTTTGTTAGTGTCATGTAAAAGCACACGGTAGCCTCTAGTATGAGATGGATAACCAAGAAACATGCCATCAATGGATCTAGGTTCAAATTTATCAAGATTACCATGTTTCTTAACAAAGCATTTGCAACCTAAGACCCTAAAGTGTGTAACACTAGGCCTATGTCCAAACCGGAGCTCATACGGTGTTTTACCTAGCTTAGCGCGCAAGAAAACACGATTTGAGACATAACAAGCAGTTGCAATTGCATCAGCCCAAAATTTCGTAGGAGTTTGATATTCATGAAGCATAGTCCTAGCCATTTCAACTAAGGTTCTGTTCTTTCTTTCTACAACACCGTTTTGTTGAGGTACATATGGTGAAGAAAATTGATGATCTATTCCATTTTCAGCACAAAAGTGATCAAAAAATTGATTTTTAAATTTGATTCCATTATCACTTCTAATTGCTTTTAAAGATCATGGGTGATCAATTGATAATCTAAGAAATAAAGTTTTAAAGTGACTAAAAGCTTCATTCTTAGATGCCATAAAGTAAACCCAAGAGTATCTAGAATAATCATCAACAATCAAAAGAACATATCATTTACCTCCGAAGGATTGAACACGTGAAGGTCCTACAGTGTCAAGGTGCAAAAGTTGACCCGGTTCAGTTGTCATGATCATTGTGGGAGGAGTATGTGAACCTGCAACTATCTTAGCATGTCTACAAGAAGAGAACACAATTTCTTTGTCCCCTTTAGGCTTAGGCAGCCCACATATGTGATCAGGAGCACTAACATGCGTGAGATGATCAAAGCCTACGTGACCAAGTCTACGATGCCAAAAATATAAGTCTTTGGAATCATTAGCAACTAGACACCTATGCTTAGAGGAAGACATATTAAAATCAGCTTTCAAAACTCTTCCAAACCATGACATGTTAAAAATAAGCTCACTATTTGAATTTACAACTTTGCAGCAATTTTTAGTGAAAATAAATTCCAGATTTTCATCTAGCAGTTGTGAAACAGAAAGCAAGTTGTATTTCAAATTTTTAACAAGTACCACATTCTTCAAAGTGTAGTGATCATTTACTCTAACCAAATCCTTAGCAATTATAGGAGTTCAAGAATTGTTGGCAAAAGTAACATTCTAGAGACGTGACACAAAAGAGAGGGAGGAGAACCATTCTTTATTACCGGTCATGTGGCGTGAGAAACCTGAATCCACAATCCAAATGTTCTCCTTCCTCAAGCGTGTAACCTACATAGAAGCACAATATGTCGATGAATCAATACTGGGGTTACTCAAAAGGCATTTAGGAATCCAGTACTGAGTCACACGACGCCCAGCAGGAATAACACGTGAAAGCTGAGATAAAACAGCAGGTTTATGAGCCAAAGCTCGAGGATTTTTGTACCCAACTACTGTCCTACGAGATGTTACATGTGTAGTATGAAAAACAGTAGGTTTGGCAGCAAACTTTACATGTTTTCGACTCATTACAGCAGATTGCATGTTCCTATCAATCGGTTTAGCAAGTGCATCAAATTTTGCATGAAAGTTATGAGATCTAGCAATCATTCTTTCCTTTTTCTGTTGTTTATCTAGTCTATAACAAAAATCTATAACATGACCATCTCTACCACAATAGGTACAATGAAATTTAACTTTGTGTTCATGTCTAGATGAGCAAGCAACAATTTTATTTGAAACCGAATGAGACAACATTCCTGGAGATTTTAAAACCATTTCTTTTTATTTAGGAACTGTTTGAATCAAACCCCTTTCTAATGACATTACAATTTTAGGTGGATGTGCCTTAGCATGAGCATGAGAATCAAAACCTAAACCAGTTTTTTCATTGCAAGACTTGGAAGAATTCAGCGGCAAGTTTAGGTTCTTATTCCCGTTACAAAACCAATCTAATGTCCTATGCATGTCATCAAGTTTATTGGACAGATCAAGGCAATTTTCACATGAAGTTTTTCCTTTTAATTTGCAATTGGAACAATATTTAATTTCATAAGAACGTAAAACATTGTTTAACATAGAAATTTCATTCATAGCATCTTGTAGTTTCTTATCAAGATCATCACAAGTAGAACAATGCAAATGAATTGTAAAACAACTAGCATCTTTCAAGTTTTTATCATTAAGTGCAGCAGGCTCTCTGTTCTTTTCAATTTCTAACTCAAGTTTATCAAGTGTGGAGGTGTGCGCACTTCTTAATGACGACAATTGTTCATATATTAAATCACACGAGGAACAAGAATCATCACTAGGAATCAAGGATTTCAAACGATTAATTTCAGATTCTAGTGACTCAATTTTAACAGCATTGTCCCTAAGCTTTTTGTCCTTTTTCTTTACCATAACAGTTCTTCATTGTTAGGACATACCTCTTCATTGTTGTTGTTGTGTTCAGCCTCCTCCATAATTGATCTTGACTTGCCCGCCATGAAGCACAAGTTTGCCAAATCATATTCATCTTTGTCACTTCCAATGTCCACATCGCTTGAGCCAAGTTCTTGAAGTGCAGATATAAAACTGCTCACCAATTGACATCCTATAAAACCCTTCTTTTTCTTTGTATCTTTTGCAGAGGAGTGCTTCGTCCTTGTTTGCTTTTCATCACGGGAAGTAGGACCTAAAAGGTTAGGGCAATCTGAACGAAATTGTTCTGTCTTACCACATTCGAAACATCGTTGAGGTCTGGAGCTTCCTCTCCTTCTAGTTCTCACATTTTGCAATGCTTTTGAGAACGTAGTAGAGAGAAGTACTAGCTCCTCCTATGGAAACTCATCAATCTGTTCAAGGGTTAGAGAGGACAACAAAGCAAGTGTACCACAAGATGAAGTTTGGCCAGAGCTAGGCGTATCACGTTGAGAAACAAATGCAAGAGGCTTGTTGGGGTTCTTACGTGAAATTATGTCAATTTCATGAGTTTTCAATTTAGAATAAAGAACATCTAATGTAAGTGTACTCATGACAGTAGATTCACGAATAGATGTGACTTTTATCTCCCAAATTGACATGTCTAATGCACTTTGTAATTGCCTAGCATTTTCAGCATCTGAAAAATTAACATTGACGCTATGCAAATTGCTGAGAATTTTATTAAAGCGAGCAAAGAGGTCATCAATGGACTCACCAGGTTGCATCTCAAAACACATGTATTCCTTTTTGAACATATCTTGTTTTACCTCCTTTATCGTGTTATATCCTTCGTGGTAGTCGCAAAGTGCTTTCCACACATCGTATGCAGATCGTAGGTGTGCAACACGGTCGAAGTCGCTTTGAGTTAATCCTTGTATGATCAAGTTCCGAGCCTTGTTGTTGTTGTCGACATCTCTCAGATTTGTAGTTGTAACATGATTGTTTGACAGCACTTCATAATGCTTGTACACCTTCTCCCATATTGCAAAGCCTTGAGCCTAGATGAAGGCTTCCATACGTGCCTTCCAAACCTGAAAATCAATACCACTAAAGACACAAGGTTTTGCGGAGTATTTCTCCATGATGATTAGTCAAAACATGTGCAAATCACAAAAATTAAAGCACCGTGGCTCTGATACCAATTGTAGTTTCAAAGAGCACGTG
Organism: Tuctoria greenei; assembly: GCA_036927565.1. Lineage (NCBI taxonomy): Eukaryota > Viridiplantae > Streptophyta > Magnoliopsida > Poales > Poaceae > Tuctoria > Tuctoria greenei. The sequence continues at coordinate 87,919,980 of JAYESD010000006.1, forward strand.
AAAAGCTACCAGAGGGGAGGTGAATGGTAGATTTAAAACTTTTTCAGCGGAAACAATGAAAACCCCTCGGCAGAAAAACGATCTATTAAAGAATTTGTGTGTGAGACTAATATAAACATGCTTCACCGTGACAAAAGTAATATATATCATTGAGAATCAAGTAACGAAGACGACACAACAAGAATCACTCAAACCCATTGAGAGAAACTCAAGTTACGATCGAAAGATCCAACAAAGGTCAATCTGTTCTACCGAATAAAAAACAGTTCTGGAACACTGCAAAGAAACTCGTGTAGATAAGAAACCACAAATCCAATGACTGAAATTTTGACAGATGATAGAAAATTAAGTTTTGAAGACAACCCAAAAAGAATCACATCAATCATATCTGTAAAACTCGATTTATGATAAAACCACCGAACCAAGGTAGTGCTGTGCAGAAACTCGACGAGAAAAACTTAACGAAAACAAGTCGGACGAAGAAGGCACAAAAGTTCCTTTCAGCTACAAATTTTATTCAATAGAACATAAGAGGAACATCCCCAAAGTCGTGCACCACGAGATCTGGCCTCCCTTTCTTATATAACCAGCACTTAGGCCAACCCAAACCTAACTAGGACTCTAATCCTACTCTGTTCACGAATCAAAACTTTCCATAACTGCTCAAGACTATTCTATACGAAGATAGAAGCAATCTTAAGACTTCCAAACACCTTAGGAATGTATCCCACATTCCTAAAACAACTAAAATTCGTGACCCACATGAAATCCTAACATAACCAGCTCAAATATTTCCATATTTGAGTCAAACCCGACTCAACTGCAGCCTAAGTCGATAACCTAGTCGGTTGGACCTTTCTGACCAATTCTTTATGTCCACATCTCTTCATGACGTCTCGGAACCATGTAGCAACATCCATGCACTCCTTGCATACGTGCAAACATCTTCCAACAACGTCCACGATACCTTCATATGCATTGTTCTTGATTCAAACATGTTGCGCAACCTCCCGATTAGCTCAGCCACAATTCCTCCCGAACTTGGTTTTCGAACCTTATCTTCTCCCTAAGACTAGTTCAATGGATCCCGTCACCAGCCATGTCTTGAACTCAAGCAACACCTGCACATGAATAAACAACCAATACTTTCGAGCACAAGTCCTCGACTTGACTCTCGTTAGTTCCATAACCACAACAACTTACGTGAGCATCTCACATAAGCATGTTGCAAACCATAGCAAATTGATAATAGCAATAACCACCAAAACACACCGAAAACTTAGTAAAATATTACTAAGCAAACTTTCCATCAATGTAAAGCAAGTATGAATCATTGCAAGTTAAAAGCAAAACCACAACAATCAAGCTCCGAATCTTGCCAAAACTAACCGGACCTAGCATCGGAGCTAACCAAAGCTAGTCGGACCTAGACAAAGAAGTCGGACCTAGCCAAAGCAAGTCGAACCTTACGTCAAACCTTGCCGGAGCTAACCAAAACAAGTCGGACCTATCTCGGACCTTGCTGGAACTCGGACCTAGAGTCGGACCTTGATGATAAAGGTGTTTTGGTAGTATTCAAAACTTTTATCACCATAGCCAATGTATTCAACACACATAGGTCTCACACTAGTTGAAATTAGATCCCTTGACCTCCTTATTGGTGATAGCCATTGGAGTTGTGTGTGGAAGGAAGAATCCTCATGGGTCTTAGGAAAATGATTCCCCAAGTGGCCCATGTTGACATGGATTTTCAAAAATCATGTGAATATCCATTACTTGGATAATTCCAAACAATTCTCCATTGGCTTGATCATCATGATACTTCAATGGGAGGTTAGTTCCTTAGCTAGCAAGTTCACCTTGTTAAGTGGTGTGCATGCCAATCTAAAGGAAATAGAGCACTCTTCAATCCACCCCCTGAGTAGATACCATATTCTCATCTATGACAAATGAGAATAGGACTCCTTTAGTTCCAGCACAAAAGTGCTCATGGATTGGTGAACCAACGCATGACATGAATGTTGGATGAGGAGCCAACTGTCCACCCAATGGTGGAGGCAAACCAATAAGAACTCTTGGATCCTCCCCCAAGCTTGGGGATGGATGACTTTGGCTTCTACTGGAAGCTGAAATTCTTCCGCGAAAGGCAATGGTGTTGCCTAGCGGATATTTGTAGAGGTACACCTTGAATCATCTTGCAGTTGAGCACTAGCGTCCTCGTTGGCCATCCCATGAAATGGGTTAGCCAACACTACCCTGTTTTCACGCAAAACAAGGATAATTCTGTCTAATAACTATTAGTACCTATAGCTTAACCAAAAGTGATAGCTATCCTTCACTTCCTTTGCCTTCCCCGGCAACAGCGCCAGAAATGCTTGTTGACAGCTACTAAGAAACACTAACAAATCATCCCCGACAACAACGCCAGAAATGCTTGTTGAGGGCTACTAACGTCATAGATCATCTCTAGTAAGAGATGAGGTCCGCAAGCGCACGAAAACTGCTGTGTAGCATTTCATCCAAGAGTATTTCCAAGGGTATCGTTTCCCAAAGGAAGGCAATGGAGTAAAGTAGACACTACTATTATAATCAAGCTATGGGATACTAATCAATTATCAAGACAGGGTAAGTTGATAATATTGGTAGTATGACACACACCTAAGCAATCTATTATAAAGGGTAAATGGGTCCTAATGAAGATTTGACAAAGAGTTGGGGAGTTACTCCTACAATGCTTCTCATATACATATACATAGTCTAGGTTAGATACTAATGAGCATGTCAATGGTGAATACTTATGCTAAGTTTTTAAACATATCGGGCACAGGTTTACACCTAGCAATACTAGGATTACTCCTGCCAAGAGCCTGTGGCATAGCCGAACGTGGAGGATTACAAAGGACAGATAGGTATGTCACCACCTATTGCCTTCCTCTTCAATTTATGGGTCTACGAGACATCAAACGCTACTTAACTATCCTGGCACCATGCTAGAATATTAGTAAATACCTTAGGAGCCATGGCACAAGACATCCTAAGGCAATGACTAACCTAAACATCGTTGAATCAATGTTGAGACATAGCATTAATTATTCATATTAACATGATCATATCATAACTAACTAGACTATAGTGGGGGTTTATAGTGGTTATTATGATAGTATAATGACATTAAGGCATGATCATAAAGTCTATTCCAGCCACATACATCGAATCCACAATCAAACAAGAAATGCTTCATCCAAGTATATGAATAAGAGAAGACTAAAGATAATATCTTTATTATGCATAGAGTCATAAATATAAGAAAAGATACATAAGTCATACCTTTCCCAATTTGAACATGGGAGTAGAGGCCCTCCTTATATAGCCTAACTCCACTAAGGACTAAGAGAACTAGTGTATACAATAGAATGATGCTCAAGTGGTGTGTGTTGAAGTGAGGGGTGAGGGGTCCTATTTATAGCTTGGAGAAGGGTCGGTTCCCACCACTAAAAGTGCCTGAATCAGTCATCACTGACTTCTTCAAGACGGGAGGAGCCAAGACATGGAAGTTGACCGAGTTTGGAGGAAAGACCAGGTCGGCCGACCTGGTTAGTCCTCCAAACGGTTTGTGCTTTCTTGTGGTGACTTCAAGGTGGGTCATGTTCCCTGATATGGGTTCTACACCGTTGGATGGCCTCGGATACTTCTGTTTGTGGGCTATTTGATCCATGTGGTGCCACATGTCGGTGCTTGATTGGCTGGGATGATATTTTATAGGATCCATCCTCTTGTTTCACATCAATTTTGTATAGAATATCTTCATGCACCAATTTCTCCAAGTACAAGTGGAAATAGATTCAATAGAAAGGTGATGTGTGCAAGAAATGACAATTCCTTCACATAATTGAGTTATATTGACAGGTGAAATTGGTATGTAACAGTCGTCAACAGCCGCCCGCCGCCCCGCTACTGCCCGAGCCACCCGTCGCACTGCGCTGCCGCCAGCCTCTCCTGTCGTGCCCCGAAGGTACGACCTCCCTCCTCGCTACCCCCCTCATCCGACGTCCATGGCTGACTGCCGACGCCCCCCACGCTGGCCTCCGTGGTCGGCCATGGCCGTACCAAGCCTAGCTCGATTTTTTTAATATTAATTTTTTAGTGAGTAGTTTTTAATTAGCAATTGTTTAGTTGCATTGTTTTGTAGATGTATTGTTTGGTAGTTGAATTATTTAGTAGATGAATTGTTTAGTACTTGAATTGTTTAGTAGACTAATTGTTTAATATATGAATTGTTTAGTAGATGAATTGTTTAGTAGATGAATTGTTTAGTAGTTGAATTGTTTAGTAGATGACTTATTCAGTACATGAATTGTTTAGTAGTTGAACTGTTTAGTAGATGAATTGTTTAGTAGATGAACTATTTAGTACATGAATTTTTTAATTGTTTAGTACATGAATTGTATAGGGTTGTTTAATTATTTACTTAGGTATAGAATAATTGATATTAAGTTTGTTAATTTTTCTTTTTTAACTATTTTGATTGCTTGAGTGTTTAATTACGATATTTAAATAAACAGGTTTCGGGCCAACTCGGCCCGACCTCACTTATGCATATAGACAGGCACGGAGGCGAAAAGCAACGATGAGGACAGAAAGCTCCCGCGCCTGGACGGCGAGACCCAACAGAGCATAAAGTACAACGGCTAACTGTTGACGTTCCCTAAGTGCCATATTTAGACCGTCAATTCACCTAATAATGTGCTCACAAGAGAAGCATAACAGAGTGGTTGGGTTAAATACTAATCAATTCCACAAGTGTTAGTGTTTATTTGTGTACAGGTAAATTAATATCCAAAAGTACCAAGACATGCAGAGAGTATTCCATTAAATTTGATTCCAACAAATCAAGCCATGCCACATGTCATCACATGGATCAAATGACCCACAAACAGTCGTATCTGAGGCAATCCAACGGCGTAGCGCCCCAAAATGTCAAGAGGACTCACTAGCCAGCAACCTAGAGAAAATAGACGCGAATCAAGGTAAAAACCAGGTCAGTCGAACACCCTATTCGACCGAACCTGTCTTGGCACCATAGTCAGTCAAGCGACGCATGTCGACTCCTCCTAGCTTCTTGATGGCGGGGGTGACTAAATTGTGCGCGATTGGTGGCGGGAACCGAGCCTTCTCCACCTATAAATCGCACCCCACACCTTACTTCAAACACACATCAAAAGTTGGGAATAGAATACCACTCCTAAGGTAGAGTAGTCCTAGAGGCTGCCAAGTAGAAGAAGAGTGTGGTGAAGAGTTTAGAGGAAGAAGGCTTGGGCTTGTCAAGTCACTCTTCTACACTTGTACTCCTACAAAGGTTTTATTCAAAGTAAGCCTTTGTGAATCCAATACAAGTTTGATTTTCAATTCAAAGTAGTTTGCACAAGTAGTTACTTGTGGATTCATCGCTTTAATTTATTAGAGGCTCTAGTTGTAGCTTTTTGTTTGAAACAACTAGAGTAGTGATTTCGAACGTAAGTGTGGTGCTTAGGTTAGAAATCACCAGTGAATATCTCGTAGGCCCACGGATTGAAGAGGTAGACACTAGGTGGTAACAACCCTATCTGTTCTTTGTAGTCCTTCAAGTTTGGCTATGCCATAGGCTCTTGGCGAGAGTCGTCCTAGTTTTGTTAGGGGTAAATCCATGCCTGAAGCAAGCAGCTACCGCAAATCTCTTTGAATTAGAATCAATACTTTGAATTCCTCTCTGTTCCTTAACCACCAAACGACTTTGTGTCCTTGGGTGAATTAGTTTGTAAGATTAGCACACACGTTCTTTAGATTTGATACCCTTGGGAATAGTCTTTAAGGGGAAGTGCTACATGACAGTTTCCGATGCTTGCGGATTTTTTATTTGTGACGTACCAGCCGTCAACAAGCATTTTTGGTGTCGTTGCCGAGGAACGGTTGCTGTTGATCTTCGAACCTTGTTCACCCTCATATCTACCTTCATACCCTTCCTTTCCTTTTCTTTCCACCACCACATATATGGAGCAGCCAATCATTCTTTCTTATTCTGCCCCAAAGGGAAAGTTATGTGAACCACTGCCTTCAGCGAAACCCATTTGTTCTACTAGCTATGAACTTTGCCCTGGCCTTGTAGCCATGGTTCGGGAACAATCTTTCTCAGAAACGGATTTTGAAATCCTTACCACCATCTACGAGAGTTTGAACAAATGTGTTCATACCTTCTAATAAAAGGTATGACATAGGAAACTCTCAAATGGAAGTTGTTTCCTTTTTCCGTCAAGGAAAAATCCAAACAATGGTACGACCACAATGTTGGGAAGACAAAATGTAATTGGAATGAATTACGAGACAAATTTTGTCTTGCTTTCTTTCAAATTGCTCGAATTATTTCCTTACGAACGGAAGTACTATGCTTCTAGCAGATGGAGAAGGAGTTCGTAGGTGCAGCTTGGGATAGATTTTCTCTTTTGAGAAATTCCAGCCTAGGTTTGTCCATTCCTGATCCGCTGGTCTTGCAACACTTCTTCATGGGGTTGAACAAAGAGTATGCCCTACATCTTAACATTACGGCTGGAGTATCCTTCCTCCATAAGGCGTTGGAAGAAGGCAAAGATCTCTGGATCGAATTCTAGAAAATGTTTCCTTCATTATGGGTCTTAATGAGCCCCCTCAAGAGGAAGCCGTGTCAGGAACTGAGGATAAATCCATGGAAAAGGATGAACCCATTTTTTTCTTATCCCAAACCTTGCCGGAAGAGTCCTCTCCCAAACCAGAAACTATGAAGGAAGAAGAAATGCAACCTTTGGTTTTTTCCCTTTTACTTTGAGGAAGAAATATTTGAAGATTTTGGTAATACCTCGAAGTACTGTTGCCATAGAAAACCATCATTGCCACTAACTCTTGCTGACCCACCTAATGAGTGTTCATCCAACAGACAGTCAAGGAGTTAACCTCTATTCTAAGTAGAGAATGGACTGCAGAAGTTGAGCAGTCACCTGAAATTCTTCGGATGACCTCACCTTTGGCAACCATTCTATGCTTCATTAGAGGGACACCAATGAGGGTCCTATACAACCCCACTGTTGGAACAAATCTTATTTCCGATTCTTGTCCTCTTGCCATTTTGGACGATATGCCGTTGGCACCAACATGAAAATCCTTCCGAGATTCTTTTGGAAACATCCTTGAAGGATGTGGGGTTTTGCAACAAGAATCTATAAGACACAATGACATTGAGGCTCTCCTAGACTTCCATGTGTTCAAAATCCAAGATTTTGACATTATGATTCGGAATTCCATTTAGAAATTTCTCATTGAAATTCCCTTGGAAGGAAACCTCAATGTCAAGCTTGGAGAGAGAAAGTTCACTATTCCTATTCTGCGTACAAAGAACACATTCGCAGAATCTCCCATCCAAGATGAACCAATAGAGGAGGTTAGGACTCTCCACCTCTTAGCACCCCCTGAATTTGAAGGAGAAGAAGATTTTATCCAATAGGAGGATGAATTTCAAGAGGCAATTGAATTGCCAGAAGAAGAGTTCTCTCCAAAACCTCTTGTTGAGCTAAAAATTTTACCTCCAGGTCTACGTTATGCCTTTCTAAATGGCGATTTGGAAGTCCCTGTCATCATAAGTGACAAGCTTTTAGATGATGAGACACTCAAACTCATAGTCATGCTAGAAAAACATAGAGTTGTTTTTGGCTATTCAATACAAGATCTAAAGGGAATTAGTCCAGCGTTATGCACTCATCATATCCCTATTCACCCTTAGTGTGTCCCCTCAATGGAACCTCAAAGGCAATTGAATAATGCAATGCAAGAAGTTGTCAAGAAGTCTTGAAATTTCTGCATGTCGGGATTAATGACCCCATTCCCCATAGTGAATGGGTCAGTCCAGTTCAAGTAGTGCCTAAGAAGGGAAGTATGACAGGTTGGAAGATGTGCATTGATTAATGAAAACTTAACAAGGCTACAAGGAAGGATCATTTTCCACTGCCCTTCATCGATGAGATATTAGGTCAATTGGCAAAATACTCGTACTTTTGATTCCTTGATGGGTATTTGGGATATCATCAAATCCCAATCCATCCCGACGATTATAGTAAGGCCATATTCACATGTCTTTGCGGGACTTATGCCTACCGGCGTATGTCTTTCGGATTGTGTAATGCTCCTACCTCTTCTCAAAGATGCATGTTATCTATCTTTTCTGACATGATTGAGGAGATCATGGAAGTTTTCATGAACGATTTCTCCATCTATGGAAAACTTCTGATCATTGTTTATAAAACATAGACAAGGTCTTACAAAGATGCCAAGAGAAGGACCTAGTGCTCAATTGGGAAAAGTGCCATTTCGTGGTTCGTGAAGGCATCATTCTTGGACACTTGGTGTCTGAGAGAGGGATAGAGGTGGATAAAGCAAAGATTGAAGTTATTGAAAAAATTCCACCTCCTATAAGGGAATCCGTAACTTTTTAGGTCATGCAGGGTTCTATAGGCGACTCATCAAGGATTTCTCCAAAAACGCTAGACCCCTCACCAACCTATTAGCTAAGAAAGCTCCCTATGATTTCGATGATGAATGTATTAAATCATTTGATACACTCAAAAAGGTACTCATCTCAGCTCCAATCATCCAACCCCCTAATTGGATGCTGCCATTCAAAATCATGTGCGATGCTAGTGATTTTGTTGTTGGTGCGGTCTTAGGCCAAACCAAAGATAAAAAGCATCATGCAATAGCCTACACTAGCAAAACTCTGATAGGAGCTCAACTCAATTATGCTACAACTGAGAAAGAGCTCTTAGTTGTAGTTTTTGCTATTCATAAGTTTAGATCCTATTTGGTTGGATCCAAGGTCATAATCTATACATACTATGCTGCCTTGAAGTATTTGTTCACAAAAAAGGATGCTAAACCAAGGCTAATCCAGTAGATTCTTCTACTCCAAGAATTTTTACTTAGAAATCAAGGATAAGAAAGGAGTGGAGAATTTCGTTGCATATAATCTCTCACGTATGAAAGTGATGCAAACCATGAACATTCCTATCAATGACTTCCTACGAGATGATATGCTACTCAAGGTGACTGACTCTCACCCTTGGTATGCAGATATCGTGAACTTCATGGTCCCGAGATATGTACCATCTGGGGAAAACAAAAAGAAACTCATCTATGAGAGTCGTATACACCTTTGGGATGATCCATACCTCTATTGAGTCTGAGCTGATGGTCTTCTCAGAAGGTGTGTCCCATCAATCGAAGGCACCAAGATTATTGAAAATGCCATGCTGAACCCTATGGTGGTCACTACGGTGTTTACCGTACTCAAGCAAAGATTTTGCAAAGTGGAGTCTATTGGCCTTCGATGTGTGAAGACACAAAGGAATTCATTCGCAGATGTTGGAAATGCCAAAAGCATGGAGGACTCTCCATTCACAATGCAATGCCCTTAACATATAATCTCCAAGTGGAATTATTTGATGCATGGGGTATTGACTTCATGGGACCTTTTCCAAAGTCCTATGATCGCGAGTATATCCTGGTGGTAGTAGATTATGTGTCAAAATGGGTAGAAGCCTTGCCTTGTAAGAATGCCGATTCCAAACAAGCAAGAAAATGTTCCATGAGATCATTTTCCACGCTTTAGCACCCCTCGTATGGTCATAAGTGATTGAGGGTCTCATTTCATAGATAAGACCTTCTGGAACTTTTTGACGGAGGTTGGTGTCCAACATAACATTGCTACTCCATACCATCCACAAACAAGTGGTCAAGCAAAAACATTTAATAAGCAAATTAAGAATATTCTACAAAAGCCTGTCTGGGAAATGGGAACGGGGTGGAAGCATAAGCTACTTAACACACTGTGGGCATACCGTACTGCCTACAAAACACCCATCGGCATGTCTCTGTTCCAACTTGTCTATGAGAAGACTTGTCATCTTCCTGTAGAATTGGAACATAGAGCCCATTGGGCCATCAAGCGGTGGAACATGGATTTCCTTGAAGCCGAAAAACACCAATTGAAGAAAATTTCCAAGTTGGAAGAGTGAAGAGATAAGGTGTATCATAGTGCCAAAATCTCCACAAAGAACGAAGCAGAAGATGGCATGATAAGAGGATTACGCCAAAATGGTTCAAACCTGGTGTAGAAGTGTTCTTGCTACACTTCCCTGGACCAGCTATGCGAGTAGCCCGCGGAGGTTATTGATCGGTAGGGCTTAGTCCTCAGGTGAGGTTGCGCGTATGAGAGATGGTGCAACGGTGGTTTTTACGTGGTTCGGGCCGCCGTAGTGTAATACCCAACTCCACAATGTGAGTTGTATTGCTGGAGAGTGTGCTCTCTTGGGTGTGGACGCATGTGTTGAGTGTGTATGAGGTTCAAGTCCCATGGCTACCCAGACCATTTGTAGCCCAAGGCCAGACAGCTTACAAGTGGGGTCCGGGGCTTGACAGGTGACGCTAAGGCGGTCTTATCCTAAAGATCTAAGTCTTCTTGTATAAGATTCCTTTGACCGTGGCTTGAAGACCCACAGTCTTGCCGCCTCAGACGCCAGTGGCCCATGCGTAGTCCTTGATGATGGCAGGGGATGTCCCATCCAACTGTCCTATCGCCGTAAGATACCCACATGGCGGAACAGGGTAGGCCTGAGCATCTTCACTGTGATGCGATTTGGCGTAGTAGTACCTAACAGTAGGCGTGTGTCTTCAATGCTCAATTTAAACAAGGCACATCGCCCCTTCACTCCTGCAACCCACCATCTAGGGCAAGTTGCAGGACACGTGGTAGCACGGGAGCTAGCGTTTGCGGGGGAGGCTGGGTCCCGTACTGCAGGCCATGTGGCAGCCGCGAAATCTACCCCTTAGGAGCGCCATGGATCCGGGACTGCGGGAAACATGGTAGAGCCAGAGCCTACCTCCACAGGAGGTGACCGACCTGGTGCCATGGACCACGTGGCAGCACTGGAGCCCACTCCTGTGGAGGAGCGGGGTCCCATTCTACGGGACACGTGGCCGCTTGGGAGCCCATCTATTCGGGGGAGCTGGACCTGTCTTGAGTTTCATGTGGCAGTGCCGGATCCAGTACCTCAGGTAGGACGGAGTCCAGGCCTTCTGGACACGTGGCGCCATCGGACCCTGCCTTAGCAAGGAGGCAGGGTACTTAGGTGCTTTTTGCTTGTGTGTGAGGTTACCCGGTATGTCGGGTACCGACAGTGGCCCCTGGGTCCACCCTGGGGGAGGTAATGAGCCCAAGGGTGGAGCCCTATCCTTGCTTTCATGCGCTAACTTTTGATTTTATCTTGGTCAACCGAAGCGGTGCGCGCCTCTGCCACGTGGCCACGCGTCCCCTTCTGGTTAAGGTACTTGCCGCAACTTCTTTATCACGACGGTTGCCAATATGGTTGCTACGCTTCCACTGCTCTTGCTCCGCCTTTAAGGGAACCGTCAGGTTGCCTTCTCAGGTGGGGGCCTGCTTCGGCCAGTCTTTCCAACAGGGGATGACGAGGACATCTCTCCTTTGCATACAATGCAAGGACCGATCACTAGAGCATGTGCGTGACAATTGGTCTCCAAGTACGTTCTAACCTTGTTAATTGTTTTTCAGAACTTACGCTTGTTTCCATGCATGTTTTATTGATTAGGAATAATGGAGAGGACCAGCATAGGCTTGGAGGAGTCCAAGAAGTCAAGGAGAAGGAGATAGGACGTGCACACCAAGGAGGAGTCAAAGCCCAACTCGACTTCGACTGCACCTCGGGGTCCAGGAGCTGCCTTCACCAAAATTGACGTCATGGACACATACGAAGTCGGATTTGGACATTCTATATATGGTTGGAACCAGGATTTCATAAAGCTTCCAATGGAACCGGCCCCACCTCAAACTTCCTTCTGAGTTGAAGGGAATCGACGAAACAAGTGGGCATCTAGAATCTGTCCGGTGCTGCGTCACCGTCCTTGGGCTGCTGGACCGTGTATCGTGTGGAAGCCCATTAGGGTTGCGTCCAACGGTCTTGCACGCCACTAACTCCTATTTATACAGCATCCGTCACCACATTAGGGTTGGGTTTTGCTTAGATACAATCTGTCATTAAACAGTGTCACCGATCATCGGTTGTGAGATCCCACTTCGTAATCAATTTAGTTTTGATTGCAACTTCTCTGTTCTTGCTTGTGTTCTTTATTGCGCTGAAGAGATAAGCCTTCATGGCAAGGTCATTCGTGTGACATGGGTGATAACCAATAGAGCAGTGGTGTAGTGATTGTGGGTTTCCGTTCGCTCGGAGCCTTGGATCATCAACATCGAGATCTCCGCCCAATCAAGTTTACCATACCTCTCGGAAGATTGGGACTCATCCTCCTATCAAGTGGTATCAGATTTCCAGGTTGACCATACTTGTGTGCCTTTAGATTAATTTTGTTTCAGTCATATAGTCCACAGAAAGCCACAAAATGTTTTTACTTTCCCTGACCTACAACCCTCGCTCAGCCTTTTGCACAATTTAGTTTTGGAGTCCATGGTTCTGAGTTTGTGTCCTAGGTTGAGTCTGGTTGATGGTTTAGATTTGTTTTGGTTCAGTTTGTTTCTTCCATCCGTTGCCATCTACAAAAACCAATCTACAAAAAAAATTCCATCCACCGATTCATTTCTGTTTCAGTTTCCACCACCACCAAAACCTAATTCAGGGTATCCTCCTAAAAAAGGGCATAACTTTTCGCTTAGAACTTCGATTGAGGTGCATTTTTTTCTCGAAAAGGTCTCGAAAAAAATCTACATACAATACACCGGCTATGCCAGTCATGTCATTTTCAAAAAAAAATAAAAAAATTAAGAAGGCCCTTGTTTTGAACTTCGAAGTTCGAGCACCAGTTTTTCCAAATGCTCGTCAATTTGTACCGATCACATCTTTCATCGGTTTGAGCTAATACTAGGTGTTGTTTCTATTCTTGTGCCCCTGGTTGAGAAAAAATATCAAAAAATAGAGAGAATTTTTTTTTGAGTTCTACTAGTGCTAATAGACAAAAACAGGAGGCTCAAAGGGTTTTCTACTTGTGCTATTTTATGTGTGAATGTTGGATACTTGTTGATATTGTCCTTTTTGTCATCAGCTTTCATCATTGTTCCTTGCTTCTTGCCACAACTGTTCTAATACATTTTTATGCCAAAAACTAGGTGAAATTTTTTGGACACTTATTCAGCATTGCTATATGTTACTAACTTGTGTGCCACATACATATACTACACTTGAGCCTTCCCAAACTCCACCTTCCCTCGAGCAGAACAGGTAACCTCTGCAATCACACCCACACTCTGCTTGCTTTCACACCGGTAATCGTTGGACACCTGCAGTACTGGTAAGAAACTTGTAAGAGCGGGGTAAGACGCATCTTACTAATCGATTTCCACTTCCACTTCGGATAGTGTAGTAATAGGGTTCTTCACGATCTTTTTGTCTTCGTTTTCTGTTTTTACTGACAATTACAGGAACGAAGCCTATGGATAAGACCTCCGGTTCTACACCTCCGGATGATGATGAGTGTGTGTCCCATATGGAACTAAGGGACATAATGCGTGTGATGACCGAAGCTTTCAACAATTACCAGACCACTACAATAGCCACCTTTCAGAGGCTTCATACAAGTGTTGCTGGTCTGACCACACGGTTGGACGAGATGAAGACTCGTCTTCCCCAACAAGCTACACCCTCTATCATCCTTGATGTTGACGCACATGCTCACTATGACATAGAGGATGACTTCTGTCAGTACCCTACGTACCGGATACCCCTTGGAACTACGAAGAGTGCAAAGGAACTCCACCTGTCTGAGTTGAAGACCTCCAAAGGCCCCACGTGTCATACGGAACCCGGACCTGCCTCCCTTCTATGGTTAGTCCCAGTGCCTCCATGTGTATCATAAAACCGGAGCTACATTCCATACATGGGAAAGCTCCGGACTAGATACCTGTGTGGCCCCCCGAACCTAACCCCCGACAGAGGGAAGCTCCGATACCGACACGTGTACAATAGCACCGGACCTACTCGTCCAAGACAGTAAGCTCTGGAGCTTCCACGCATCCAACCGTCGGACCTTCAACCTCAACAAGTAGATCGGTGGACCTTCAACGGCTCGGACCTTCAAGGAACATTAAAGACTTCAAGACCTGATTATGTGTCATTAATACTATCTTAATGACACACAATCAGAGGACTCTTAATACCAGTAATGCCACCATTAAGGGGCATTATCACGCTATTAAGGGGAATTAATTACATTAACTGTGTATTAGGCATCAGTAAGCGCCAGGGCCACATGTCGGGCCAGGCTGATGGTGTAACGGCCAATCCTTGTACTATAAAAGGACTCGATGAGCGATACACAGGGGAAACTTCTGGATTCTCTGATCTCTGACGGGCTAGGGACACTCTGGACTCTCACACCCAAGCGCTCAGACGTTAAGTACAACAACAACACACACCCTTGGAGTAGGGTATTACGCTCAGGCGGCCCAAACCACGTAAATCCTCGTGTCAAGTCGCCATCTTTCTCTGAATCTCTGCGCACCCTAACCGAACAACAAAACTCCGCGGGCTACTAACCGTAGTACCGGGAGGTGCCGAGCAGCTGCTTGAAATGCACAATACCGCCAAGCGCTCCGGCGCTATCACCAAAGGCATGTGCATAACCGACAGCTCGAGGAAGGCAATCTGGTGCTACGGAGAATACAAACTCGAGAAGGGTTAAACAAACTTTCCCCCAGGTGGGAAGGACCCTTTCGAGTGATCAAAGTATCTCGTCTCGGATGCGTTCGCTTGGCAACTGAGGATGGGACACCGCTCCCCAATCCTTGGAACATTGAGCACCTCCGTAAGTTCTACGTTTAATATCACGAAGGTGAGTCTGTAATTACATATGATGTATGTTATAGCGTCATTGTATAGAGTCGGGTAGCTCCTCCGGGAGAACAGTTGGATCTTTCCCGGAAGGTCCACACGTGCAAGAAACACTTGACACAGTCTCAGAACTAAAAGTGCAGCTAGTTACCCTGGGTCAAACAAGAAATACAACACACTTAGCCTCGTTCTGAACCCTAAGAGTGTACTTGTTTCCCCTGTACCCGGACCTATAATGAAAGACATCATTATGTGATAAGAGACTCCACGTGCATTTATTTTGTATTGGCTCATCCTTTTTTATTTTTCTCTTTCTTGTCTATAACAAAGTTGAGCAATTCTCAAGAAACTTTAGCTTGAACAATTCATATATAATTCAAGTTGCTTTGTTAATTCTTTCGGGTATTAACATTGTTGAATGGCCTACTCGCCTGAACGCCAAGCCAATCTAGGTCCGGAGTGTGCTATCGACTTAGCCTGGTCCTGCACCCTAAGTACGCCACTCTACCTACACCCCAGTAGACCTGAGTAAGGTGAGTCTAGAAAACGATCAGACTTGGAGAAAACAAGAAAATGCACTTGATTGTATATAGAATTGTTGTCGACCTAAAAATTTCTTTTGGGAATAGTAAGCCGCAAATGAGTTATAGATAAGAAATGGATTTTACTATTTTTTCTTGACTTTAGTGTGCAGGAAAAATAAAATCTCATGATGATGGTAGATGATGCCAGAGCTACCAAAGCTTCGACATCCCCTAAGGTGGCCCGCTGTCGATGTTCTAAAATTGATAGTAGGCGTAGCCGAAGCTACCAAGTTCCGACAAATCCAGGGAGCCAGCCGTCAACGTGAAGAAAATATGGTAGAAGGACACCCCAATGGGGTCTGCTGTCGACGCTCTACGTGTTGACAGTGGTCGTTGCCGGAGCTACTAAGCTCCGACAACCCCAGAGGGCCAGCTGTCGATGCTCTACTTGTTGACAATGGTCACTGCCGGATCTACAAAGCTCCGACAACCTCAAGGGGGCCCTGCTATCGACGACTTCGGACCTACACTGTACAAGTTCAAAGCACGCAAGTCTTCAACAAAATGCTACATCATTTTGGTACATGTTTGCAATCAAATTGTGTAAATCTACCAGGGGGCCAAGTGAGACAAAGGTTGAAGACAAAAAATGAAATTCATAAATTTCTTGGATTTCATTCATCTGAGGACAAGAGATTACAAAATTGGATAAAAGAAAAGGAGATACAAGTGGGAGTTACAAGGAGAAAGTCCTAAATCCTACGGAAGAACGAGGTGACCTTCTGGGCAACCTCCGACACGCTCGTCTTGGCGGCATCTCCCTCTCCATCGATGGGACCTTCAAGCACGGGATCTAGTGGGAAATGAGGATCTCGACTTGTGTAGCACGTCAGCATGTATTCTGCGACATTATGCACAAGGGATTTTCCTTCAGTTTCCAACTAGTTCGCGATGACATCGCCCATATTGTTGAGTTTCTTGCCCGCCGAGCTCAACGCCTTAAACGCCTGGTCCATCTCTGTCTCCGGATCATCCGGACGCATGGGACTAAAGCCCAGCGGCGTCAGCGCATCATTGGCTTTGCCCAAGAAGTCTCATACTTGTTGGGACACCACAACCCTTGAGCCTCGCATCTCTTCCAAGGACCTCTTGGCAGCCACAAGCTCCGAACCCTCCCGGGCAAGGCGTTCGACCTCTTTGGCGTGCTGCTGAATCCTTTCAGCAACTTGCCTTTCAAGGTTGGCAAGCAACTCCTCCCGGACGTGGATCTTGTTCCGGCGGTCAACCAGGTCTCTCTCCCGGCCCCGCACCTTCTTCTCCATAGCAGCGACTTCGTTCTCCCTTTTGGTGAGGTCTTGTCCCCGCTGCCAAGCCTTCTTCTCCTCGCTTTCGCAGAGCTCCTCCAGCTTCTTGGTGCGCTTTGCGAGGCACTTGTCAGAGCCAGCCTCTGGGCGAGCTCCTCCTCCCTCTTCACAAGTTCATCCCTCAGCTCCAGGAGTTTTTGCTCTTCATCTTCGAGCTTTTTCTCCCGCTCCTCAAGAGCCTCGCGGCGCTGGACGAGGCTCTCGTGGATGGCACTGAGGTTCTCCTGGCGATCATTCGCTGCTTCATTAGTAGCCACTTCTTGTTCGTGGATAGCCCGAGACTGGTTGTCAAGGAATCGCACCATGCTTCCCCTCTCGTCCAGCAGCTGGCCCCAGTACTCCATCCGGGCCTTCCACCTCTTAACCCAGTCCTTGTCGTCAGCCAGCCTTGTTTGCGCCAGCTAGGTCTTGAATTGGAGCCGGTTGCGCCACCTCCTAAGGGTTTGGTGCTCCTCCTCGAGGGCCTTGCTGTCGTGATAAAAAGCAAGTTGGACCCGACGAAGGCCGGAGCAGGCGTTGTCGATGGATAACGACAGGGGGATCAGCTCCGGACCTGCCAGGGTCCTCTCCGCTAACTCCAGCGGGTTCTCCATAACAAAAATTGGGTACCACTCTACAAGAGTGGTCCCCTGAGCTTCTGAGACACTAGTGCTTCCCTCTGGGAGTGCCTCAGTCGTCGCCGGAGAAGGTACGGCAACGGGAGCTTCTATCTCCAGAGTCGGCTCTGAAGGTCCTGCCGCCAGGTCATCAGCAACTGATCCTTCAGGCAAAGGACCGATCGCTTCATCCTGACACCCTGGCTCAGGCGCAGGTACCTCCGGAACAACCACCTCTAGGGCAGGCATTGAAGATTTGACCGGAGCTGAGGCCACTTCCGACTCCGGCGCTGGTGCCGCCTCCACTGCCAACTCAGGCGTCGGCGCTTCGACCTCCATCAGTTTGGGTGCCAGCACCTCCGCAATTACTGGCTCAGACGTCGGAACTTCGTCAACCACCGGCTCCACCGTCGGGGCTTCAGTAACATCCAGCTCTAAGGCCGAAACAGCAGCAACCTCCGGCTCTGAGGCTAGAGCATCCGTCATCACAACATCCAAAACCGGAGCCTCAACCTCGAGAGCTGGTGCCGCTAGTATGTCTTCATTCCCGTGGTCTGACACTACCATGGGAGCTTCGGGAGATGAGTCATGGTCCACAACCTCGACAGCTGGTGCCGGAGCTGCCGAGACCTCAGCCACCACCTGGGGCAGCGCCGAAACTAGAGCCGGAGCCTCCGCCTGCATAGCAGCAGCTGCTGTCACATGAACCGAAGCTTCAACACCTTTTTTGTATACTCTGTGAATGAAGGACAAAGAAACTCAAAATATGATTACAACAAAAATAACCAACTGAGGTAAAAAAGCAAATTTACCTTGGAAGACTTTCGCTCCAGCTAGCGCGGAACCTCTTCGCCGGACGCTCGGAGCCCGACCCAGTCGCAACTGGGGTAGTAGCTCCGAAAGGCTCTTCGAAGCTTACAGCCGCCATCATTGACGTCTTGATTGGGGCCTTCCTCGACTGGGAAGGACCGTCGGACCTAGAGCCCTTAGCTAGTCCTGGTGCCGGAGCCACATGGTCGGAGCTGGCATCCCGTGAGGACGCCGATGCTGGAGTTGTCGTCGCCGTCGAAGACCTCCCCTGCTGGGGAGTAGGAGCTGTTGCGGAAGGAGCAGGTCTGACGGGCCTCCCGTCAGAGTGATTCAACTTCCTCTTTCGGCTGGAGGGCTTAGCCAACTCTTTGTCGTTGCCAATGACTTCAGCTCTTTGTCTCGAGGCAGAAGCAGGGCCACCCTCGGAAGCTCCGAGGATCACCAACCTGGTGGTCGGACGCCTCTCAACTTCACCGAGGTCGTCAAGCACCAGCATCTTTCGCCAGAGCTCCCTGCTGAACTCCACCTCCATGTTCAAGGGGAGGAAAGCTGCCGGCGGAGTTAAGTTGTCGCCCTCGACGTTAATGCCATGATTGAACTTCTTGAGATGAAGCTCCAAAGCAGCGCCTTCCAGATTGGACTTCAGACCGGTTTCAATCCGGTCATCGTCCATCACGCTGTTGAGGGCCCAGGCGAGCTTCTCCCTCTTCTTCAGCGGAGCCCACCTATTGACCAGGAAGTTGCAAAAGACCATCTGGGGGGTCACTCCTCCTTCCACACATTAGCATATCCTGGTCAAGGCAGGGTTGAAGGCCTCTTTAGCATCGGAACTTCACTCCAGGCTTCAATGTCAACATTGGGAAGACCTTCAGGCAGCTCCAGCTTCTCGTGCTCCTCTGCCATGATGACAATCCAATCCTTCTTCTAGTCGTCCCACTTGCTGGAAGGGAACGACCTCAAGTACTTGTAGGGGCATTACTTGCGCTTCACAAAATAGTAGAAGCCAATATACTCATCGCTCTTGCCGGTAGTGTGGATGGTGAAGAAGGTACGGAAAAGCTCGACGAAGGGGGAATACCCACCCACATATCGTAGAAGTGGACGAATGTTGACACAAGAAGAATGGAGTGGGGGCCAAGGTGGTACAACTATAGACCATAGAGTCTAACAACATCAAGAGAAAAGTTGAGAAAGGTGGGATCTGTCCCACCATGGCTTACGCAGAAAAGTACACCATGTCGCTGGCGCGCTTCTTATTGAACGGGAGCTTGCCGGTGCGGACCAGGTGGTTAAAGGAGTCGCTGGACCACCCCATGTAGGTCCGAGCCTTCTTCAAATTGTCGTCTGTCATGAGACGGCTCTTGCGGAGACCCAACTCCATCGCAGCACGGCGGGGCGAGAGAGGAAAAGCAAGCGAACGTTTGGAGGATTCGAGCGCAAGTTCAAGTGAAGGCTTAAGGAATCCCCAAACGGTGCACGCTTTCCTTCTTAAGTAAGCCGCCGCAACGCTTGGATGGAAACCGCAGAAGGGCCAAGGATACAGTTCAAAAATTTCACCCTGCCAATGATAAGGGGGCCCGGGGCCACCCAGACGATCAAGTTGAGGTCCTTACCCCAGGCGAACATTTGTCATCATGAGAGGCGGGAAACCCGAGGGCGGCGGCCTGACAGGGTGCGCGGAACTGATACGATTTTTGTATTGGGAACCGGCGACCTTCAATTGTGTGAGATCCGCACGCGCAGATCTCACCTGCCACATCCTGAAGGTGCCACACGGTGATGGTTTAACTGCGAACCACCACCTCAATGGCACATCCAAAAACCCTTGAAGACACGGCGCAGAAATCAAAAGATGGACCCACCTCCGGCAAAATAACTTAATCCAAAAGGTCTCTTCAAGAGGTGGGCCCTGGGGGCCACTGTCGGTACCCTACCTACCGGATACCCCTTAGAACTGCGAACTGTCTGAGTTGAAGACCTCCGAAGGCCCCACATGTCATACAGAACCAGACCTGCCTCCCTTCTATGGTTAGTCCCAGTGCCGCCACGTGTATCATAAAACCGGAGCTACATTCCATACATGGGAAAGCTCTGGACTAGATACCTATGTGGCATCCCCGGACCTAACCCCCGACAGGGGGAAGCTCCGTACCGACACGTGTACAACAGCACCGGACCTACTCATCCAAGACAGTAAGCTCCGGAGCTGCCACGCGTCCAACCGCTGGACCTTCAACCTCAACAAGTACATCGGTGGACCTTCAACAGCTCGGACCTTCAAGGAACACTAAAGACTTCAAGACTTGATTGTGTGTCATTAATACTATCTTAATAACACACGATCAGAGGACTCTTAATACCAATAACGCCTCCATTAAGGGGCATTATCATGCTATTAAGGGGAATTAAGTACATTAACTGTGTATTAGGCATCAGTAACTGCCAAGGCCACATGTCGGGCCAGGCTGATGGTGTAACGGCCAATCCTTGTACTATAAAAGGATTGGCCCAGCGATACACAGGGGACACTTCTGGATTCTCTGATCTCAAATGGGCTAGGGACACTCTGGTCTCTCGCACACAAGCGCTCAGACGTTCAGTACAACAACAACACACACCCGTGGAGTAGGGTATTATGCTCAGGCGGCCCGAACCACGTAAATCCCCGTGTCAAGTCGCCATCTTTCTCTGAATCTCCGCGTGCCCTAACCTAACTACAAAACTTCACGGGCTACTAACCGTAGTACCGGGAGAATTGCTAGAACCAGACTCCGACAACTTCAATAATGACGAGGTTGATGCACAGCAATGCCGTTGCCCTCGACGAAACCGTGAAGGTATGGGAGGTAGACCTCGTCCTCATGCTCCTGAGAAAGATAATGATCCTTACGCTAAGATTAAGTTTTCTATTCCACCGTTTTATGGATCTTATGATGTTAATACTTACTTGAATTGGGAGATGATGGTAGAACAAAAATTTAGCTCTCATCTTGTTCCTGAGCGACATAGAGTTATATAAGCCACTAGTGAGTTTAAAGATTTTTCTATCATTTGGTGGAATGAACTTGTCAATACATGTAATGTGCCTCAGACATGGGTTGCATTAAAAGAACAAATGTGCAGTAGGTTTGTTCCTCCTTGATATAGACGTGATCTTCTTAAGAAATTGCAAAGCTTTGATCAGGGTGGCATGATTGTCCAAGAGTACTACCAAGAGTTGCAGAAAGGTATGCTTCGTTGTGGGGTAGATGAGGATCAGGAAGACCAAATTGTTAGGTTTTATGGGGTTGTGGCGTGAGATCTAGGACATAGTTGACTACAGAGAATATCATTCTATTCAACGTTTATTTCAACTTGCTATGTTAGTAGAAAAAGAAGTGCAGGGTCGCCAACAGCAACGGCGGAACAACACCTTCACGCCACGACAACTTTCGGTGCCATCCAAAGCAGCGCCCTCCTCGAGCGTACGTGCTTCTACACCACCCTCCACCGGTGTTGTACGTGGCACCATACCTTCTACATTACGGGGACAAGATAACAGCAAGTCCCAGACGCCTCTAGGTGTTGCAACAAAGGCTAATGCACCCAACACTACAACAAGTCGCACCTCCGATATCAAGTGCCACCGCTGCTAGGGACTTGGCCATATGCAATGAGATTGGACCAGCAAACGAGCGGTCATTGCCACTGCTGATAGTGGGTATGTTAGTGCTTCTGATATTGAAGATGAAAATATTATTGCACCTAACATTTCAGGTTCTGATGATGGTGCTGAGGAGGTTTTTGGTACATCTGTGACCAACAACTATAGAACTTCGATTGTGCAGCGAGCTTTGAGTGCCACGGTTCGAGAGGACGACAACTGCCAACATCACAACCTTTTCAACATGTTTCTCGTCGTCAAGGACTGCCGTGTACATAACATCATTGATGGTGGTAGCTGCAACAATTTGGTGAATGTTGAGGTGGTCAAGAAGCTTGGCCTGACCACACAGGAGCGTCCCCACCCTTATCACATTCAATGGTTTAACAACAATGGTAAGTGTGACAACCGGTTCCGAATATGAACCAAGCGTAACGCATATGTGTGCCCAGGAAGTTCATCACACATAAACGGTTGCATCACAAACGATATACAGAATTTAACCACACCTTAACTATTAAATAAGTACTTTATTACAATAATCCAATAGTTCACGAATGATAAAACTCTAAATAATGCAGCGGAAAATAAACTAAGCAGCACGACTCCAATCCACAGGCAATTGACGGCGGTACGCAACCTAGTACTCCGCGTTATCCTCAGGGTACTCCCAATTGTCTCTAGTAGCTGTTAGGGGGGATTGCAAGGGTGAGTACATGTCGTGCTCAGCAAGTGTGGAAAGTATCACATTTGTCTTATTCAAATGACGAATGTAGTAATGGCTAAGTGCTGAAAAGTACAGTAAAACGTTTGAAAAGCATTATACTATGTCTATGTGAAACAATCCCATCATAACCATCATATTAACAAAATATAAGCCATATCCAATTATTGCCAACATCATCATTATCCATGTCCAGTTACCGTAACTCAAATTCATATCTGTAACCATAAGCCAAAAACCATCCATAACCATTACCAACCCATAACCATAAACCAAACATCCCAATACCAAAATCCAACTCTAATCATGTAGGTCATCGAGGCGCTCATAACCGGGAGCACGGCTATCATGATAGTTTTTAAACACTCTGCAGAGGTTGTATCACTTTACCCACACATTCGTGATTTCATCACCTTTCGATGACTAAGAAACCTCCATTATGCCATCTCACACTTCCGTAGGTGTGTGGCCAAGAGATCACAAAATAGCCTTTCAAAAGGGACTACTAGTATGTACGGCCCCACTAAGGTTTCACCCGCACGCTTGAATCTCTATTCTCCCACCCACGGGCCCCCTCGTGTGCCATGCAGATCCCAGGGCAGCCCTCCTCGACTTCCATTCCCGCGCCATCCAATGGTCCATACAATACTAGCAGCGCTCCTAATTATTCAGCTATGCCGCACCCATACTTGGCCTTGTGGTGGCACTGTTGACCTGGCATATTCTCGCATGAACCGGTCCTTAGATCTAAAGCAAGCAAACCACCATAACATCCAACCCATCCACATACCAGGCTTGCTTAGATCACCCATCGTATTGACCAGTTCACATTAACCAGAATATCATTGATGCATAATTAAATGTGTAGTGTTGTTTGCCATCCCAATTAATTAAGCGAAGCAAAAAGGTAAAAACCCTTCCCGACTCTCTACCATAAATTCCAGATGACAAGGGTGGTCAAACAAAACTAGTAAACTTCCTACCATAGGATTCCCATCAAATTGACACAAGCATGCAGTTTGCAAACAAAACATTTATTTAAAAACGGGATCAATATGCTTCAAGGACACTTGCCTTGCTCCAACGGATGGGGTTGCTCAAGCGCTTCAAAGTCTTGATTCTGAAAATCCTCGTATGCGGCCTCTTGAGCACGTTCCACTACGCGTGATCACACATACAAGAAAATTCATACAATTCAATATGATGCACACAAAATAATCAACATGCAATGACATGCATGCATGCAAAGATCAATTATTAATTAACTATGGTTGTTTATTAATTAGATGCAACTAGTTCATACGTGTTCATATGAGTTTACGGGGGTTTTAGCGGGGATTAATGTTGCTGAAAATAAAAAGACGACGCAACTACGATCAATTTACGTCTATTAGATTCAATATGGTTGCTAAAATTCGCATCGGAAATATAGCCTACCGTAGATGCGATGGCTTCGATGATCGCGGGATGGGGACGATGCGTAGACGAAGTAGATGTGCAAGGTCCTCCGACGGCACGACGACGGCGACGCGATGGCGACGACGACCTCCGACAGACGGTGGTGCTCTCCTCTTTTTCCTCCTCTTCTTCCCCTCTTTTCTTCCCTGGCGGCGCAGCTCTGTTCTCTCGTGTTTCTTTCTGGTGGCTAGGGCTTTTACCGTGGAATTGGCGGCGGCGTCTTCTAGATCAGGAAAAACCTACGGAGCTTGGCTCCTTTTATAGTGGCGGGATGCTCGGTCGACACGCGACCAACCCGGCCACGGAGCCAGCGTGGCTGACTCGCGCGCGAGCGGGACACGGGCGAGCGGCGTCGGGCGTGCGGGGTGGAGGGAGTCGGCGCGAGCGGGGCTGCGGGGTGGGGTCCAGCGGGGCGAGCGGATCGGGGCGGGGCGCGGGAGTCTCGCGTGGGAGCGAGGCGGATCGCGCGGGAGGCGCGGGATTCGTGGGGTGGGGCGCTGCGGGATCGGGCGGGGCTGCGGTGCGGGCGGGGCCCAGGCGGGGCGCGTGGCGGCGCACTGTGCGGGGCCGCGTGGCGCGCGGTGCAGGCGTGAGGCGCGTCGGGCACGTCGGGCGGCTCGCGGGAGTCGCGCGGGGGCGCCGGCTCGGTCGGCCTGGCCGGCCGGGCTGCTCCCTTTATTTTTTTTCTTTTTTTTCTTTACTTATTTATTCATTCTTTATGTTATTATTATTTATTTATTTATTATTATTTTTTCTTTTCTTTTCTTTCTTTTTTTCATATATAAATATTATCATTAAATATATATTATTATATATATTCTTATTTATTTTATTTTTATATGTTATTATTATTTTTATACTTATTCCCTATTACAACTTTTATGCTACTATTTTCTTTTTCTTCTTTTGCTACACCATATATGTATATACGCTCCATCTTTTATTCCTTTCTTTTATTCTATTAATATTATATGCATGAAGATGTATGCAATGCATGATGCGAAAATTTTGGGGGTGTTACAAACCTACCCCCCTTAAAGTGAATCTCGCCCTCGAGATTCGATAGCGTGGAGAAAAGATGAGGGAATTCTGCCTTCAGGTCTTCTTCACGTTCCCATGTAGCTTCGGCTTCCGTATGGTGTTTCCATTGCACTTTGCACCAACGGATCCTCTTATTTCTCGTAACCCTTTCCTTCATGTCCAAGATCTTGATAGGTTGCTCGACATAGGACAAATCCTCTTGAAGTTCTAACTCGTCCATCGGCACTGGTTCTTCCGGCACCGTGAGACACTTCTTGAGTTGAGAGACATGAAATACGTCATGTACATCGGAGAGGTACGTCGGCAGCTCAAGTCGATATGCCACTTCTCCTCGTTTGTCCAAAATCTTGAATGGTCCGATGTAACGTGGTGCCAGTTTTCCTTTGACGTTAAACTGTCGCTGACCTCTGATAGGTGACACTTTGAGGTATACAAAATCTCCAACTTCAAAAGTCAAACTCCTTCGCCTATTATCAGCATAACCTTTCTGTCGAGACTGGGCAGCCTTTAAGTTTTCCCGTATTATTTGGACTTGCCTTTCAGCATCTTGTAACACGTCGGGACCAAACACTTGATTCTCTCCGGTTTCATTCCAAAACAAGGGAGTCCTACACTTCCTTCCGTACAATGCTTCGTAGGGTGACATTTTCAGACTTGCTTGGTAGCTATTGTTGTACGAGAATTCAGCGTACGGCAAACTTTTATCCCAACTTTTCCCATGCTTTAAAGCACAAGCTCCTAACATGTCTTCCAAAATTTGGTTGGTCCTCTCAGTTTGTCCATCTGTTTGAGGGTGATACGCTGAGCTGAAATTCAACCTTGTACCCATAGCTTCATGCAGTTTCTGCCAAAACCTAGAGGTGAACTTAGAACCTCTATCCAAGACTATCTTCTTCGGTACTCCATGTCGGCACACAATATGTTCCATATACAATTCTGCTAGCTTCGCGGTGGTACATGTGGTCTTGACAGGGATGAAGTGAGCTGATTTTGTCAACCGATCCACAATAACCCATATTGAATCATAGCCAGACTGAGTTCGCGGTAATCCAACTATAAAGTCCATACCAATCTCTTCCCACTTCCACTCTGGGATCTTTAATGGTTGTAACAATCCGGCTGGCCTTTGATGTTCTGCTTTCAATCGTCGGCACACATCACAAAGTGCAACATATTCGGCTATGTCCTTTTTCATGTTGGCCCACCAATAGCATGCCTTTAAGTCCTTGTACATCTTCGTACAACCGGGATGAATTGAGTAGGATGAGTCATGTGCCTCCTTCAATATTGTTTCCTGAATATGCCTGACATTAGGTACCACAATCCTCTTTCCAAGCCATAAGGTATCCTGTTCGTCCTCATCAAATCTGAATTCTTTTCCTTCTTGGGTCCTTTCGTTGATTTCCTGTATTTCCTTGTCCTTTGTCTGTCCTTCCCATATTTCCTGCTCTAATGTTGAGTTGACTTCCATCGTTCCCATCTCATTTATGAATCCAAGGTTCAACCGTTCAAACTCCTTGCATAACTCGGATGGCAGCTCTCGAACTGTGAGTTGATGACTTACTCCTTTTTAGCTCAAAGCATCGGCCACTACATTGGCCTTCCCAGGGTGATAGTTGATTCCCACGTCATAATCCTTGATGAGCTCCAACCATCAGCGTTGCCTCAAATTCAGATCTGTTTGCATAAATATGTACTTGAGACTCTTGTGATCCATATAAATCTCACATCAGTGACCAAAACATAGTGTCTCCATATCTTCAAGGTGTGTACCACGGCTGCGAGTTCAAGGTCGTGTGTAGGATAATTCAACTCATGTTTCTTTAGTTGCCTCGATGCATAAGCTACCACTTGGCCTTCTTGCATGAGCACACATCCTAATCCTTGTCTTGATGCATCACAATATATATCAAAACTCTTGCTCACGTCCGGTAATACTAACACCGGCGCGGTTGTCAACCTTTTCTTTAACTCCTCAAAGCTATCCTGACAAGCTTGAGTCCATCGGAATGCCTTCCCTTTCATGAGTAATTCGTTCATAGGCTTGGCTATTTTGGAGAAATCCTTGATGAATCGGCGGTAATATCTAGCCATTCCAAGGAAACTCCGAATTTCCTTGACATTCTGTGGCGGTTCCCACTTAAGCACATCTCTCAGCTTCCCTGGGTCAACTGATACTCCTCCTCCGGAAATAATATGGCCTAAGAAAGAAACTTCCCGTAACCAGAATTGACATTTACTGAACTTGGCATACAATTGATGCTCCCTCAATTTCTACAGCGTAAGCCTCAGGTGTTCCTCATGTTCCTTCTCATCCTTCGAGTAGATCATAATATCATCGATGAACACTACAACGAACTTATTCAGATATTCCATGAAGACCTTGTTCATGAGATACATAAAGTACGTAGGCGCGTTCGTCAATCCAAATGACATGACGGTGTACTCATAAGATCCATATCGTGTCCGAAATGCTGTCTTGGGTATATCTGATGGTCTAATCTTCATTTGGAAGTATCCTGACCGCAAGTCGATCTTGGAGAAGATACATCCACCCTTCATTTGGTCGAACAAATCCTCTATACGGGGCAGTGAGTACTTGTTCTTAATTGTCACTTCGTTGAGAGACCTATAGTCCACACACATCCTCTGGGTTCCATCCTTCTTATCTACGAAGAGCACTGGGGCTCCCCACGGGGATGATCTTGGGCGTAAAACCCTTCTCTAGCTGCTCTTGAATTTGCTTCTTGAGCTCTGCTAATTCCTTAGGAGGCATCCTATACGGCCTCTTAGCTATAGGTGCAGTTTCGGGTATCAACTCAATGGCGAATTCTATGTCACGATCAGGTGGCATACCTGGCAACTCATCTGGAAACACGTCCGGGTACTCGCGAACGATCGGAATGCTTTCCAATGTCACTCCTTCCACTTGATTGAGCATTGCCTTCTCTCTGGTAGGTTGGGCTGCCTCAACTTCGATGCGTGTACCATGTTCACTTGTCAATTGCACAATCCTCTCGGCACATTGAATGACTCCATTATACTTGCTCAGCCAGTCCATTCCAAGTATTATGTCTATTCCTTGGGAGTCCAAGACTATGAGGTTTGCGAGAATGTCTACCCCCCTTATTTTGATGCTTACTTTCGGACATACTATATTTGTCCTCATCTCTCCGCTAGGAGAACTTACTAGCATAGTTTGCTTCATATGAGATATAGGCAAATTGTACTTGGCAACATACTTTGACGAGATGAATGAATGAGATGCTCCCGAATCAAATAAAACAGTCGCGGGGTTGGAGTTGGCAAGAAACATACCAATCACGACATCATCAGCTTGCTGGGCTTCCTCAGTAGAGACATGATTCACATTGCCACGAGCAAAATTCTGCTGTCCACGGTTGCCTTGTGGTGCTCCTCCATTTGGTCGCGAGTGATTTGGCCTTGGTGCATTGTTCATAGGTCCATAGTTTCTTCTGGGGCATTGACTTGCAAAGTGTCCGGGCTCTCCACACACATAGCATGTCTTACCACCCGTAGCATTAGGGAAGTTTGGGCGCAGCTGGTTTTGAGCATCTGCCGCCATGTTACGATGCTGCGCAGGTGGCACAGGATAGCGAGGCGCTTGCATGGCGGGGCGTTGCTGTGGTGGCTGATTTGGGCGGGGCGGATAAGCAGCACAGTATGCAAGAGCAGATGGGTTGTAGTGTGGTGCAGTAGGTGGTGCATAGCGGGGGCGAACATTGCTTCCTTGCTGCGGTCCATGATGTGGCATCTTCCTCTTGTTGTCCTGCTCCATCTCACGAATCTTGTTCTCAACCACAATAGCCTTGTCAACCAGCTTTTGGAAGTTTAGATAATCAGTATTGAGCAACTGGACTTGAATTTCATTGTTGAGACCCCTCATAAACAGATACTGCTTCCTACTATCAGTTTTGATGTCTTCTGGAGCATATCTTGATAATTGAGTGAATTTGTTGAGATACTCACTCACGCTCATCCTTCCTTGCCTGAGATTTTCGAAATCTTGTCTTCTCAGTATCATAACTCCTTCAGGTACATAGTGGGAACGGAAACTCTGCTTAAACTCAGCCCAAGTGATTGCCTCCTGATTATCATGAGCGTTGCAAAGAGCTTCCCACCAGTCACCGCCTGCTCCAACTAGTTGATGTGATGCAAAGAGAACCTTCTCCCTATCAGTGCACTGGACAATAGCAAGTTTCTTCTCAACGGACTTCAGCCAATCATCAGCTTCCATTGGGTCTGTGGCTTGTGCAAAGGTAGGCGGTCTGGTCCTCATGAACTCTCCCAAACGGTTGTGGTGTGGTTGGGGTGGTGGCAGTGGCGGTATATGAGGCTGATTGTTGTTGCCAGCTTGCAGCTGTCCCATTGTCTGTATCATGGTCTGCATGAGCTGGTTCTGCATAGCTAACAGTTGTTCAATGTTGATAGCTCCATGAGCATGTCCCTGGTTGTTCTGAGGTACTTCACTGCGCTCCTCCTCGTCGTTGGCATCCCTCTGGTTACGAGTTCTCACCATCTGAAGGAAAGCAATAGGTAAGAATTTAGAAACGTCCCCAACTATATGCATCAAGGGATATGAAGCTAACCAACTAGCTATACTAGCCTAGGTGGACATGGCAATGCTAAAGCATCCCAACATCCTCTATTAAGCACACAAGCAAACAATATATATATATATATATATATATATATATATATATATAGCAAACAGCAAGCCAACAAAATCAAATCGACTCCTGAGTGCTCCTATGTGCTCTAAAGTGTCCATTCTATCTAGGCTGCGTCCTACGGTCACCCTGTGGCTCTGATACCAATTTGTGACACCCGGTTCCGAATATGAGCCAAACGTAATGCATATGTGTGCCCAGGAAGTTCATCACACATATACGGTTGCATCACAAACGATATACAAAATTTAACCACGCCTTAACTATTAAATAAGTACTTTATTACAATAATCCAATAGTTCATGAATGATAAAACTCTAAATAATGCAGCGGAAAATAAACTAAGCAGCACGACTCCAATCCACAGGCAATTGACGGCGGTACGCAACCTAGTACTCCGCGTTATCCTCAGGGTACTCCCGCTTGAGCTTCCGGGGATGTCGATAAGGCATTCTTACCAAAGCTTGCATCGTTGTCCCATCTATTCTCTTGTTTGAATAGACTTTCACTCCAATCTGCATGTCTTCGTTAGCTGTGGTGACGCCCTTACTGCCGAGGATTCTAGTCTGGAGCGCTCCGAAGTCAGCCCAGGGGGCCATGGCTGCATCGGCAGAGCAGACTGCCAAGCCGGTAAAAGGGAGTGTCGCTCCAATGCCCGTGCCTAGCGCGAGCAGTGAAGAACCTCCGGTTGCCGTGTCAGAGGTAATGTCGGAGTCCACTCAGCAAGCTGAGGGTCCAGCCCCCTAGGCTGCTATTCCAGCAGGTGGCGCCTCGGGCGATGATGGTGCTGTCACTTCAGGTGGCGCCACAACTTTCGCTCAGCTCCCGATGATGAGGCCCCCGGTGCTGGTGGCCTTGCCCTTATATCCGTAGGGAGAAGAGGTCCCGAGATGATCACTGGGTGGCCCTCCATAGTTTCGGTAGATCCAGAGCGCCTCTCTGATGTCATTGACTCGGGGCAGTCTAGCATCAACTTGGTGCAGTCCAACCTTCGCAGAGTGCAGCGTGCCCTCGCTACAAAGTGGGAGAAGTGGCGTAAAAGCCCAACTACAAGTGTGTGTTTCAGTCTTGAAAAATAAGCAGAGAAGGAAATAAAACTAGGATTCACTCAAGTGATGTTTTAAAAGAATTCTATTGTATAGAGCCAAAAATCTCAAACTTAATTCAACTTCAAGTCTAACTCAACAAATGTAAGACTTTAGACCAGAGATTTATTAATGTAGTTCATTTGAGGTCTTTGCTGTCTTTGGAAAGTACAGTGAAGGTTTAAAACAAGGACTTTATAGATGTATTCAAAATCATATTTGAATGTTCAAATTCAGCATGGCAAGAATTTAAACTTTAGTGCATCATAATTCTTCTCAAACTCAAATTATGTCTTGTCAAATTTAACCTAAATTGGACAGTGTTGTTCTGGAGATATTTTACACTGGAAAGGAGGGGATAAGGAGGAGTGGGGTGGGACCCACTTGTCATCCAGTTAAAGAGCTCAACAGAGCGTGCTCCATTTCTCTGCTCTTCCCATGGCACCACCATACCTATTCCATGTGCCACATCCCCGTCAACCAACCTGGTCCCAGAGAGCAGAACCTTTTGCCCTTATTGTCGCTAAGAAATCCCTCATCGACTCCCTCCTTCACTCTGCTCAATGCTAGCAACCAGTGCTTTGTTTTCCTGCCACTTTCTCTGGTCCATGGCGACAGCTCTCTTCCTCGACGTTGCAGCTCAGGCGAAGATTCTATAATCTGCGCAAGCATCCTCCCTACCTCTCTGGCATGTCGCCACTGCTTCCTCATCGCTGTTGTGCTTCCACCCCGACGGGTTATTTGTTTCTTCCTCTGTTTCAACCTGTCACAGTGATTTCCACAGTGCTCCAGCACTTTGGGCCTGCTCCCGACTCACTCCGGCCGCAATAAGGTTCGCCCCAACCTTTCCATGCTGTCCCCAGGGTTGCTAGTCCCTTCGTAGCACCGTTTAGCCGGAGTTCAAATTATTGCTTCGGCCGTTCAAAAGAACAGAGCATTTTTGGCTAAGCAATTCAGATTCTACGTGTATTTATTTTTTGATCCAGTTAAGAAATATCTTCCTCATGCCCCTAAGTTCATCCTGGATCAATAAACAAAGAAAATGGTCAATTATATCCACTATTCTTCGAGTTCTCGTCATCGCCGGACATTTGGACCTAGGTCAGAGGTAGAATCCCAATTCCAGCCCTGTTCTGCTAAATTTGGTTCCAAAATCATGCTCCTCATCGATGACTTGTGCTCCAAGATCAATTTCCGAAGGGAATACTGCAGTCTGTGCACCAGGCGACCTCGTCGGAGTGCGGCCGTCCGTCGATGTCATGGGGACGCTACTTCCGGCCATCCTCGGCCTTCACTGACAGCACTAGCAATCTTCCCAGACGGATTTAGGCCCTGGCGGCCATTTTCAGGTGGGGAGGCACAGGCCATTTTCCACCCGCTCGCCTTGGGCCGAAGGAGGAAGAAAGAGGTCGGGCCCCACCTGTCAGTGAGAATTCCACTGGATCCATTGTGGCACAGATCGGGTGTGGCTGCGCGGATGTTTCTGTGGCCCATAGTGTTGCTTCATTGGCAAGGGCCCATTTTAAATTGTAGGGCCCACTGTCAACAGTTCAGCCAATTTTCAGTAGAAAAATAATTGCAGAAACTACCCAATCTTTGGAAATTCACCATTCACTATAGAAATGTCCAACAATTATGAAAAAAGATTGTTGGATTTCTCATGCAAGTACTTTGCAATGGTACGGATTATTTGCTATGAAAGTCCCTGGTTCTCCCCAATAATTCCCACAAGTTAGATCATTGGGAATTTATTCCAGATGATTCCTTTTATGGAAAATTCGCAAACTTGGCCAAAGTATTCATTTGCATATCTTTGTTGTCCAATAACAATTTCAGAACCATTTGATTTCATTTACTGGAGTAAATTATGTTTCCTTCTTCTATGTTCCTGAAAATAGGAAAAACAACAGAAACATTTTTCTGAATATTGTAGGAGCTCATAAATTTCATATCTCCCTATAGAATGCTTAAAAAAATATAAAACCATATGTGTTGGACTCTATATGAACCCTCTACCCAAAAAAATATAGTTTGGCTTATGTCAAACTCTCTGTTTGACCATGAAAATTCAGACAAGACTAATTATTTATGGAATTTTGTACACCAAGGTATTCCACTACTGTGACTAAAACTTTTCTGGCAAGTCCTCCATGACCATATGAACTCACTGTAATTTTCTCAGGCTCAGGGGATCTATTGAACCTTTATAAATTGAGATCACATCTCTATGTCCAAAACAATATCTATTTCACTTCATATTCCAATTGCCTAAGTTCATCTTATTTCCTCTCTGATGCTGTGCATTTCCAGCAACAGAACTTCCAGTCCTAGCTAGTATTAATCCTTCTTGAGTTATAATCAACTTCAATTGTTATTTTAATAAATTGCATTCTCTTATTTGCAGATCATTTCGATAGTGCTCGCTACGAAGGTGGCCAAAAAGAAGCACAACCCGGAGCAGAGGGTTTCTCTATTGGTTCTGCTGTGGCATGATTTCTCGATGGAGTATACTAACTGATCGTTGCTGACTTTCAATCTCAACCGGAAGGCAAGCCCTGATTTGCATTTAAGAAATCTTGCAAAGTTTTCATTTCTACACACTATATGGATGAGATGTATCGTGCATTAGGTCTTGTGCAATGAAACCCAATTGCATTACCAGATTATGCCTGAGAGGTTTGGGTAGAGTAATACTCCACATTTCTATATGCTATGCTTAAATGTTTAGTGAAAGATTCGGTAGAAGTCGGGTGGTTTGGAACTACTCGCGAGAATAGCACGTGGATTATCACTGGATTGGAATCATGAGTTAAATTGTGAGGATTTACCTTAATGAATTGGAGACCGGGAAGGAGCGTAGGATGTAGCAGGACATGGTCTTGGGTGTGTAGTCCTGCTTGTGTTGATTAAGGCCTCTCTCGTGCCTGGCCCTGTTGGACAAGTTTGAATTGTACCAGGTGCATACTGGCTATATGGGATCCAGGAAACCGATGTACCTTGAGGATACTATGTTGGAACCTTTTCAATCGGCTTAAACTGTCGGTTGTTAGTACAGTGAGAGTCAACTAGCTCATGAACATCTCACAGCAGAGGTGCACCTTGAGGGATCTTGCTGTTCGGGTCGATCAAACTGTTTTGATGTAGTTGAATCTTGAGAAAGGTGGTTGTGTGCGACATCAGTGGAGTGTACCATTGCAACTCCATGTATGGGCGTATGTGTCATGCAGTCCGGGTGTCTACTGGTTGCAATCACTGTCGCTCACAGTTATTTGAGCATACTTGGACACTGAGTCTTGATGTAGTAAGAAGTAAACATGGTTTATTGGAATTTGATACTTCTTAATATAAAATTTTATTGCAAACTTGTATGCAGTAGTTGTAGTGCAAATTAAATTTACTTTCTATGAAGCCTTAACTTGATGTTGAAAATAAAAGTAAGGATTCACTTGTAGGCGTGTCCTTTATGCAAATTCAGCTTCCGTTATTTAGAGTTTCCAGCATGTAGAGTTTCATGCCTTAGGTTAGACGGTTAAGTCTTGCTGAGCGTCCAGTTCACGGTTGCTCTGTTGTGGTTTTTGCAGGTATCATTAGCTTATGCTTATGTTGTCGTTGTCCGTGAAAGAAAGTGCATCTAGGCACACCCTTGTGGGTTTTGGATGATTGATGACAAACAAGTGAGATTCTAATCAAGTTTGTTGAGATGAGAACAGGTTTTGGAGAATTGAACTAAAGATACAAAAATAAGAAAAGTGAATTTCAAGAAAGGGAAGAGCACAAGTGAACAAAAGGTAAAAAGATGAGAATCAAGAAAGAGAAGAAAACAAGTGAAGAAAAGATGCAAAAGTAGTCCTAAATGTGTAGGGTGTGTGTGAGAGACACAACCCCAAGAGCTCAAGTCGTTGCGGAAAGAATTAGGGCTATAACACAATTCAAGTTGCAGGAATAATGGACTAGTCTGGCCCCAGAGAGGACTAGTCCGGTTTCAACACAGTATCACAATAGGACTAGTCCGGTTTCACAGAGGACTAGTCTTTTCTATCACAGTACCTCATAGAGGACTAGTCCGGTCTCATAGCAGACTAGTTCGTTTTCTCTCAGTTCCAAAAGAGGACTAGTCCGGTGGTTGAGAGGACTAGTCCAATATTCTTTCTGGACAAAAAACGGACTAGTCCGGTCCATAACGGACTAGTCCGGTACACCCACAAAAGTTAGGGTTTCTTAGTGTGCTGCACTTCTCCACGCATAAATCACTCAGCACAACGGACTAGTCCGATCCATAACGGACTAGTCCGGTCATCTGGATTCAAACGGTAACTTTTCTAAATGTCTATAAATAGGTGATCCACGACCTCATAAAACTTAATCTAAGAACCCTAGCGCTGCCACTGCATCCAAGAGCACAAAAACACTCCTCTCCACACGTTCTAAGGTCCTAAGAGTCAAATCTTTGGGAGTTGGCAATTGGAAAGGGAGAGTGACGATCTTATCGACTTTGAGCTCTTGGGTTTGATTTCTCACACACTCCCATTGATTATTGTGTAATTATTTGAGTGTGTTGATCTCTATTTTCGTTTGTAATCTTGTGGGATCCCTCAACGTGTGAGGTTGCCCCACCAACTTGGTGATTACCCGAGATAGTGGAATCAAGTCAGCCTTGTGTGGTGACTTGACAAGGGAAAGGGTTTGAAGAGACCCAGCTTTGTGTGGGCTTCCTCAATGAGGAGTAGATCTCTTTGGTGAGATTGAACCTCGGTAAATCGCTTGTCTCGTTTGCTCTTGATCCATACTTTTTATTATCATCACTATCTAGGGCATAGACTTGATCATACTTACACTTTGTGTTAATCTTGTATTCTGCGTGCAGATCATTCATCATTAACACTTGCTAGAGTTGTTAGTACATTCTACTGCCTTCCACTGTGAGTGATTCAAAGGAAGCATATAATAGATCTCAATTTGACAGCTGTGGTTATACACATCGGACTAGTCCTTACTCATATTGGACTAGTCCGGCCTTCCTGGTTTTAACAGTTTTGCTAAGTGTTTCAGGAAAAATTTCAAAAGCCTATTCACCCCCCTCTAGGCCACATTCAATTGGTATTAGAGCCAAGTTCTCCATCTGCGAGACTCACCTCTCGGAGAGATCAAACGGCCTTAGAGAAGAATAATGAGATCCCAAAGGTGCCCAACACCAAAGGTGAACATCACACAAAGGCATTCGATATACTCAAGGACAACAAACACGATGATGAAGAAGTGCATCAACTCAAGGCGCTTTCAAGGATGAAACTCCTAAGCAAAAAGGGCAAGGAAGAAGATGAGGAGCCGACGAGGAGTGGTCGTCAAGACTACTCCCGATATTCTTATAATTGTGATCGTCTTAATTCTAACAATCATTATCTTTCAATTCCTATGGGGAGACTGATAGTAGGATGGGTCCCGATCTTCCGAGAGGTATGGTAAACTTGATTGGGTGGAGACCTCGACGTTCATGATCCAAGGCTCCGAACGAATAAAACCCCGCAACCACTACACCACTGCTCTGTTGGTTATCACCCGTGTCACACGAATGACCTCGCCACAAAGTCTTATCCCTGCAAGCGCAATCAGGAACACAAGCAAGAACAAAGAAGTTGCAATCAAAACTGAATTGATCACGGATTGGGGTCTCACAACCGATGATCAGCGACACTGTTCAATGACAGATTGTATCTAAGCAAAACCAAACCCTAATATCCTGATGGCTGCTATATAAATAGGAGTTTAGGGGCGTGCAAGACCCCTGTATGCAACCCTAATGGCCTTCCACACAATACACGGGCCAGCAGCCCAAAGGACGGTGGCACA
This sequence comes from Tuctoria greenei, assembly GCA_036927565.1. NCBI lineage: Eukaryota > Viridiplantae > Streptophyta > Magnoliopsida > Poales > Poaceae > Tuctoria > Tuctoria greenei. The sequence continues at coordinate 87,956,672 of JAYESD010000006.1, forward strand.
GCACCGGACAGATTCTGGACGCCCACTTGTTTCGCCAATTCTCGTCAGCTTAGAAGGAATTTTGAGGTGGGGCTGGTTCCATTGAAAGACTTATGAAATCACGGTTCCAACCATATATAGAAAGTCCAAATCCGACTCCGTATGTGTCCGGGACGTCAATTTTGGTGAAGGCAGCTCCTGGAACCCGAGGTGGAGTCGAAGTCGAGTTGGACTTGGGCTCCTCCTTGGTGTGCACGCCCTATCTCCTACTCCTTGACTCCTTGGACTCCTCTAAGCCCTTGTCGGTCCTCTCCATTGTTCCTAATCAATAAAACATGCATGGAAACAAGCGTAAGTTCTGAAAAACAATTGACAAGGTTAGAACATACCTGGAGATCCAATTGTCGCGCACGTGCTCTAGTGATCGGTCCTTACATTGTATGTAAAGGAGAGATGTCCTCATCATCCTCCTCCTCTTGAATTGGAGTCGTCCTCGAGTCAAACTCATCTTCCTCACCCATGTATGGCTTCAAATCTGAAATGTTAAATGTGGGAATAACCCCAAACTCGGGAGGCAACTCAAGTTTATATGCATTGTCATTTATATTCTCAAGAACCTTAAAAGGTCCAGCAGCATGTGGCATGAGTTTGGAATTTCTCAAATCCGGGAACCTATCTTTTCTCAAATGAACCCACACCAAATCACTGGGTTCCAATTTTACCTCCTTCCTACCTTTACTAGCATCAATGTGATACTTTTCATTCATTTTTTCAATTTGTAACTTACTAGTTTCATGCAACTTAAGAATAAATTCTGTCGGTGGTTTTGATCCGGCAGATCTCCCGACACTACTAAAAGTGTTTGCGGAGTTTGAAGTTCGGTGTGGGCGCGCGGAGATCCAAGAAGGTGAAATGTAAAATAACACAGGAGACACAAGGATTTACGTGGTTCGGGCCACCTGAGCGTAATACCCTACTCCACGGGGTGTGTTGGTATTGTATTGGATGTATGAACTCAACTCAGGTGACGTGAGTTGAGAGCGCGTGTGAGCCGATCAGACCAGATCAGATCCGAGAGATCAGAGCGTGGAGACCCGATCAGAGAGAGTCCCCTATGTATCGTTGGCCTGTCCTTTTATAGTACAAGGACAGGCCGTTACAAGTTGGCCTAGCCCGACATGTGGCCCCGGCGGCTACTAATATTGATACACATTTGATGTGCTTAATTACCCTTAATGACTGAGTTACGGGCTTTGACAGCGCCGTTACTGGTATTAAGGGTCGTCCGATCGTGTGTCATTAACATAGTATTAATGACGCTTAATCGGGTCTTGAAGTCCTTGATTCTCCTTTGAAGATCCGGAGCCGTTGTGGAGTCTACCGGAGGTTTGACGCTGAAGATCTGATGGTTGGACACGTGGCAGCTCTGGAGCATACTGTGGGGAACCGATAGGTCCGGTGCCACCAGACACGTGTCAGTTCCGGAGCTTCCCTCGGTCTGGGGTTAGGTCCGGGGGTGTCGTTATGTTACATAGCCCGGAGCTTCCCCCTTGTGGGTGGTAGCTCCGGTTTGATGGTACACGTGGCGACCCTGGGACTAACCATGTTGGGAAAGCGGGTCCGGTTATGTCTGACATGTGGGCCTTCGAAGGTCTTCAAATCATGTAGATGACATTTCCTTGAGATCTTTGCAATCTCAAGGGGTATACGGTACCCAGGGTACCGAGAGTGGCTGTAACACCCTAAATTTTCGCATCATGCATTGCATACATGATCATGCGTTAAGTATTAATAGAATAAAAGAAAAGATAAAACATACATATATGGTGTAGCAAAAAGAAGAAATAGAAAATAATAATTATAGCCTAAAACATGTATTAGGGAATAAATATAAATAATAATAACAATACATAAAAAGAAATATATAAATAAATTATATAATAAATATATATATATATAATAATAATAAATAAACAAAATAAATAAGATAAATAAAATAAATAGAATATAAATAATAAAATATAATAATAATAATATAAAGGAAAAAAAGAAGGAAAAGAAAAAAAAAAGAAAAGGGCTGCTGGCCAGCGGCCGAGCCGCCAGCCCCGCCCCGCCGTTCGCCCACGCGCTTTACCGTGTCGCCCCGAGCCCCGCATCCCGCTCCCACCGCGCGAATCCCGCCCCGCCTCCCGATTCCCGCCGACTCACGCCCATCCGACGCACCCACGCGCCGATCCGCGCGCCCGCCCGGACCCCGGCCTCGTCCCGCGCAGCGCCCCTGGGCCCCACGCCACCGCTTGCCCCGCGCTCGCCTGCTCCCGGGGGCCCACGTCCCGTACGCGCCCGACCGCCTGCCGCTCCCACGCCGCCTCCCCGCGCCCGGGCCCCACCCGCCGCCCTCCCGCAGCGCTCGCCCACGCGGTCCCGCACCGCCGACCGCGCGGCGCACCAGCGCACACGAGTCCCCCGACCCCACGCCCCGTCGCCTGGCCCACCCCGCCGCCTGCCCCGACGCCCGCGCTCCCGTGCTGCGCGCGACCCCCGCTCCCATGCCCCGACCCTGGGCCCCACCCGACCGACTCCCGCACCGTGCCCCGACGCTTCCCGCTCGCCCGTACCGGCCGCACGCGCGATTCCCGCCGCCGCCCCGAACCGCGATTCCCGCGACTCCCGCGCGACGCCCCGGCCTCGCGCCCTCGCCCGCCCGCAACGCACGCCGCGCGACGCGCCCGATCCCTAGCGCCCTAGCCTGGCGACTATAAAAGCCGTAGCTTTTCGTGGTTCCCGACGCCAAAAAAATACAGCCGCCAGAAACGCCGCCAGTACAGAGGGGAAAAAAGGGCACCAGAGCCGCCGCTAGGGGAAGAAAAGGAAGAAAAAAAGAGGGGAAGAAGAGGAAGAAAAAGAGGAGGGTACCATCGTCCACCGGAGATCGCCGCCGTCGTCGTGCCGCCGGAGGACCCTGTGCCATCCACTTCGTCTATGCATTGTCCCCATCCCGCGATCGTCGAAGCCATCGCACCTACGGTAGGATTCGTTCCCGATGCGAATTTTAGCGACCATATTGAATCTAATAGACGTGAATTGATTTTAGTTGCATCGTCTTTTTATTTTCAGCAGCATTAATCCACTCTAAAACCCCCATAAACTCATATGAACACGTATGAACTACTCGCATCTAATTAATAAACAACCGTAGTTAATTAATTATGGTACTTTGCATGCATGCATATCATCGCATGTTGATTAGTATGTATGCATCATGTTGATTTGTATGTATATTCTTGTATGTGTGATCACGAGTAGAGGGAAGTGCTCAAGAGGTCGTGTACGAGGATTTCCAAAATCAAGAATTTGAAGCGATTGAGCAACCCTATCCGCCGGAGCAAGGCAAGTGTCCTTGAAGCATATTGATCCTGTTTTATTAAATGTTTTGTTTGCGAACTTGCATGCTTGTGTCAAATTGATGGGAATCCTATGGTAGGAAGTTTACTAGACTTGTTAAACCACCCTTGTCACCTGGAATTTATGGTAGAGAGTCGGGAAGGGTTTTTACCTTTTTGCTTCGCTTAATTAATTGGGATGGAAAAACAACACTACATATTTAATTACGCATCAATGATATTCTGGTTAATGTGAACTGGTCAATATGATGTGGTAATGGGTGATCTAAGCAAGCCTGGTATGTGGATGGGTTGGATGTTATGGTGGTTTGCTTGCTTTAGATCTAAGGACCGGTTCATGCGAGAATAAGCCAGGACTACAGTGCCACCACGAGGCCAAGTATGGGTGCGGCGTAGCTGATTAATTAGGGCTTTGCTAGTGCTGTTTGGACTATTGTGGATGCTCGGGGAAGGGGTAGTTGGATTGGGTTTGTTGATGAATGGTGGGACTACCCTGGGATCCGAACGGCTCAAGAGGGGGCCCTTGGTTGAAGATGTGCTCAGTTAGAGGTATCGCCACCGGTGAAACCTCAGTGGGGTCTGAATAGGCTAGTAATCCCTTTGTAAAGGCTATTTTGTGATCTCTTGGCCATACACCAAAGAAAGTGTAATTGGCATAAGGGAGGTTCTTTAGTCGCCGACGGGTGATGAAATCACAAACACGTGGGTAAAGTGGTACAAACTCTGCAGAGTATTAAAACTATCATGATAGCCGTGCTCCCGGTTATGAGCGCCTGGATGACCTACATGATTAGAGGGAATTTGGTAATGGTTATGGTTGATATTATGATTATGATTATGGTTATGAGATGGAATTATGGTTTATGACATTGATTATGGTTATTGGTAATGGTGATTTATGGACTGGTATCCTGATGGTTACATGGTTTATGATGGGTTATTTCACATAAATATGGTACATTGCTTTTTCAAATGTTTTACTGTACTTTTCAGCACTTAGCCATTATTATTGTCGTCATTTGAATCAGCCACATGTCATACTTTCCACACTTGCTGAGTACGACATGTACTCACTCTTGCAATCCCCCCCCCCCCAACAGTTGCAGCTCAGGATTGTGAGTTTAATGGCGATAATGTGGAGATCTAGGCCGTGTCTACCATCAACTTAGCCTGTGGTGTTGCATGGAGCTGCGCTATCCCTTTTGCTTAGTTTGCTTAGTTGCTTAATTAGTTTATTTCTGCTGCATTAGTTGAACTTGTCATTAATATTCATTAGAGCTTGGATTCGAGGATATAATGAATTATGTAATAAGAGTATTTATTTAATTAATCTTGTTCTGTGGAAATTTTCTGTATACTCTTTTGTGATTGCACTCGTGTATGTGTGTTGAACATCCTGGGCACACATATGTGTTAGCTTGGTTCAGTTTTCGGAACCGGGCGTCACAGATTGGTATCAGAGCCACAGGTTGACCGTAGGACGCAGCCTAGATAGAAAGGACACTTTAGAGCACATAGGAGCACTCAGGAATCAATGTGTTTTGCTTGGAGTGCTGTTTGCTATATATATTGTTGCTTGTGTGCTTAATAGAGGATTTTGGGATGCTTTAGCATTGCCATGTCCACCTAGGCTAGTATAGCTAGTTTGTAAGCTTCATATCCTTTGATGCATATAGTTGGCGATGTTTCTAAATTCTTACCTATTGCTTTTCTCTAGATGGTGAGGACTCGCAATCAGAGGGATGTCAATGATGAGGAGAAGAACCATGGAGCGCCTCAGAACAACATCGGACAAGGACCTGCTCATGGAGCTATCAATATTGAGCAGCTTTTGGCTATGCAAAAATCAGCTCATGCAGACCATGATACAAACTATGGGACAGCTGCAGGCTGGCAATAACAACAATCAGCCCCACATGCCTCTACCGCCACCTCTGCCTCCTCATAACCGATTGGGAGAGTTTATGAGGACTAGGCCACCGACCTTTGCTCAAGCTGCCGACCCTATGGATGCTGATGATTGGCTCAAGTCCGTGGAGAAGAAGCTAGCTATTGTCCAATGTAGTGACCGGGAGAAGGTCCTATTTGCTTCTCATCAACTCGTTGGAGCAGCTGCGGATTGGTGGGATGCTTATTGCAATGCTCATGAGAATCAAGAGAGGATCACCTGGGCGGAATTCAAGGAGAGTTTCCGTTCTCATTATGTGCCGGAAGGTGTTATGATCTTGAAGAGGTAAGAATTTGAGAACTTGAGGCAAGGAAGATCAAGCGTGAGTGAATATCTCAACAAGATCACTCAACTCTCAAGATATGCGCCTGAGGATGTTAGTCGGGACAGCCGGAAACAGTACTTGTTCATGAGGGGCTTGAACAATGAGATCCAAGTGCAACTACTCAACTGCGATTATGCCAATTTTTAGAAGCTTGTGGACAAAGCGATTGTGGTTGAGAACAAGATCCGTGAGATGGAGCAAGAAATCAAGAGGAAGGCGCCACACCAGGGACAGCAACAAGGAAGTAATGTGCGCCCTCGCCTTGCACCACCCAATGCGCCTCATTACAGCTCCTCTATTCCTGCTCAGCGCCATGGTTATACACCACGCCCAACTCAGTTTGTGCAGCAACACCCTGTCATACAAGCAATGCCTTATGCACCTCGTGCTTATTTTTCTGGAGCCAATGTTCAAAACCAAGCTCGTCCCAATAATTCTGGTGGAGTTAAGAAGTGCTATACTTGTGGAGAAGTTGGACACTTTGCAAATCAATGTCCTAAGTCAGGCCTTGGTCAAGGAAGCAACGCGTCGAGGCAAAACCCAAGACCCAATGGAGGACGGCCACAAGGAAGCCGTGGACAGCAGAATTTTGCTCGTGGCAACGTGAACCATGTCTCTACGGAGGATGCTCAACAAGCGGATGACGTGGTCATTGGTATGTTTCTTGCTAACTCCAACCCCGCGACTATGTTATTTGATTCTGGAGCATCGCATTCATTCATTGCATTGGAGTATGTCACCAAGTATAGTTTACCTATCTCTCATATGAAGTTTACTCTATTGGTTAAGTCTCCTGGAGGAGACATGAGGACAAATATAGCATGTCCAAAAATAAGCCTTAGAATAAGGGGGGTAGACTTCTCCGCCAACCTCATTGTTTTGGATTCCCAAGGAATAAGGGGATTCGTTGGTGCAAGGTGCAATGGAACCACCATACGGAAGCCGAAGCTACGTGGGAACGTGAAGAAGACCTGAAGGCAGAATTCCCTCACCTTTTCTCCACGCTATCGAATCTCGAGGGCGAGATTCACTTTAAGGGGGGTAGATTTGTAACACCCTAAATTTTTGCATCATGCATTGCATACATGATCATGCATTAAATATTAATAGAATAAAAGAAAAGATAAAACATACATATATGGTGTAGCAAAAAGAAGAAATAGAAAATAATAATTATAGCCTAAAACATGTATTAGGGAATAAATATAAATAATAATAACAATATATAAAAAGAAATATATAAATAAATTATAATAATAAATATATATATAAAATAATAAATAAACAAAAAATAAGATAAATAAAATAAATAAAATATAAATAATAAAATATAATAATAATAATATAAAGAAAAAAAAGAAAAGGGCTACTGGCCAGCGGCCGAGCCGCTAGCCCCGCCCCGCCGTTCGCCCACGCGCTTTACCGCGTCGCCCCGGGCCCCGCATCCCGCTCCCACCGCGCGAATCCCGCCCCGCCTCCCGATTCCCGCCGACTCACGCCCATCCGACGCACCCACGCGACGATCTGCGCGCCCACCCGGACCCCGGCCCCGTCCCGTGCAGCACCCCTGGGCCCCACGCCGCCGCTTGCCCCGCGCTCGCCTGCTCCCGGGGGCCCACGTCCCGTACGCACCCGACCGCCTGCCGCTCCCACGCCGCCTCCCCGCGCCCGGGCCCCACCCGCCGCCCTCCCGCAGCGCTCGCCCACGCGGCCCCGCACCGCCGACCGCGCGGCGCGCCAGCGCGCACGAGTCCCCCGACCCCATGCCCCATCACCTGGCCCACCCCGCCGCCTGCCCCGACACCCGTGCTCCCGTGCTGCGCGCGACCCCCGCTCCCATGCCCCGACCCTGGGCCCCACCCGACCGACTCCCGCACCGCGCCCTGACGCTTCCCGCTCGCTCGTACCGGCCGCACGCGCGATTCCCGCTGCCGCCACGAACCGCGATTCCCGCGACTCCCGCGCGATGGCCGGCCTCGCGCCCTCGCCCGCCCGCAACGCACGCCGCGCGAAGCGCCCGGTCCCTAGCGCCCTAGCCTGGCGACTATAAAAGCCGTAGCTTTTCGTGGTTCCCGACGCCAGAAAAATACAGCCGCCAGAAACGCAGCCGGTACAGAGGGGAAAAAAGGGCACCAAAGCCGCCGCCAGGGGAAGAAAAGGAAGAAAAAAAGAGGGGAAGAAGAGGAAGAAAAAGAGGAGGGTACCGTCGTCCACCGGAGATCGTCGCTGTCGTCGTGCCGCCGGAGGACCCTGTGCCATCCACTTCGTCTACGCATTGTCCCCATCCCGCGATCGTCGAAGCCATCGCACCTACGGTAGGATTCGTTCCCGATGGGAATTTTAGCGACCATATTGAATCTAATAGACGTGAATTGATTTTAGTTGCATCGTCTTTTTATTTTCAGCAGCATTAATCCACTCTAAAACCCCCGTAAACTCATATGAACACGTATGAACTACTCGCATCTAATTAATAAACAACCGTAGTTAATTAATTATGGTACTTTGCATGCATGCATATCATCGCATGTTGATTAGTATGTATGCATCATGTTGATTTGTATGTATATTCTTGTATGTGTGATCACGAGTAGAGGGAAGTGCTCAATAGGTCGTGTACGAGGATTTCCAAAATCAAGAATTCAAAGCGATTGAGCAACCCTATCCACCGGAGCAAGGCAAGTGTCCTTGAAGCATATTGATCCTGTTTTATTAAATGTTTTGTTTGCGAACTTGCATGCTTGTGTCAAATTGATGGGAATCCTGTGGTAGGAAGTTTACTAGACTTGTTAAACCACCCTTGTCACCTGGAATTTATGGTAGAGAGTCGGGAAGGGTTTTTACCTTTTTGCTTTGCTTAATTAATTGGGATGGAAAAACAACACTACATATTTAATTACGCATCAATGATATTCTGGTTAATGTGAACTGGTCAATATGATGTGGTAATGGGTGATCTAAGCAAGCCTGGTATGTGGATGGGTTGGATGTTATGGTGGTTTGCTTGCTTTAGATCTAAGGACCGGTTCATGCGAGAATAAGCCAGGACTACAGTGCCACCACGAGGCCAAGTATGGGTGCGGCGTAGCTGATTAATTAGGGCTTTGCTAGTGCTGTTTGGACTATTGTGCATGCTCGGGGAAGGGGTAGTCGGATTGGGTTTGTTGATGAATGGTGGCACTACCCTGGGATCCGAACGGCTCAAGAGGGGGCCCATGGTTGAAGATGTGCTCAGTTGGAGGCATCGCCACCGGTGAAACCTCAGTGGGGTCTAAATAGGCTAGTAATCCCTTTGTAAAGGCTATTTTGTGATCTCTTGGCCATACACCAAAGGAAGTGTAATTGGCATAAGGGAGGTTCTTTAGTCGCCGACGGGTGATGAAATCAAAAACACGTGGGTAAACTGGTACAAACTCTGCAGAGTATTAAAACTATCATGATAGCCGTGCTCCCGGTTATGAGCGCCTGGATGACCTACATGATTAGAGGGAATTTGGTAATGGTTATGGTTGTTATTATGATTATGGTTATGGTTATGAGATGGAATTATGGTTTATGACATTGATTATGGTTATTGGTAATGGTGATTTATGGACTGGTATCCTGATGGTTACATGGTTTATGATGGGTTATTTCACATAAATATGGTACATTGCTTTTTCAAATGTTTTACTGTACTTTTCAACACTTAGCCATTATTATTGTCGTCATTTGAATCAGCCACATGTCATACTTTCCACACTTGCTGAGTACGACATGTACTCACTCTTGCAATCCCCCCCCCCCAACAGTTGCAGGTCAGGATTGTGAGTTTAATGGCGATAATGTGGAGATCTAGGCCGTGTCTACCGTCAACTTAGCCTGTGGTGTTGCATGGAGCTGCGCTATCCCTTTTGCTTAGTTTGCTTAGTTGCTTAATTAGTTTATTTCCGCTACATTAGTTGAACTTGTCATTAATATTCATTAGAGCTTGGATTCGAGGATATAATGAATTATGTAATAAGAGTATTTATTTAATTAATCTTGTTCTGTGGAAATTTTCTGTATACTCTTTTGTGATTGCACTCATGTATGTGTGTTGAACATCCTGGGCACACATATGCGTTAGCTTGGTTCAGTTTTCGGAACCGGGTGGCACAGTGGCCCCCTGGGCCCACCTCTGGGGAAGACCCCTTGAGTGAAGTCATTCCACCGGAGGTGGGTCCATCCTTCAACTTTTGAGTCGAGTCTTCAAAGGTCTTCAGATGTGTCATTGGCGATAGTTTTAGAGTTAAATCCTCGTCGCGTGGCACATCCTGGGTGTGGCAAATGAGATCTTTGGCGTGCGGATCTCACGCAGTTGAAGGTCGCTGGTTCCCGATATGAAAATCGTATCGGTTCCGCGCGCCTTGTCAGGCCGCTGCCTTCGGGCTTCCCGCCTTTCATGATGACAACCGTTCGCCTGGGTAAGAACCTCGACTTGATCGTCGGGGTGGTCCCGGACCCTCTTGTCATCAGCAGGGTGAAATTTTTGAATAGTATCCTCGGCTTCCCTGCGATTTCCATCCAAGCATTGCGGGGGCTTACTTAAGAAGGAAAACACGCACCATCTGGGGTTCCTTACGCCTCTCATCTGAACTTGCGCTCGAACTCCCAAACTTGTGCTTGCTTTTCCTCCATTGCCTTGCTGTGCTGCGATGGAGTTGGGTCTCCGCAAGAGCCGCTTGAAGACCGAAAGTGACCTGAAGAAGGTCCGGGCCCTCATGGGGTGGTCCTCAGACTTCTTCAACCACCTGGTCCGCGCCGGTGTGGAGCTCCCGTTCGAGAAGGAGCACGCCGGCGAGATGGTGTACTTCTCTGCGTACGCCATGGTGGGGTTGATCCCACCTTTTTCCTCCTTTTTCTTGATGCTGCTAGACTTCTATGGTCTGCAGCTGTACCACCTTGGCCCCCACTCCATTCTTCTAGTGTCTGTCTTCGTCCACTTCTGTGAAATGTGGGTGGGCATACCTGTAAGTGCATCTAGGATATCCCTTGTGGGTTTTGGCCAATTGATGACAAACATATGAGATCCTAATGAAACTACTGAGATGATTGCAGGACAAACAAGTGAAACATCTTGATGCACACAAAAAGGTGAAAAATGAAGTGGTGTTCAAAGAGAGATACTTTGATGAAGTTTGGAAGACCAAATTAGATTTTGAATGTATAGGGAGTGTATGAAAGACACACTCAAAGAGCTCACAACTTTGCGCGAGGGTAAGGGATTAAAATTAACCTAACTTTCACAAAGCACCGGACAGTCCGATCATGGACCGGACTAGTCCGTTCATCTTGCTGGAATCCCACTTACAAGGAGACCGAACCAGTCTGTGCATTCATCGAACTAGTCCGTTGATGTTTCTGGAGTCTCTCATATTGAGGGACCGGACTAGTCCGATAATGGACCGGACTAGTCCGTTGAACTTTCTGGAATCTCCCATTCGTGGAGATCGGACTAGTCCGCGGACTAGTCCGATGAACTTTCTGGAGTCACCTTCACACAGCACTGGACTAGTCCGAGGTTGGACCGGACTAGTCCGGCAGACTTTCTAGACTTCAAAACACATTGAGACCGGACAAGTCCGGACTTGCACCGGACTAGTCCGGTGTTAGGGTTTTTCAACGGCTAGCTTTTAGAAACCCTATAAATAGAGAGTCCGCGGCTTTCCTATTGATATACACATCGAATACTGATCAAAGAGCAAACCCTAGCGCCGCCCCTTCGTCCCAAGAGCCCAAAACACATCTCCCCACACATCTAAAGTTCAAAAAGAGTGAAATCAATTGAACACTTGGATTCGAGATTGGGAGATCGTCGTCCTTTCATTGTGAGCTCTTGGGGTTTGATCTTTCTACACTCATACTCTGCATTGTAATACTTTTGGGTGTATTTGATCACTTCTTTCATTGTAATTCTCGTGGGAGCCCTCAACGTGTGAGGTTGCCCTACAAACTTGGTGATTACCCGTGATAGTGGAATCAAGTCGGCCTTCGTGGTGACTTGAAGAGGGAAATGGTTGGAGACCCGGCTCTGTGTGAGCTTCCTCAACGAGGACGTAGATCTCGTGGTGAGATCGAACCTCGGGAAAAATTTGTGTGTCTTGCGTCTCATTTATTTTAAATTTTGTTCATTAGATAACTTGAGTGCTAAACATCAACTTAAGGCAATTATAAGTTACATCTGCATTCTTATATTTATCTCAAGTACAAATATCAGTTGTTCTCATTTCCGCCGCTAAAGAAATTTATTTTCCCAAATCACACCTGATCAACACACATAATTTTTGCACACCGGACTAGTCCGCCCACACAACCGGACTAGTCTGGCCAACCAAGTTTTGACGGTTCTATTAAGTGTGCAGGAAAATCAAAAGGCCTATTCACCCCCCCCTCTAGGCCACATTCAATTGGTATTAGAGCAAGGTTCTCCACCAATGAGACTCACATCTCGGAGAGATCAATGGCCTCTGAGAAGAACAACGATATCTCGAAGATGAACATTAATGAGGAGGAACAAGAAACTAAAGCTTTTGATGTGCTGAAAGAGAGCCCACACGATGATGAAGAAGTGCGACAATTGAAGGCACTTCTGAGAAAGAAACTGCTAGGACAAAAAGGAAAAGAAAAAGAGAAGACGACGGGGAGCGGTCATCACGACTACTCCCGACAGCCTTACAACTACAACCGTCTCAATTCAAACAACCATTATCTTTCCATTCCTATAGGAAAACCTCCACAGTTTGATGGAAGCGACTATACAATGTGGAAGTACAACATGAAGATGCATCTAATATCCCGAAATCCTAGTCTATGGCACATCGTTTGCACTGGCATAGATATCCCGGACATGAATGAAGAACTCACCCCAGAACAAGAACAAGAGATTCACAGAAATGCACAAGCCGTCACCGTGATCATGTCATCATTAAGCAGAGAGGAATTCACCAAGATTGATGGCTTAGAAAGTGCAAAGGAAATCTGGGATACACTTAAGACAGCTCACGAAGGAAATAGATCGGTTCGTGAAGCAAAAATCGAAATGCTTGAAGGAGAGTTGGGGAGATTCGCTATTGAAGAAGGCGAATCACCTCAAGACATGTACAACCGGATGAAGGCACTCATCAACAAGATATGTGCCTATGGAAGTAACAAATGGACGGATCACGAGGTAGTCAAGAGAATGATTAGAGCCTTCATGCCAAGAAATGTCACTCTTTGCTCAATGATTAGAGAAAGCCCCGGTTTTCACAAAATGACCGCCGATGAGTTGTTGGGGAAGATCATAAATCATGAGATGATGGAGAAAGAGGCAAAATACATCAAAGACTTGGCCGAACTCACTTCCTCCAAAAGGAAAGAGGTCGCTCTCAAAGCTACATGCCGACCCAAACTCAAAGAAGCTCATGAAGATCAAGACGATGGACATACAAGTGATGAGAGCACCGATATTGATGATGAGGAAATGGTACTCTTTATCAAGAAGTTCAAGCGAATGATGAAAAGAAGACACGGCAACAACTCAAATGAAGGCAAAAGCAAGGACAAAGGAAAATCCAAGGCTCGACGCACTTGCTACAACTGCGGAGAGTATGGTCACTTCATGATGGACTGCCCCTATGAAGAAAACAAAATGAAGAAGGAAACAATATCTCAAGAAAAGAAAAATTTCAGAAAAAGAAGACAAATCCATCAAGCTCACATTGGCAAGGAGTGGGACTCAAACGATGAGTCCTCCTCCGATGAAGAAGAAGAGATGGCCACTATTGCAATCAAGAAACCTACTATGAAGGCCACACTCTTTCCAAACATGGGAGGATGGGACATGAACAACCGCACTTGCCTTATGGCTAAGGAAGGCAAGAAAAAGGTACGGCTCACTCCTCCTACGCTAAATTCCTCTATTGATGACTTTGACAGCTCTAGCGATAGCGAAGGAATGTTTAGAGGACTAAGTAAAATTGCTCTAAAGAAAATGGAAATGTTGTCGAATGAAATTTTTGAGAAGGAAGAACTTCTTGATCGACAAGAAGATATGCTCATCCGTGAAAGGAAGAGATATCAAGAAGTTGAAAAGCTTCTCGAGCTTGAAAGAGAGAAGAACAAGTCGCTTGAAGTTGAGCTAGCCTTGAGTAAGGAAACTTACTCAAAGCTAGAAGACTCGCATATTGCAATCAAGGAAGAACTTGCTAACTTGTCAAAAGTTAACAAGATCCTTGAGGTGCAAGTTGAGTCGCTCAAGCAAAGTGACTCCTCTTCCTCCAAGAGCTCTCTCTCCAAAGATATGAGTTTGACAACAATCAGAACTTGCACTTGCTCTAGTAAGAAGAATATTATTTCTAATACATCAATTTCTCGTAATATGCATGCCCCTCCAAGCAGCATCTTTGATAAGGAGAAGATCAAATATGCACGCAGTGCATATATGGTCACTAAACCTCCTAATGTCAAAGATGGCCTTGGTTTTGATAAGAACAAACACATGCCTAATTCTAATCATGCTAAGAATAGAATTGTCTTTGTCAAGGAAAAATCTCATGAATCTGAACTACAAATATTGTTTCATACATTTAATGCTTCTTATGTTCTTATGAAAGCCAAGAATGGAAGAGTCATTGCCAAATATACAGGGCCACGCCACAAGAACTTGAAAACTTGTGTGTGGGTGCCCAAGACTCTTGTGACTAACCTGAGAGGACCCAAGCATGCTTGGGTACCTAAAACCAAGGAATAATTCTTTTTGCAGGCTGACTCCTCCGGTGGAACAAAATGGGTACTTGATAGAGGATGCACAAATCACATGACCGGAGAGAGAGGTATGTTTGTGGAGTACGAGTACAACAAGGATCCAGGTGAAGGCATATACTTCGGAGACAACAGCCAAGGAAAGGTCCTTGGTAGCGGTAACATTGAAATATCCTCTCAACATACCTTATCAAATGTTTTAAATGTAGATTCTCTAGATTATAACCTTTTGTCAATATCCCAACTATGCGACAAAGGTTACAATTGTTTATTCACTAATGAGGGTGTGACTGTTTTTAGAAGAAGCGATGGCTCGATTGCATTCAAGGGAATGTTGAAGGGCAAGCTCTATCTAGTTGACTTCAACAAAGATAAAGCCGAACTCAACACTTGCTTGGTTGCTAAAACCAGCATGGGATGGCTGTGGCATAGACGGCTAGCCCATGTTGGGATGAGAAATCTGCAGAAACTTCTAAAAGGTGGTCACATTCGTGGTCTTAAGGATGTGGTTTTTGAAAAGGACAGGCCATGCAGCGCTTGTCAAGCGGGAAAACAAGTCGGTGCACCACACCCCGCCAAGAATGTGATGACTACCGCAAGACCGCTGGAACTTCTCCACGTGGATTTTTTTGGTCCAGTTTCGTACATCAGCATCGGCGGTAACAAATACGGTTTAGTAATTGTTGATGATTTTTCAAGATTTACCTGGGTATTTTTCTTGTATGATAAATCAGAAACTCAGGGGATCCTCAAGAAGTTCTTAAAAAGAGCTCAGAACGAATTCTCATCAA
This sequence comes from Tuctoria greenei, assembly GCA_036927565.1. Classification (NCBI taxonomy): domain Eukaryota; kingdom Viridiplantae; phylum Streptophyta; class Magnoliopsida; order Poales; family Poaceae; genus Tuctoria; species Tuctoria greenei. The sequence goes on from JAYESD010000006.1 coordinate 87,971,882, forward strand.
CCATAAAGAACATCAGAAGTGACAACGGGACAGAATTCAAGAATCTCCAAGTTGAAGAGTTTCTCGATGAAGAAGGGATAAAGCATGAATTCTCAGCACCCTACTCCCCTCAACAAAATGGAGTGGCCGAAAGGAAGAACAGAACATTGATCGAAATGGCGAGAACTATGTTGGATGAATACAAGACATCAGATCGATTTTGGGCAGAAGCGGTGAACACCGCTTGCCATGCCACTAATCGACTGTACCTCCATCGACTACTGAAGAAAACTCCATATGATCTCCTTACAGGTAAAAAGCCTAATGTTTCTTATTTTAAAGTTTTTGGTTGCAAATGTTTTATTCTGAACAAGAAACAAAGGGTATCGAAGTTCGCTTCGATGTCCGATGAAGGATTCTTGCTCGGTTATGAATCGAATGCCTACGCCTATCGTGTCTTCAACAAGGTGTTCGGCCTTGTTGAAGTAGCATGTGACGTAGTGTTTGATGAATCTAACGGCTCACAAGTGGAGCAAGTTGATAAGTGTGTGCTAGATGAAGAGGAAGCTCCATATGAAGCACTAAAGAAAATGGGACTTGGCGATATCTTACCACAAGAGCAAACATTCGACTCAAATGCACAAGATGAACCTCAACACGGAGGCAATGATCAAGGGGGGGCCCTTGCACAAGATCAAGAGGAGGAAGATCAAGTAGATCAGGACCATCATGGAAGCAATGATCTAGGGGGAGACAATGCACATGAAGATAATGAAGAACAAGCAACTACACAAGCTCCACACCCAATAGTACATCAGAGCGTGCAAAGAGACCACCCTGTCAACAACATCATTGGAGATATTGCTAAGGGAGTAACTACTAGATCTCGAGTTGCAAATTTCTGTGAATCCTATTCTTTTGTGTCTTTTCTGGAACCATACAGGGTGGAAGAAGCCTTAGGGGATCCAGACTAGGTGATTGCAATGCAAGAGGAGCTGAACAACTTCAAGAGAAATGAAGTATGGGAGCTAGTGGAGAGACCAAAGGCGAACATAGTTGGAACTAAATGGGTCTTTCGGAACAAGCAAGATGAACATGGAGTAGTGACAAGAAATAAGGCAAGACTAGTGGCCAAAGGTTATTCTCAGGTCGAAGGTTTGGACTTCGATGAAACTTTCGCTCCTGTAGCTAGACTTGAGTCCATTCGTATTTTATTGGCATATGCTACTCACCATAATTTTAAGCTGTATCAAATGGATGTCAAAAGCGCTTTCTTAAACGGCCCAATCAAGGAGGAAGTTTATGTGGAGCAGCCACCAGGATTCGAAGACCCGAAGTATCCCAACCATGTCTACAAACTGCGTAAGGCTCTCTATGGCCTCAAACAAGCTCCTCGAGCTTGGTATGAGTGTCTTAGAGATTTTCTAATTCAGAAGTGATTCAAAATTGGTAAAGCTGACTATACACTTTTCACTAAACATTGTGATGATCATTTATTTGTATGTCAAATTTACGTTGATGACATTATCTTTGGATCAACTAACAAATCCTTCTGTGAAGAGTTAAGCAAAATTATGACAGATAGGTTCGAGATGTCAATGATGGGCGAATTAAAGTTCTTCTTGGGATTCCAAGTGAAGAAACTAAGAGAAGGTACATTTATAAGCCAAACCAAATATACACAAGACATTCTCAAGAAATTCCATATGGACAAAGCCAAGCCCATCAAGACACCCATGGCCACTAATGGACATCTCGACCTCAATGAAGATGGTCCAAATGTGGATCAAAAGGTATATCGGTCCATGATTGGCTCTTTACTTTATTTATGTGCATCTAGGCCAGATATTATGCTTAGTGTTTGCTTGTGTGCAAGGTTTCAAGCTGCACCTAAAGAGTTTCATTTAGTTGTTGTAAAAAGAATCCTAAGGTACCTTGTGCACACATCCAACTTGGGCCTTTGGTATCCCAAAGGATCCAAATTTAACTTGATAGGATATTCCGATGCCGACTATGCAGGATGCAAAGTCGATAGAAAGAGCACGTCAGGGACTTGTCAGTTTCTTGGTAGGTCCCCTGGTATCTTGGTCATCTAAAAAGCAAAACTCCATTGCCCTTTCCACAGCAGAAGCAGAATATATTGCAGCCGGTAGCTGTTGCGCCCAATTACTTTGGATGCGGCAAACCCTTAGGGACTACGGCTACAATCTTAACCATATCCCACTTCTATGTGACAATGAAAGTGCTATAAAAATTCCACACAACCCAGTAGAGCACTCAAGAACTAAGCACATAGATATCCATCATCATTTTCATAGAGATCATTCATTAAAAGGTGACATTGCTATTTCACATGTTAGAACTGAAAAAACAACTTGCGGATATTTTTACCAAACCATTGGATGAGAAAAGGTTTTGTGAACTTAGGAATGAACTTAATATTCTTGACTCTCGAAATGTGGCTTGAAACGTTGCACATCTGGTTGATACTTCAAATGTTACATTTTATTGCTAAAACTGCCCTCACCTCCTTTTCTCCTAAGAAAACTATTTTTAAGGAAGAAATCTTGGAATTTATGACCATGTTTTTTGTGTTGAGTGCTTTCTGGTCATAATCACCAAGATTATTTGCAAAACTTGTCCTTGGATCACTATTAGTTATCTCTAAATACTTAGTTTGTCCAGTAACACCGGACTAGTCAGGTTTGCCACCGGACTAGTCCGGATAATCCCTCTTCCTAGGTCTTCCAGGGACACCGGACTAGTCCGCCCTCTGACCGGACTAGTCCGGTCGGCTGCCTATATAAGCAGCTGGCCGGCCCAAAACCGTTTCAAATCTCCCTCCACTTGAGTTAAACCCTCACCTCTCAAACCCTAGCCTCCAAAAGGTGATTTTCGAGTTGAGCCCTCAAAATCCAAGCTTTCTCCGTGGGAAATTCTCCCCTCGACGAGTTAGTACTGCTCTCCAAACTCATCCAGACAGATTTGTGCTCCTTCAACACGAATCTTCAGTTGCTCCTCCTGGCTCTGCACCTGCTCATGAACCCTCCGGTGGTTTGCTCAAAATGCTCACCTCTATCTTTGTCTGCTGCCGCAAGATTGAAGTCAGGCAGAAGAAGCATCAACAATATGTTAATGCCAACATCAAAGCTATCTACGACAAGCTGGAGATTGAGCCGGTGGGATCCCGCCCGCCTTCGAGGACTCCGAGGAAGAGTCTGCTCCGACGAATGATGATGGTGGTGGTGAAGATGAGGACCGGACCGAGACAGAGGAAGAGAGTGGCGATGAGTGATTCCCCTCAATTTTTCCCTTTTTGGTGCCTTGATGCCAAAGGGGGAGAGATTGAGACTAGTAGAGATTGAGACTAATAGATTGAGAGTAGTTGGTGTCTTTATGTTTTTGTGATCAAGGACATGTGTACTTAATTTTAAAACCTTGTAATGCACTATTTCTTCTCTTATGTGTGATGCTTAATGTTGCTTGGATGATTATCTTTACACTCATTACTGATTACCTTTACTTCATCACACCTTGTTGATCACACACCGGTTAGGCACCCCACCATAAGGTGTGTGCATATGTGAGAAGCTTTTTGTGGACTTATCATTATTCTCATATGTGCACACCTTATGAAAATCAAGATTTTATTCTCAATTGTGATATCTCAAAGGTTGTCATCAATCACCAAAAAGGGGGAGATTGTAAGTGCATCTAGGATATCCCATGTGGGTTTTGGCCAATTGATGACAAACATATGAGATCCTAATGAAACTACTGAGATGATTGCAGGACAACAAGTGAAACATCTTGATGCACACAAAAAGGTGAAAAATGAAGTGGTGTTCAAAGAGAGATACTTTGATGAAGCTTGGAAGACCAAATTAGATATTGAATGTATAGGGAGTGTATGAAAGACACACTCCAAGAGCTCACAACTTTGCGCGAGGGTAAGGGATTAAAATTAACCTAACTTTCACAAAGCACCGGACTAGTCCGATCATGGACCGGACTAGTCCGTTCATCTTTCTGGAATCCCACTTACAAGGAGACCAGACCAGTCCGTGCATCCACCGGACTAGTCCGTTGATGTTTCTGGAGTCTCTCATATTGAGGGACCAGACTAGTCCGATAATGGACCGGACTAGTCCATTGAACATTCTGGAATCTCCCATTCGTGGAGATCGGACTAGTCCGCGGACTAGTCCGATGAACTTTATGGAGTCACCTTCACACAGCACTGGACTAGTCCGAGGTTGGACCGGACTAGTCCTGCTGACTTTCTGGACTTCAAAACACATTGAGACCGGACAAGTCCGGACTTGAACCGGACTAGTCCGGTGTTAGGGTTTTTCAATGGCTAGCTTTTGGAAACCCTATAAATAGAGATTCCGCGGCTTTCGTATTGATATACACGTCGAATACTGATCAAAGAGCAAACCCTAGCGCCGCCACTTCATCCCAAGAGCCCAAAACACATCTCCCCACACATCTAAAGTTCAAAAAGAGTGAAATCAATTGAACACTTGGATTCGAGATTGGGAGATCGTCGTTCTTTCATTGCGAGCTCTTGGGGTTTGATCTTTCTACACTCATACTCTGCATTGTGATACTTTTGAGTGTATTTGATCACTTCTTTCATTGTAATTCTCGTGGGAGCCCTCAACGTGTGAGGTTGCCCCACAAACTTGGTGATTACCCGTGATAGTGGAATCAAGTCGGCCTTCGTGGTGACTTGAAGAGGGAAAGGGTTGGAGACCCAGCTCTGTGTGAGCTTCCTCAACGAGGACGTAGATCTCGTGGTGAGATCGAACCTCGGGAAAAATTTGTGTGTCTTGCGTCTCATTTACTTTAAATTTTGTTCATTAGATCACTTGAGTGCTAAACATCAACTTAAGGCAATTATAAGTTACATCTGCATTCTTATATTAATCTAGAGTACAAATATCAGTTGTTCTCATTTCCGTTGCTAAATAAATTTATTTTCCCAAATCACACCTGATCAACACACATAATTTTTGCACACTGGACTAGTCCGCCCACACAACTGGACTAGTCCGGCCAACCAAGTTTTGATGGTTCTATTAAGTGTGCAGGAAATTCAAAAGGCCTATTCACCCCCCCCCCCTCTAGGCCACATTCAATCCCCCCCTGCATTGAGCTTTTCCGGACCTTCTTCACCGTCCATACCACCGAAAGGAGTGCTGAGTACCTTGGCTTCTACTACTTTGTGAAGCGCAAGAAGTGCCCATTCAAGTACCTCCGGTCGTTTCCCTCTGGAAAGTGGGACGATTGGAAGAAAGACTGGATAGTCATCTGGGTGGAGGAGCACGAGAAGCTGGAGCTGCCCGAAGGCCTCCCCAACATCGACACTGTAAGTCTGGAGTGAAGCTCCGGTGCTGTCAGATGCC